>JAZKJV010001663.1:0-378617 GCA_037367405.1 Ottelia alismoides
TTATTTTTGTAATTATAAAATGGTCACGTAAATATTGATTTCAGTTCAATATTTTGTGTAAAATTCACAACTGGGCCCTCACACTTATTATAATTTGCAACTAGGTCCGGTGCTAGGTCAGCTCACATGGTCCCCCACGTGAGTTGGCAAATTTCAATGGACCCCTCCGAGTTACTTTATTTCATTTTAGTGTAAAAATTTGTAAATTATCAAAATTTGTCGTGTTTTTGCATTGAGACCTTTACACTTCATTTTTATTACAAAAATACCTCTGCCAGCATATTGTAATTAATTTTGTGCCTTTTGTTTTTAATTAAATAGTTCTTATGCGTGTAAAAATTTGGAAAAATTACAGTAAATGTGGAATATTCTGCTTATTCATGCCTTGATTTTTATTTAGCATTTACATGTATTTTGCATTTATTAACACTCAATTAAGAGCTATTTATTCCCTGTTTAGATATACAAATACAAAAATAGAAAAACTTATTTAAAAATTCAAAAAAGTATATGTTATATATTATCATATAATATAACTCCAAACCAAAAATCCGCAAAATACAAAAGAAAAACACTAAAAATTGAAAAACCCTCCTAACCCTAAAAATGTAGAAAAAATTATATAAATTCCAAAAATAGTTTTCTTATGTATATTTTTATTTATATTACATAGAAAATAGTAAAAATAGTTTTGTGAAATTTTAGACTTATTATCTATTTTTAAATCTTAAAACAATTCAATCTATTTATCAACTTTCTATTTTGGAGTATTTTGGATTTTAATAATACCTAAAAATTAGAAAAAAAATCACTAAAAATCACAAAAATAGAGAAAATATATAAAAAAGATAAAAACAATTTATTTTATAATTTTTGAATATTTCTAGATATATTACAAATATAAAAGCTTATATTGACTATTTACACTATATATACTTTCCTATTATAATAATTATTATTTATTATAAAGACATGGAAATATTTTTAATACCTTTAAAAAAATAAAAATAACTGTACCTGCATATATTTTCTAAATTTTCTATATATTATATTTATAACATTTATAGTTATTATATTATACACATTGACTATATAGTTTATATATATACTTATTACCTATTAAAAATAAGAAGAAATGAATATCAAAAAATAAAAAAAATAAAATTAATAACACTAAAAAATATAAAACATAAAAAATATTAAAAATACATAAAAATTAAATATAATTAAAAATCCAAAAAATAGAAAAACCATAAAAACACAAAAATAGTTGTTTATTCTTTGTAGACAAAAATTATTTGCATATCTCTGTAGCTCTCAATTGTTTGACCCCTGCACTTTTTTGCTATACATATTTATTTGCAGGGTATAATAAATTTCACCCCACATATTTTAATATATTTATCATTATTATGGGTAGATTGTTGTTGCATTTGAGTAATTTGAGATCCGATTACTGCGAGAGCGGCCGACAAAGCAATTGTCGGACCTGACTTGTCGAGCTCTGCAAGCCCTCCAAGACCAGGCATTAGGATCCTCACACCTCTCGAGTAAACATGTGGTGTTAAGGAATGCATTGACCCAATTGGTAAAAATTTGAGGGCATCCAGAGAGGTTGAGGGCTTCTGTGATAACACTCCATTTGACTGTATCAAAAGCTTTTTTGAGGTCGATCTTAAGAATCACAGCCTTGGTCCCCGACCTTTCCCAAACTGAAATAGTCTCGGAGGTGATTGCGAAGGCATCTAATGCCCCTCTACCCTTACATTAGGAAGGCAGAATTAGGTTAGCTAACTTGTGGGCCCAACTGTTTGTGAGGAGATAATCATGACATGTTAGGGTCTATAGTTGGCTATATCTCGTGGGTCTCATTTTTCGTAAATTAGGGACTTTATGGAATTGTTAATGAACCTTAACTCCTTGCGGTCCAGGGTATGTGCGGTGAGCTGATGGATCATGGCCATGAATTCATCCTTAATGAGACCATAAAATTTCTTAAAAATTTGAGGATGCACTCATCGGGACCCAGGTCTTGAAGAGATTTAAATCTATGTATTGTTGTTGCGACTTCCTCCTCGGATATGGGGGCAAATAGATCAATAAGATTTGAAATTTGGCCAGTGAAAGAGGGGTCAATTTGAAAGTGGGGGCAATTTCTGCCTGGGAAGGGGAGTATAGACTTTGATAGTAGCCTACTGCAATACGAGCGATGGAGGAGTTGTTTGAGAGTATAGTGCCATCACAGTCATGAAGTATCAGGATTGTGTTTCTGCTTGTCTTAACGGAGGCAATCGAGTGAAGGAATTTTGTATTTCTGTCACCTTCACGGAGCCAACAGATTTTTGCTCTATGGTTCATCCTTAGGAATTCATCATCTTACACATCATCAAGCTCTTTGTAGGCTTTAGCTAGTTCTTAGAAGGTGGTTGCGAGAAGAGGAGTATCATGTAGGGCTTCTCCCATTTATTTGATATTATTTGCAAGGATTGAAGATGTCTCGTCCAAAGGTTTTATGTGTTCTTCCTTACAATTTATGATGTCGAATCTCATTTTTTTGATTTTGAGATGCCAAAATTGCAAAGGGCTGTGGTTGAAAATTTACAACGACCAAGAGTTTTGGATCATTAGTACAAAGGAAGGTTTTTGAAGGCAGAAGCCTTCCATTTTGGAGATGGATTTGATCGATTTCAAGGAAGTTATATGAGATATGTTTATGGTCACAGAAGGTCTTCGAGAGGGTGATGGAACTCATTTGCAGTAAATAGCCAAAAGGGAAGGGGATATGAAAATGTGATCCAGGATTACTCATCTCGTGTTAGCTTCGATGATCGAGTGTAAGTCAAGTACATGCTTCGAAGCTCAACCAGACCCTGAAAGGCCGCACCATTCATTGAATTATTTATTAAGTAAGGAAAATGTCTTTTTTTGCGAGGAAGAATCAGAAGTGTATCTAATGAGGTTGAAATCTCCCACAATGATTAGGTGGTTTATAAAGTATGATTTGTCGGCCCTTTATGGTGGCCCATAGATGTTGATGAGATGGATCTAATTGTTACTTTAAATGTATGTTAAGCCTAAGGATGGTTGAAAAAATCAAAATCGATTATGTTTCAGCAAGAGAAGATGGTTGGGTCCCAATAAGATAGGATGCCCTGAAAAGTCCAAAATCATAATCGATTATGTTTAAGCCTAAGATTCATGTGGTATTTACTTACATTCTTCAGTCTAGCTGCTTTCTAGTACCTCTTATCACTCGAATAATATAATAAAGGATCTTAATATCCATTGTTGTGTATACGTCACCACAATCGCTACTAGCCATGGAATGTGCCAACTAAAAAATTTTAACCACCAAAGCACTAGACTTCTTAGTTAATGATTAGTTATGTATTGCATGTAACAGATTTTTCCTTGCCGGAATAAAATACATTATTGCTGCACTTTTTTAACTACCATACTCTTGACAACAATTTTGTATGATGCTTAAATCATCACAAAGCAAAGTTTTTTTATTGCCTAAATTATAAAAACCAATGCCGCTGATTAATGCTGCAAAATATTTTTTTTATATGTTTACATTGTTTTTTGTTTGATTCTAATATAACTTTCTTTAGTTATTTTCTAAAAGAAAAAGGGCATGTTTCATCATTCAAAAATAAAGCACATTAGAGGTAGAGTGTTCATTTCTTAGGGCCCGTTTGGTAGGAGAATAAGCAGGAATAAGGATGGAGAATAAAGGGAATAAGGGTCTATTCTCCGTTCGGCTGGAGGATAAGAATAAGGAGAATAAGGTGAAATAAAGGTAGGTAAGGTGGGATAAAGATAGGAATAAGAGTGAAATAAGATGAAATAATGGGGAATAGTCGTACCACGGGGAAGCGTGTTGAGGGCTTATTTCCCTTTTTCCATTCCTCCTTATACCACGGGGAAGGTGAGGTCAAAAGGAGAGCTAGCTATAAAGTTCTTAGTAAAAAGGCAATATGGTGCTAGACAGAACCGAAGCACAATAAACCAAAACTCCAAATCCTAAAGATCGTTTATTCTTCTTTCAAACCATGGAACTCATATTGTTGGGGTCTTAACCAAAGATTGTTGATGATGAGTGTGAAGGCAGATTTTGTAGCTAACATTCGATTGAGATACAAAGATATATGAGCAGCATAATAAATAGTCATAGAAAGCAGTAGAATCTTAAACATGGACCGACCCAACTTTCGAGGGTGAATGGGAGCTATCCTAAAAGATGCTCATACATCGTTCCTTCCAAGTCAAACACCGGGTTAATGCATGCTTGCATTTTATCTACCATACGAGGGTAAATTTGAGGAGACGTTTGGTATGGCAAAAAAGTACCAAAGGAGTTATCTCTGCAACTAATGTTCAATAATGAAAGCACTTGCTTGATGAAAAAGCAATCTTTGAGTAAGTGTTTAATGGTTTTAGCATCAGCTAAGCATAAAGGGAAAACATTCACCATGGTTATTGCAAAAACATGCAGCTTGTCCTTGTCCTGGATGATGAGCTTTGAGTGTACTACAAGCCATAGGAAAAAAGAGACCCCGAGATATAGCATTAGTAACCAGAATTTCATGTAATCCTAGATCCGCTACTGGTTAAAATTCTGAAAATTTTACAATACTCGCACCATTATTTTCTTTAGGCGTACAAATATTTTCCCAATGTTCCCCATGCCTAAGATGATCCGATGTATTTCCATGCCACAATAAGTTATGTCGAATCTTGTCAATTTATATTATAGTCATCTTAAGGATTTTTAAAGAGGCAAGCGTATGCGTGATATGGAGTGTGAGTGATGAATTTAAGAGGGTCATTCTTGACGGTATGGAAATTATGCTCACTTTCTAACCCTAATGTTTTATTTCAAATTTATGGACAATTGATTGCCATTCTGATCATTTAAGCAGACTAGGTAAAAGTGGGGGTGTCAAGATAATTAATCAAGAAAATTTCTAGATCCCAACTTAAGATGGAAGATGTAGTGATTTTTTCCTCCTCGGAGAGATTTAGAAATTGTATAACAAACTTCTCTTGGTTCACTGGTAACACTGAGATATATGAGAGGGTTCTCAAGGTAAAGTCCATGCATTTTACTTATCATCAAACTTCATGAAAATGAGTATGATATCCACAAATAACATATTGTTATAGTAAAATCATATTGAAGTATTTTGAAACCCTCAATATATTTGTTTTTAGCTAAGTTATGGATCATACTGTCAAGGAAATTGATGGTATTGATAAATGATAGAGGTGAGAGGTGGTCATCTTGCTGAACACCATGAGATGGTTTAAAAAAGCCCATAGTAGTATTTACTATTTTGAAGGATACAACTATAGTGTCAAGGATTTACTGGTCACGACTCCGGGTGAATGAGCTTCTAGGCTGTGGATAATTTGTGCAAGAATTTGTGATAAGGAAATTAGCATTGGTATTTTCGATTGACGGGGAGTCGTAGTAAGTGAAAACAATGTCCCTATTGTAGTGTAACGGGTGAAAGGAGGCTTTGAAAACTCCATCGATTGTACCCACTTCTATCTCTTTCGAAATATCATGTGCGGTCGAGGTGTTGGCGTGGCGTATGATAAAGATGTGACCCTACCATTGGTTTGGCTACCCAAGAAGGATTTATCAGTGATCATGAATATTCAATGTTATCTAGTTAGGAGGATGTGAGATGTGAAGAGAGATCCACATGTCTCTGCTTATGACATTCAGGATAGGTTTGGTAGTATACAAGGGAAGTCAATTCAAAACATTGTCAAGATGTAAGTTATAAGAATACACATTCTAGTATGGCACATCTGACATGATCGTATGGTATGAAGGAGAACGTGACACTGATGAATCCATGATTCATCGCCTTTATTCTTTCATTTTGGCTAAAATCCTTGATAAAATACACGTATATATGAAATATTTCTCACTAATTAATATTCTAACTACATTTGTTAATATTATATATTTAACACTTGTTAATCCAAAATAAAATAATAAAGAGAAAAATAAAAATAAAATAAAAGAAGGATATATATGTGTAATATGTACAGACTGATCCTAACCCCGACACCAGGCCAATATTTACTTCGTTGACTAAATAAATAAGTAGGGGGAGATAAGGATCTTAATTTATAAAAAATGTTAGAAAATCAAGATCATCAATGTACATAAACACATTTTTTACCTTATACATATGTTCATCTATTTTATTTATCATTCATATCATCTCAAATCAAAATATTTTCTTCACGAAAGTTGTTCATAATAATATATATATTAATTTATAAAAATATCATAAAAATTATTTAATATATAAATAATTAATAATGATGAACCTAAAAAGCTTAAAAAACAAACTTCCAAGGTTCATAACTATTTATAGAAAACTCCAAATGTACCAAACTCACTTTTAAACTTCATTTTATAACTAATGCTATTTATTAAAAATACTAAAAAAATTAGAATAAAACGTGTGAGTTTTGATGTTTGGACCCCTTTGTATATATGTCCCATATGTATATAATGCTTCTTCATTTTCTATTTCATTATTCCTAGTCCCCTTTAACCTAATTCTTTTTCTAACTTGTTTATAAAAATCACTAAAAAAATATAAAAATATAACTTAAGATTATTTGCTAATAAATGCCAATAAATCCAAAAGTTACAAAGCCGTGACCCTAAACTTCCGGATCTCATAACTCAGTCATATGAACTCCGAAGTGGACGTACTCACTTTTAAAGTTATTTTTACAAAATTATCTATCAAATGAAACTGATTTCACTAAAATCAGATTTAATATGCAAAAAGTAGGTTTTGGGACCCTATTGTATAAATTGTACAATGTATCTTAATATTATTTTATTTAATTTATGTCATTTCTTATATTTTTATACTTTATTAATATTTTATTATTAAATTAAAATAATTAAATTTTATTTATTTATTTATTTAAATTAATTAATTATTTATTAAGTAACTAACTAACTAATTAATTATTAATTATGTATTTATTTATAATCTATTTATTATTAATAGTAATTATAATTAATTATTTAATTATTTAATTTCCTTTTCTCTCTCCTCCCTTCCCCATTTCCTCTTCTTCCGCCTCTCTCCCTCTTCCTTCTCTTCTTCCGTCTAGCAACCTAGGCCCATTCCAACGGCCGACCATTGGCCGTTGCCCAACCTCCCATTACTCTACTCCGTCGGTGACCCCGCCTTCTGCCGTACGTCCCAAGTTTCCACGCCTCCTCTCCCTCTGAGACCCGCCATTTCCACCATTATTCCATCCTTTCTTCGTGAGCTCAGAGAGAGAGAGAGAGAGCCTCTACATTGTTGAGTGAGAGAGAGGAGGATCAAGGAGGATTGGCGAGATCATCGCCAACGTAGAAGCTCTGCTCCACTATTGCGCAAAGCCTCCCTCAGCCGTAGTCGAGGCTACGATTAGCTGGAGCTCTTCCAAGCTACAACTCCCCAGGCGACATCATCCACTTCCATGTTCCATTTCCTTCATTTTCTCTCCTCAATCCCTCTCGTCTTCTTCTCTTCTCTCCTAAAATATCTCTTGTTTCCTCTATTTTAATTCCAATTCGACCTACATAACTGCAAATCCATCTCCGATCATCATTCCCTCTTCAAATCCATGCATGTTTGCATTCTATCTTCCACCACCTAACCACCTTCGATCACGCAAGGTGGCCGGAGTTTATGGCCCTTCCACCACACTGCCAGAGCTCCTTTCCGCTCACTCTCTCTGTTTGCATCGAGGCCGAGACAAATTGTCTCCAATCGATCTGTAATTCACAGGAACATGTTGAAACCCGAGTCCCATTGTGGTTTCATCATCATCGTTTGCACCTGCGAGATCGGAGCAGCATCGACTTTCACCGGAGATCCGAGAATGAATGCCTTGAAACATCAGGTGTTTTCCGCTTCTGCTTAACCAACTGCTTCTTGGAGGTTAAAAAAGCAATACTTAGAAGTTCAAACGAAGCCGTGCCTGGAGCATATAGAACAACATCATCAACAGGTATTATTTGTTTGATTTGTGTGTATTAACATTAACACGGTTCCATTGTTGCAGATCTGCATGATCAGAATCAGGAATATAGCTTCATTAGGATCATCATTCGAGCAACCTCGGGTCCTTGTCCAAGCAGTGATCGTGTAACCTGATCGAGATTGAAACCACCTTGAGCGCCCGTGAGAATGGCCTGGAGTGAGCAACCTCATCTGGAGGCATTAGAGCTTCCAACACCTGAAGCTTTACCTGGAAGATAAGTAGCAGTGGGAGATCTGAGAGTTCGAACACCGTTGTCCCGATCGAGCTGTCCGCCGTATCAAATCCACCACTGGGTCCGTTGTGACTCGCAACCACTTAGATGCTTAACTTGAATGCTGCCATATTCAGAATTAATCGTCCTCACTTGGAGAACGGCTTCGATCAAGCATCTGAGAATCGATGTCCTGAGCATCACCTGCAAATCGCAAAAGAGGGAAGAACATAGCACTTTCCAGGTTAGTTTCTAATCACCCGCTCGATCTTCAATTTGATAATCAAGTGCGAGCCACGTGGACTCATCAAGTCACCCCCATGCGTCGAGCCCAGATCCAACGCATAGCCCCACTGCTCAATCTAAGCGGTATGCAGCCCAAGCTCGGTCACATGCTCTGCACATGACTAAGGAGATATTTTCTGGCATTTTTGTAATAAGCCCAAACGTTTGTTAATTACCTATAGATGCAGGTCAATTTAGCACGTGCACGGACATGTGCATCTTGTGATTTTTGCACGCACATCCCCATACATTGGAAATATGCAAGCAGGTCCTATAGCTAAAGAACCACGTGCTCAAGCATGTAACTTCTGGACTTTCTACATGCTTGGCCCCAGCTTCTGCATATATTTCTACACGCCCTACAGTTTCTACATATTGCATATATACCCCTATATAATGTATATTAATAATAGCTAACATAATTCATATCAAATAATAAACAAAACATTAAAATCAAATAAAAATACATATTACTACTTAGTAGTATACTATATTCAGTATTGTATCATTTTTGAAAAATAAAAATCTTTTTTATCTTAACAAATTTTTAAAAATACAAAAATACACAAATTTATAAAAAGACATAAAAATAGAAAAACACATTGAAAAATCTACAAAAATTACCTAAAGTATATTTTACATATTAAAATAAAAACAAATAAAAATTGGATATTAAAATCAATAAAAATCAAAATACATAAAAATTCAAAAATACATAACTAATTCTTTAAAAATTCATAAAAATATGTACAATACCTTGTTAGAAAGGTATTTTCATCTACTTTCTGATAAAAATAAAATAAAAATATTTTCTCATTGTTTACTATTTTTAGAATAAAAAATAAATCCATATTTTCAATAAAACTTAATTTTTCACTTTAAAAATAATTCGAAGTATATAAAAATATTTAAAACCTCTAAAAAATTCACAAAAAAACAAGAAATAAAATTAAAAACATAAAAAGTACAAAATAAAAATCAAATAAAAAGTATAATATCAAATACCTATATTTTTTATTTATAGGTATATAAAACCCGTAAAAATAATATAAAATTCATAAAATCAAATAAAAATCCAGAAAAATTCTTTAAAAATAAATAAAAAATCAGGAAATTCATTTACCTTAGTTCCTTTATTATTTTACCTTAGTTTTCCACAGTTTGTCTCCCTGAATTCGAGACTCCCGTACTTATCACTATACCTTTGAGTCTAAGAGCATAAATAACAAAATATATTTTCCGGTAAAATTCAACCGATCACCATAGCGACAGTTGTCTATCTTTTAAATGATCTGAGTGGTTGGTTTTTCATACACCAAATTTGAGGATTTTGAGCTGAAATAGGACTGGTGTACGTAGGGTGCAGATGAAGAGCTAATAAAGCAGGGTCGTAAGGTTGCTCCCTCGTATTATGATGGAGATTTTTAGTAGTCCATCTTTTTACCCACCTGATTTTTCCCCCTATTGGCATGTGCCTCATGTTGTTTAACTTGTTACGATCTTCCTTGGAGTTTTTGGTGGGGACAAACTGCAAGATTTCTTGCAGTGCACTATAGGCGGTTCAAATTTTGGATCTTTGGTACTTCACTCAACAAGAGGGAACTTTTACGTTGTTAAGACTGTGTTAAGTTCAATCGTTGAATTCTTTGGCTTAGCGGTTGCAGAAGAGGGAATGCCGACTTTATTGAAGTTTCGAGGCTCCCTCAAGATAAAGAGGAAACCTTAGGGCATGTATGGTTGCTGGGTTGGACGGGGTTGGATTGGGTTGGGGTACCCATGTGAATAGTAAACTGTACCTCTGCGAATAGTAAACTGTGAGGAGGATTGAGAGGGTTGGAAGGAGGGGTACACCGGTGTACCCCAACCCAACCCAGTCCAACCCAACAACCAATATGGGGATATGCATCATTAACTTTGCCGTAATTTTGATATTGACGGATCAAGACGAGGTCGGACATGAGATTTCAAAGGGGTGTCCTGGGGAAATCGAAAGATATTTCCTTATGTGCGCCCCTTTCATCTTTTTTGTTGTGGCCTTGGGATGGATTGCATGACATTGTTTTTTGTAAGATGGGGGACTCGATATTTGGATGGGCAACCGGTTGTTGCTAGACACCTTCGACAAATGTTGTTAGTTTCGTAAGACACTTTCGATAGGAGAATTATGACAACAAGGAGCGATGGAAAGTAGGAGAAACTTAGAGGGGAGGAGAAGATAGAAGTTGCGTGCCTGAGAGCCTGCCGGGAAGTAACTTACAGACCTGAGAAGGCAACAAGGACTGACCTAAAAGCCCTTAGAACAGATGCTCTGGTGTACAACACATGCGTGCTATAAAACGATCGGATGCCCAAGCGCCCAAACCGCTCGATCTTGATTGAATGGTTCTCGGATTTTGTGCGAATCGCTCGATCAAGATCGAATGGCTCGAGCGTTCGATCGTTCTACAGCGGACCTCTGTTGTGTAGCAGTAATACTCGTGTCCTTATTTGCTTCCATTGCTAAGAGTTCTGCCCTCGACATTCCATTCTCCCTCTAAATGAACATCACAGGTAAAGATACAAGTTTAATTTGACCTTTTCTTTTTCTTTCCTTATTGGTGTCTTTCTCCTTCTTCTCCCTAGCATAATCAAATTGTTAAAAAGTACATTGTTAAAAAGTTTAATTTGACCTGAACTCAAAGTCGCAATTTCAAATCCAAGCTATTGCCTAGAATCTTAAAGCCCTGTCGATTCATCCTCGAACTTCTGCCATCTCTCGAGCATCACCCCATGCATCGCTGAACGAATTCCGTCATCACCGCCTTGCATCACCTAAAATCTACTCGAGATATGCATCAACTGTCGTGCTGCCTTATCTCGTTAAGCACCATCTCGCACAGCTGGAGAATCATATCCGCCATCCTCAAGCGAATCGTCACCGCCTGACGAAAAGAGGGAAGAACATGCTCAATCGATCCAAAGCTATGGGCCTGCCACGCGTCGAAATCAGGGTTAGCCCACCGCCCCACTGCTCTTCTGGTGCATGTGCTTCACACGTGCACATGGGATAATATCTTGGCAAATTATGCTGAAATCCTCGGTACTTCTCCATTTTCCAAACAGGTCCCATATAAGAAGAGTCACGTGACCATACGTGCATCCCTATGCTTTTTGCATTAGGTACCCACGGACGTTAGCTAATTTCCAAACAGATCCCAACACTGTAGAGTCATGTGAAGGTCACGTGATGCCTAGAATTTTTGCGCGCAAGTCCCCTGCATTTCTGCCTATATTTCATGCAGAACCCTTCAGCTTTCACATTTTATATATTTATCATATAAATAGTATATTAACTACTATACATAATAGATACATAATAAAAAATAAAAAATATAATAAAAATATACAAAAATACCATATTTTACACTATATACAATATAAAATTAGTTTTGAAAATAAAAAGGTTTCTATTTTTAATAAATCATTTAAAACATCAAAAATATAACAAACTTTAAAAATATAAAAACATATATAAAAACACTCTTAAAAATATAATAAAAATTATCCTTAGCATATTTTACCAAATTTCATAGAAAAAAACAACATAAAAATTGAACATTAAAAAAAATAAAAATATAGAAAATACATAAACACTTCAAAAATTCATAACTAATTCATAAAAAATCACAAAAATATATACAATGTATCATTTTAAAGATAATTTCGCCTACTTTTCAGTAAAAATAAAAATAATAATATTTTCTCACTATTTTCTATTTTAAAAAGGAAATACTCCACAATTTTCAATGAAAATATTATTTTCAACATTATAAATAATACAGAATGCATAAAAATCCTAAAAAGCTCTTAAAAATTCATAAAAAATAGTAAACCAAATTAAACATTAAAATAATAAAATAAAAACCAAATAAAAAATTACAAATTTTTTTCAAAAATTAAAAAATACAAAGTACTTAAAAATCATAAAAAAACAATATAAAATTCACAAAGAAATTAAGTAAAAATCCAAAAAATTTCTTAGAAATAAATAAAAATTAGAAAATCTACTTTACCTTAATTTTCTATAGTTCTACCCTAGTTTCCAACAGTTTGCCTCCCTAAGTTTGACACTCCCTTACTTAATCGATATACATCTATGTTTAGGAGTATAAATAAGATAAAAATAAATTTTCTGCTAAAATTCACCCGACCGACATAGCGATACTATTCTTATTGTAGAATAGGAGGTTGGGTGGTTTTTCAATCACGGGTTCTGACAGGGCTAGGGGGCGAATCAGACAGTTGACTGAAGTCAGCACTCAGAGCCACCTAGTTGGTCCACGTGGACCAACCAGGAAAACCTAGCTTCGAAAATTAGTCTAAATTCAATCTTAAATAATAAAAAAATTTATTGAAATAAATTTATAAAATAAAAGTTGTTTCTTATTTTCTATAGTATTTTATTATCATTTTATTTATTTTTTCGAAGTTGTTTATTACAAATTATTTTTAAGGTTTTGTTTATAGGTATATTTACCTATATTTTGTATCTTTTATTTTTATTTTGGACTTTTGGTTTTATTATTTTATTATATTATTGTATATAATTACATATTATTATTTTCTCGTACCATGCAAATTCGAGCGAACCGCTCGATCAAGATCGAACAGCTCAAGCCACTACCACAGAGTTTGCTGCAGCAGTGGCTACAACAGACGATCAACTCTCTTCTTTGTCTTCCTTGTCGGTGCCTTTCTCCTTCTTCTTATTAGCGTAATCAAATTGGTAAAAGGATATATTGTATAGAAAGGACCGGTCCTTATTTACAGTACTGGATGAAGTTATTAGGCGATGATGTGCCTTTTATCCTTAGGATGGGTGGTTCCTGTATTTAAAAAAATCCAAAATCATCGTATTATCATTATCGTCGAAAAAGGAGATAAGGTAACAAGAAACGAGGATCTCGGGCGAGAGATGGTTGACCCATTCATCCGTTGGCGGCATTGCTGATACAAAGAGTCGGAATCACATTCTGATCCATGCCATGCACTATAAATACATATATAGATAGACCCGTATGGATCACATGCATCGACAACAACTCAAGTTATACAAGATCTCAAGTAGCTTCCAGCCATGGCGGCCATGAGAGGCGTCTTCCTTCTCGCGCTTGTTTGTGCGTCCATGATGATCTCCGCCGACGCCCGAGTCTTGAAGGTTGCAAGCGAGGACGTTGACCTTACGCCTCCCGTTGTCGACCTCACGCCTCCCGTTCCGCAGGAAGGGAACTCCGACGACGACAAGGCCACCACGTCCATGGAGCAGTCCAAGTACGTGGGCATCGGATACGGTGCGCTGGCGAAGGATAGGATCCCGTGCCGTCCTGGCGTCACCGGAGAGAACTGCCGTCCCAATGCGATAGCCAATCCGCAGTACCGGAGGGGATGCAGTGCCATCGCACGGTGCAGGGGTTCCCTGCCTCTTCCATGATCGATCATGTTAATTAATCCCCACGCCGATATTATCAATTCATTTGGTCTCCTTTTACGTAGCCCTCCGGAGGGAACCTCCCATGCATCCCTTCCATGCTTTACATTATTACTTCATCATGTAATTCTTCGTTGCATGTCTTTGCATTTCTTTTGTTCTGAGGAATTACGTTGGTTGTTATCTCTGTCGCAAACACGCACAGACATATAATCACCAACTATTTTTTACAATATTACTACGAATATTATTAAATTTTGAAGCGAATTATCTTCTAAAAAACAGGGCTTGTCACTTGAAAAAGATAAAGGATGTCGTTATCCGACGTTACACGATTTGATAACATCACGTAGAGAAAAGTTTTGCATTATTAATTACTCGGAAAGCCACAGTGGCCTATACAAAAGGAAAAACTCACCAATTATATCATATTTGTTTCCGCATTGTTAACGGTTTCACCCTACATAATTAACAAATATATTAATAGGTTTAAAGAAGCTGGTCGCAAAGAGGTCATTTGCTGATGGCTCACTAATCACTATTTCCCATCATCAGGTAGACCCTCTCTGATGGGTATGCTGTGAATGTTGGCCAAGATGAAAACAAATAGTCACCGCATCTAACCCAAAACCATTGCTTACCTTTGACCATTTCCCCTCGCCATTGGGTCAAATTGTCGACCCCGAGGATCAAATTGCCCAATAATCGCGGACGAGATAACAAAGTTGATTCACTCAAAGCCTCTTGTCCTGATGGACCTGTCGTAGAATTCGTGAATGAAGTATGGGATGTTATCAAGTCTGATTTTAATAGGGCTGTTTATGTGAGGACGTTGATGTGTTGCAACGAAGTATCGTAACCATAGCTCCGATACCTCTTGCTAGGACTATAGTCACGGTTTAGATCAAATCGAAGTGGTTAAGGGTGACATGGTGGACATGTTCAAGGAGTTTAGTAGCGGAAATCAGGGGCTTGAAAAGCTGAACAAGGCACTTCTTTTTTTGTTACCAAAGCAGGAGAACCCGTCCTTGATTGAGGATTTCAGACCCATTGCGCTTTCCAATGGGATCTACCTCATTATTGCGAAGACCCTCGCCAACCAGCTTCATGGTGTGATGTAGGATATTGATGAATACCCATTCATCACTCTTTATTCTTTTATTTTAGCTACAAAACCTATGCAAAACACATTTAGATAGGTGTAAATAGTAATAATTATCATTCAGCATGCATGGTGTAATTATAAATAATTAGCATGTTTTTGTGCATAAATAAAAGAATAAAGAAATAAAAGAAAAAGAGGAAGATATTTAGAATAAATATTGAGCGACCTAATCCTAAGGGAGGGCTCAACATGGGCCTGACCGCATAAAACCCCAAGTAGAGAGAGATAAGGAAGCTCACATTTGTACATATACCTGTAAATAAAATAAAATTTATTTTCCTCTTATTCAAATAAAAATGGGTGTGTATTTATATGTATATATTTGTAAAACATAGAGTTGATCAAATCGTAGGTAGATAAGGAAGCTCCGATACCTCTTGCTAGGACTATAGTCACGGTTTAGATCAAATCATAGGTAGATAAAACACAGAGTTGATAAGCTGCATGTTATATTAACTACAACCGCGGACGAAAAAATTGGCCCACAGATTCACGGAGAATTTTCAACACGTAAAACCTTCAATCTGAGGAGAAAAACCACGAGAGTGATCTCAACCCAAGACCTCGTACTATAATCAAATCGGTCTTCCACTTACACAAAGTCGGTCCTCTACAGAGTGTTACAAATCGCCCAACAATTGAGAATGCTTGATGACACGGATTCTCGGTGCGTTAAAAGTGTGTTTTTATGCGTCGTTGTGTGCACACTTGAAAATCGAGATATTCTGATAACATTTATTCGACTACAAGCCAATCAGATATTAAAATAATCATAGATCAAGTAGAGGATCGATACACAGGGACACGAACATTTTTACATAGATTTTTTTATTTTATTTACAAGCATATTTTGACTTTATTGAATCAATAAATCCCATTTTTCTTTTTTATTTTTGGATCCTTAAAATGCGTTGCAAGTACTATCATTAGATTCTAGATATCATAAGGATCACACATGAATTTTCGGGTAATTTTCTGGATTTTTGTTATTTTTGGAGATTTTTAGAAGTGCCATGGGCATTTATGTAATTATCTAAAAAATATAGATGCTTGAGTGCAAATAAATAAAAAATAAAGGGCTTGATTGCAATTAAATAAAAATACTAGACAGAAATGAAATTTTCCAATTAAAAATTGCAGAAAAAGAAATAAACATTGAGCAAATTACGAGTACATCCCCGGAGGATTGAAAATTAATTAAAAGAATTTTGAATAAAAAATGCAAATATCATATAATATAAAATAAAAATAGAGAAATTACAGAAAATTGAACAAGGTTTTAAGAAATTGCAACAAGGTCCAAAATTTTTTTAAAAAAACTAAAAGAAACATAAAATTACGAAGGGGTACCTAGGACCCTTTCCTTCATGGAGTTGTGTGTGGCGGCGATGGAGGGTTTACAACGGATGGCATGCAGGAGGGGCGACGGAGCTCGCGACGAGGAGCGCCGGCGACAACGGCATCCCATGACGGTGCCGAAGAGTGGCGCAGGTGTTGGGAGGCGACGACGGCTGAGCAACCGAAGCTCCCAAAAAATGGGTCTGTTCTCTTGGTCTCCCCTCCCTCCTCTTTATAGTCTGAGTCTAGGGAGGGAGGAATTGACTGTTGGCGGCAGGCGAGGGAGAGGAGATGATGCATGTGTTGGTGCGAGTGAGGGAGAGAAGGATAGGCAAGGGACATTCACGAACTGCAGAGTCAACACTCCTTATTTATTTTTTATTTTTTAATGCTGACATCAACAATTTTATCACATAGCATATTTTTTATATTTTTTATTTTTTTTTGCAAATGAGGAGGGAGGGGATTAGAGAGAGGTCCCTTGGGCCTCTTCTAAAAAGATGCCTAAAAAATAAAAATAAATACAATTGTCAGATACTTTAACATGGTTGAAAAGCGGAGAAATTGGAGTCGCTAAAATTAGCTGGCAACTACTCATCTCTCGCCTATTTCAATAATTAACCCATACGAATAATTAATCAATTAATAGCGTGAGTTAAAATTATTATACCTTACTAAAGATGTATAGTGACAAGCAAGTAGGGATCGAACACATGAAGCAATGGTGCAGAGCAATGTGAGATAGAAAATCAAAGCACAATATGTCTCTTAAACACTTATCCAAAATATGATTTTTTGTGGGTTTTTAATTTTTTGTTTAATTTTTAATTTTATTTTTTTAATTATTTCGAATTTTATGTTTTTATTTTCTTTTTATAATTTTATGATTTTAATTTCTTTTTCCTTTTCAATATATAGTATAAGATATATAAGGGCATATATACAATGTAAGCTGAAGTAAATATAGATACTAATAGAAATAAACAAAATATAGAAAATAAATTGTTTTTGAGCTTTTAATAATTTTTTTTACAATTTCTATGATTTTTAGTTAATTTTGCATTTTTTGTATATTTTTAAAGTAAAAAATATCCCAAATCAGGGATTAAATAATTATCCTGAATTGAAATTGATATTAAAAATATCAAATAATGTCCAAATTTTTCTGAATCAATTTTAGTTGATAACTAATAATATGAAGAAAGTGATAAAATAGAAAATGGCATTTTTGGATTTTTTAGAAAATTTTTAGATTTTTATAAAGGATTTTGGGTCTTTTTTTATTTTTAAGAGTTTTATTTTCCTTTTTTAGTGACTTTTGGTCTGAGGATTAAAAATACTTAAATAAAGAAATATATTTTTTAGGGAATTTTCCTAAATATTTTTATAATTTCTATGGGTTTTTAAGCTACACAGGGCAAAACTGTGCTCTTTTTAATTTTTAATAAATATTAAAATGTTCTAAATTTAGAATTTAAAAATATGGCATGACACTATAATGCAAAAACTATACCCTATTTTTAAGATTTTTCAAAGCACATACACTTTATTTAATAAATGAAATAAATGTGCAAAAATCAATGAACTAGTGGGGGCATACGTTTAATTACATAAAGATCAGGACCTCTTTGCAATTTTCACAAAAAAATAACACTGAAATATATAAATGGACTAAATTGAAATACGAAAAATTCCAGGGACATTAGTGCAAAATGCACACCTCACGTGGGACCACATGCGAGGTGAGCTGGCATCAACTAGGATTACAAATATGAAAAGTTCATGGGCTTGTTTGTAAATATTACAAAAATATACAAAGGAATGTTTATGTGTTAATTATTAAATACAAAAAATGGGGGTTAATAGTGCAAAATACCATGTCCTTTACACGAGCAGACGACCGGATGAAGTTCACTAATCCACGTGGTGTCACCACGTCGCACGATGCCGGCTCGCCAATGGATGCTTGGGATTAAATCCCAAGCCAGATCTGATGGCTGGAGGCATGGGCGATTCAATGGTCGATAAGTGATCTGGAGCGATGGGATCGAACGACAGTGAGGGGCTATGGAAGAACATGGTAAGAACATGCCGATGGCGAGTTTCGACCCGCTCTCTTGAGCTCCTCTGAGCATCTGGAACATTCGTGCGAGAGAAGTTCTGCCGGAGTGATGTCTCGCCTGAGCACTCGGGTATAAGGTACTAAATAGGTCGTTGTGACCCAAGCGATCAAGCGCGGACGATCAAGAAGAATGAACCACTAATAGAGATAAAACAGATAAAACACAAAATAGCGGTCCTGCTATTGGATTAACCTGGTATAGCGACCAGGGTCGAACTCAAGGAGCACGGGTTGGCCTCTCGGCCTACGAAGTAGTAAAAAGGAATAGAATAAAAGAACAAAATATTTTTAGTGGTTTTTAATTTATTTTATATTTTTTGGATTTTTTAATGTATTAAGCAAATAAGAAAGGTAAATAAACACACACTTCAACAAATTATTAAATACACTAAAAATCAATCAAAATTCCAAC
This sequence comes from Ottelia alismoides, assembly GCA_037367405.1. Lineage (NCBI taxonomy): Eukaryota > Viridiplantae > Streptophyta > Magnoliopsida > Alismatales > Hydrocharitaceae > Ottelia > Ottelia alismoides. The sequence goes on from JAZKJV010001663.1 coordinate 19,083, forward strand.
AAAAATATTTTTATGTGTTTTATAATTTTTAGTGTTTTTGGTGAATTTTTGAGAATTTTCTGTTGTTTATTTAATTTTCTAAAAAATCAAACAGTGACTGAAATAAAAGGTACTGTCTAGCCGAGCCAAAAAGGCCTAGATAAAATAACTAAGGGCCCCAAAATGACTGGGAGGTAATTTTCCTGTAAAGAGAATAAATAAAGGAAAATTTAGGCACCTATTTTATTATTTTTGGATTTTTGGTGTATTTACTAGAATTTTTATAAGATTTTATGTGTTTTTCTATTTTTAGTGGTTTTCAGTAATGAAAAATAGCCAACATTGGCTAGAAAATCAAACACAACAAAATAGACAGTAAACAATTTTTTAGTAATTTTTAGACACTATTTAATATTTTTTTGTAATGAAAAATAGCCAACATTGTCCAAGGGCTTATCTGCAAAATACCCATAAATATCATGCACATGTCGAAATAAACCACGCACAGGGGTATAAGTGCAAATAAGTAAAAACTTTCATTCAACTAATAACAACCAGAACTATCAGGGCATAAGATGCAAATATCCCAATAAACCACGTGACGAAGCACGTGTCAGACCATGTACAGGGGTATATCAGCAAATAACAACAAGCGCACGGGTCTCTATGCAAAAATACCAAAACTTAAACCACTTCGCTAAATATTTACAAGACTAAAAGCGAAACAAAATAACTAAGAGGGCCTAAGGGTAAATTACCCTTTATTACTCGGAGCGGCTGGATGGAGGGCACGTGGCGCATCCGACGGTGGTGAACAGCAGCCTCTCTACAGCTGGGCTCCTCGCGATGATCCGACGCTCGAGGTCAAGCCACGTGGCGTGATCAACGGTGGTGGCTCGCTGTGGCTTAACCCACGAGCATTGGGCGGCTGGGGACGCCTCTCCAAAGATCTGGCGGTGCAGGTGCCTCCTGAGATGGACGGTCTGGATCAGAACTGGAGGGCCAAGGCGATCGGAAGGCGACGGAGGGTGCTGGAAGAACAGGTCGCCGGCGAGACTCGCCGGCCTCTAGCGTGCACTAGACTCCTCCTGGAAGCACTCTGAAGGTCGGAGAAGAAACGTGGTGTGCTCCCGCATCTGCCGGTAGGCTCCGATGATCCAGCCGAGCTCCGAGGAGCTCGGGCGAGGTCGGCGGAGCTGAGCCTCCTGGCTGGATGTCGAAGGACCTCAGATGTCCTTCGTTTGACTTGCAAAGCGATCCAGAAGACTCGCGGGTCGAGGGCAAAGTGCCTCGACCCGGTTAGGCGAGGTGGCGGAGGCTGATGCGTCGAAATGGCGAGCTCCGACGAAGGGGGTAGACGAAGGAGCTCGGCTCCCAGCTCCTGTGCGAGCTGGGTTGGATGGAGGGGTGAAGAAGGAGCGTCGGAAGGAGGCGAAGGTGTCTGTGGGGTCCGATGGTCGAATCTATCTACTGGATGGTCGGAATCGATGGAATGCGGCGGAGCGACGATTTGGGCGTAATCGGAAATTAAAGGAAAAGGCGGAGCGAAATGGATACCTGGGTGGATGAAGAGACTGGGGAGGAGCTGGGGAAGCTCCTGGTCGTTGCCTCGAGGAGCGTCTCCCTTCGAGGCTCGGTGCTCACGCTTGTGGCGGAGCAACGGCGGCTGTGCTCGCTGGATCAGTGGATACGCCTCCACTCCTCGCTTCGACGGCGCCGGACGCAAGCTGTCACTCTCGCGAGTGCGCTGGAGCTCACAGGAGGTGGATACGAATGGCCAAAGATGGAGAAATGAGGTGGCGGAGCAACGGCTATATATGGCTAGGGGTCCGGCTAAGAGAGGTCCAGGCAAGCTTGGAAGCGCGCGGATCCCGAGGATGCGGCTCCGGCGAGGATGTCGGATGTGCCATTAAGGATTCGGACCCGGGGTTTAGGTGGTAGGCACTCGGGTTTAGCGGGGAAAAATCCGAGAAGTTGGGGACCCGCTAAGGACCCGAGTGGAGTGGTCCTGGGGGGGGGGGTAGTTGACCGGGCGGTCAACATCCCCAGGACCCAAAGAAACATGCCACGTGGCTGGATTTTGAAGTTAAAATTAAGCGTAGCTATAGGCCGATTTTTCAAAAACTCAAAACATGAAATATTTTTATTTTATTTTTTTCTATTTTTTTGTGATTTTTAATTAATTTTTAGAAATAAAAATAAGGTACTTAAATTATATGTACTATATAGGTATATGTACACTATTAGGGTTTTAATTTTTGATTTTTAATTATTATTTTTATGCAATTTTATTCCTATTTTATATTTTATTTATTTTCATTATAAAATAAGGAATAAAAAGATATTTTTATTTTATTTTTATTATTTATATACATAGGTAAAATAAATACTTATATACACTTATATACATGGTATATGTACAATCTATTTTTGTGTTTTTAATTTTTGCTATTTTTATTTGATTTTTGTTTTGATTGTTTTTATTTTATTTATTTACACTATATAATAAAGAATATTTATAAAAACTATAAAGATTAATTTTATTTATTTATAGGGCTAAATAAATATGTAGGTGAGTCTATGTACAATGTGAAAGTGAGATTTTTGTTCTTTTTGATTTTCATATTTTTATATTTTGTTTTTATATTTATAAATATGTACAAGTATTTACAAGCATATTTTAGAAATTTTTGTGAGGAAAAATATTTTTATTTATTTATAAATATTTACACACATGAGCCCCTATCTCCCTCTACTTTGGCTTTTATGCGATCAGGACCATGCTGAGCCCTCCCTTGGGTTAGGTTGCTCAATATTTATTCTAAATATTTCCCTCTTTTTCTTTTTAATCTTTATTCTTTTATTTTTGCACAAAAACATGCTAATTATAGGTTTTTACACAATGCATGCTTTTGGTAATTATTCCTATTTACACATATCTACATGTATTTGCAAAGGTTTTTGTAGCTAAAATATAAGAATAAAGAGTGATGAATGAGTATTCATCACCCCCCTATACTTAACTTTGCTAGTCCCTTAGCAAACACTTATTTGAAAAAGAAGTGAAAAAGAAAGAAAGAAAAAGAAAAAGAGGATGTACATGGATCAAGGTTGATTATTAAACTTGCCTTCATTAAATTGGGGTATGGAGCTCGATCAGATCTTTGGATTATTAATGTGTCGGAACCTTATTTGGACCTAAGTTTAAAACTCAACAGCCTCTAAGTTCCACTAATCTATAATCAAGACTCCTCAATGCTCCAGATCAGAACAAGTCATCAATCACAAACCCTGAAGACCATGAATCTTTTCTTGTCCTGTGAATGTGAGGTCTAAGCTCTCCACCTCAGAAATGGCAACTTGACAACCCTCCCCAGCAAGGTAACTCTATGACCTCAATCTGGCCACTCTTTTCTCGAGGAGCGGGGTATTCCCTTCTAAGTTCAAGTTCAACCGGCTCAAGAAGAGGAGGAAGAAGAGAATGGGTCAAGGCCAGTGTAGCCAAGTACCCTTGGGAGCTTGACCAGTGTAGCCAAGTCTCCCTGCTGCAAGCTACAACAGGTGGATCATGAACTCAAGCTTTGCTTATTGCACTCTATATACATACTCCGGTGGGATTATCATTTTCTATCAGACCCACCACTTTTTTGGAGTTATTTTCTTTTTCCACATTTTTTTTCAAGTGCATCTGTACAACATATACATGTGCAGCATATATACCAGGAGTTTTTCCTCTTGAGCCAGTAGACTATCCCTCTTTTGAAGCTTTATTGCAACCCACAACTCCCGTCGTTAGACCTCATGGCAACCAGACCAAGTTGAGACGCACTTCCTTCACTAAAAGAAGAAGAGAGGTTCCGCCTAGAAGTACTACCCTCATATGCTACCCCAAGTCAAGGAAGACTGCCTCCTCACCACCTCATCCGTAGAGAGCTCGGTGCATAGTGCTGGTGTCCAAGTAAAGCCATAATCTATATGAGTCATGTGTTGTTGTTAAGTTCTCTACTTAGGCTCATTGAGATGACATGTGATCATAGCCTAGTGGACTCAAAGAATTAAGTCACCATGGACCTGAAAAGCCTTAAACCTAAGCCCTATAAGGTTCCTCTTAGAAGTTAGGTGGATTAAGATCTTAATCAAGCTCCATTTCTCAATTTGATTCCAGGCTAGTTTAAATGTAAACTATCATCCAGAAAAACTATATACATATGTACAAAAGATGCTATTTACACAAATTTTACAAACATGCAAAATTTTTGAAAAATGTTTTGAAATCATGAATGAATGATGCATGAAGTGTAAGTTTTGCAAAGAGATATTTACACACATTTACACAAGATTTTTGCAAACTTTTGATTTTCAAAACATTTTGGAAAAATTTTGTACTATATACATAATTTTGATAAGAAAATATTTACACAAGCTTTACACAAAAGATTTTTGAAATCACTTTTACAAAAATAATTTGTACACTAGCTATTTATGTGCAAATAAAAGAATGTTTATGTACATGAAAATTTTTAATTTTTGTGATTTTTAGCCATTTTATTTATTAACACACTCACACAAAGTACGAGTTATGGCTAAAGTATATATGAAATATATACACACCCCCCTATACTTAGCTCGAACGATGTCCTCAGAGTCAAGAGCGATGAAGAAGACATAACTCGTGCTAGGTATAGGGAAGTGAAAAGAAAGGCTATATACAAAGACGAATGAAATGAAAAGTCAAGAGGGTCTCGGGTCTTCCCCCTATACTTAGGATTAAATAATCCTAAGTATAGCAGGCTGTACACTAAGGGAAAACTGAGTGGAGAATGTACAGGGTCTACCCCCTATACTTAGGGTAAAATCTCCCTAAGTATAGGCAGCAAAACAGGGGTAGGAAGAAACAAAAGAAATACCCAAACGGTCTCACATCCCCCCTATACTTAGGGTAAAGTGCACCCTAAGTATAGCATAATCACAAGATGAAGAAGGGGATGTGGGACTAAAGAATGTAGTGATATGGACATCTGGATCTATACAAGGCGGAAGATCAATGAAACTCAGGCGTGAGATGCATTAGATGTGAATCAAAGACCACATCTCATGCAAAATGAATAGGGGCAAGATCAGCGACCCGCGGCTCATGATCTAGAAATGGTTTGAGCCGCTGGTCGTTCACTCGAAAGGTACTCTCAGAAGACAACTCAGATATGTCGATGCTACCGTTGTCGTGTACCTTTCTGACCAAGTAGGGTCCCTTCCATTTGCTCTGTAGCTTCCCTGGAAATAGACGTAGCCTCGCATCAAACAACCATACTCTCTGTCCAATCTCAAAATGCTTGTGGCTGATATGAGAATCCTGCCACTCCTTCACTCTCTCCTTATACTGTAGGCTGTTTGAGAAAGCTGTATCTCTAAGCTCCTCCAGGGCTGCTAACTCTGCCCTCCTCTGGTCTCCCATACCGTCTGGATCCATAAGAATATCTGTGACTGCCCAAAGTGACTTGTGCCTCAGCTCAACAGGCAAATGGCACGGCTTGCCATATACGAGGCGAAAGGGAGATGTGCCCAATGGTGTCTTGAAAGACGTCCGATATGCCCACAAGACCGAGTCCAAAAGCTGTGACCAATCCTTTCAGTCAGGGCGGACGACTTTCTGCAATATCGTCTTGATCTCCCTATTCGACACCTCGGCTAGACCATTCGTCTGTGGATGATAAGGTATAGCAACACGATGGTCTATACCGAACCCGCTAGCAAGGGCCTTCACCTGGTCGTTGATGAAATGAGATCCCCCATCCGAAATCAGAACTCGTGGAACCCCGAACCGCGTGATGATGTGCTTCCTCAAAAATCTGCAAACTGTTCTCGCATCAGCGGCTCGGGCGGGAATAGCCTCAACCCAACGACTAACATAATCCACGGCCAACAGAATGTACTCAAATCCCTGACTCTTAGGGAATGGACCCATGAAATCGATGCCCCATGTGTCAAAAACCTCACAGAAGTGAATGGGCTGCATCGGCATCATATCACGCTGTCCACAAGTGCCCATCCTCTGACAGTCAGTACACCTCTTCACGAACTCATCTGAGTCCTTGAAGAGGGTAGGCCACCACAAGCCGGATTGGAGCACTTTCTGTGCCATTCTCCTCCCAGAATGATGTCCTCCTGCCTCAAGCTTGTGGCAGTAAGTGAGGACGCTATGGTGTTCCTCCTGAGGAATACACCGACGCCAGACGCTATCCCCTCCTTCGTGGTAAAGGATGGGATCCTCCCAATGGTAGGACTTGGCCTTCGCAAGGAAGGTCTCAAGCCTCTGCCTGGGCCAATCTTGTGGGACTTTCCCAGCAACGAGAAAGTTCACAATATCGGCATACCATGGGAGTGAGGCGATAGCAAGGATCGCCTCGTCTGGGAAGGTATCTTGAATGGGATCAATCTGCTCAGACTCCTCAGGCTGCTCTAAACGGGAGAGATGATCCGCCACCACATTCTTGACTCTAGGCTTATCCTTGATTTCAATGTCGAACTCCTGGAGTAGAAGGATCCATCTAGTAAGTCTGGCCTTGGCATCCTTCTTTGCCATGAGGTACCTGATGGCGGTGTGATCTGTGTACAAAGCCACTCTAGATCCAATGATATAAGATCGAAACTTATCTAGGGCGAACACTACGGCTAGCATCTCCTTCTCTGTAACCGTGTAATTCCGCTGGGCGGAATCCAATGTGCGGCTAGCGTAGTGAATGGCAAATGGAACTCCATCCCTCTTCTGTCCCAGCACTGCCCCTACGGCAAAATCGGAGGCATCCGTCATGATCTCAAATGGGAGAGACCAATCAAGCGGCTGGAGGACAGGAGCCTCAATCACACACTGCTGGAGAGTCGCAAAAGACGAAAGACACTTGTCATCGACAAGGAACTCGGTGTCTTTCGTCAAGAGGTCAGTCAACGACCGGGCAATCCTGCTGAAATCTTGAATAAATCTCCTATAAAATCCAACATGCCCCAGGAATGACCGTAGCTGCCTCAAATTGGACGGCGGTGCGAGTTTTCTAATGACATCAACCTTGGCCGGATCCACCTCCATGCCCCTGTTGGAGATGATGTGGCCAAGCACCGTCCCTTGAGTCACCATGAAGTGACTCTTCTCCCAAGATAGAACCAAATGGTACTCAATACATCGCTGGAGTACTCGGTCTAGGCAGTCAAGACAAGAGTCGAATCCGTCGCCATAGACCGAGAAATCGTCCATGAAGACCTCCAAACACTCCCCTACCATGTCCGAAAAGATCGACAACATGCACCTCTGAAAAGTCGCAGGGGCATTGCATAGCCCAAATGGCATGCGTCGAAAGGCATATGTATCGAAGGGACATGTAAAGGTGGTCTTCTCCTGATCCTCAGGAGCGATGGCCACCTGGTTGTAGCCCGAGTACCCATCCAGGAAGCAATAGTGGCTCTTCCCTACCAGTCTCTCAATGATCTGGTCAATAAAAGGCAGGGGGAATGGTCCTTCTTGGTGTCCTGGTTGAGTCTCCTGTAGTCAACACAGACCCTCCAAGAGGTGGGTACTCATGTATCAATCTCCTCTCCCGACTCACTGATCACAGTCGTGATGCCCGTCTTCTTGGGCACCACATGCAAGGGGCTAACCCACTTGGAGTCGGAAATGGGATAAATAAAATCTGCACTCCACCATTTTGATATTTCCTTCATCACGACCTCTCTCAGGTTGGGGTTTAGTTGCCGCTGGAACTCACGCGACGGCTTCGCCCCCTCCTCGAGATAGATATGGTGGGAGCACACTGATGGACTAATCCCCTGGAGATCTGCTACGCTCCATCCGATTGCGTTGCGGTTCTTTTTAAGAACCCCCATCAAATGGGGGATTCTTGCTCTCTAGTCAGATCGGCGGAGATGATGACTGGGTACATCTCAGGTTCGCCCGCAAGGAACCGATACTTTAGCGAAGTACGGAGCGGCTTCAGCTCTGGACAGCTGGGCGCTGGCAAATCTGGCTGCGGAAGGAAATGTGTCAATGCTGCTAAGTCTGCCAAATCTGCCTGGGAGAAAGAAAGCGAACTCTTGCAAACTGGATCTGGAGGAGGCTGCTCAACTGTGCTGTCTCTGATCTGCTATGCATCTACCTCCTCCTCATCTGTAGGCTCAGGTGGACTCAGGTCTGGCATCTGATCATCGCAATCGGCCCAATCAGACTCTGAATCTGAGGGATCTGTATCAAACAAGGTGGCATCAGTACCACCGAAACACAAGGTGGCCTCAGCACCACCATCATTGAAATCCGTGTCGCGGTCAAGAACCGGCTCTGCTGCCTCTGTGGTATCCTGGACCAGGACTGTGCTCTCCAGACTCTCCTCTGCTATCATCTCGGCATCAGCGGTATCTGAAAATGAGAGGATGGCCTGTGCTGCAGGATCTGCCCATGCTGCCTCGTCGTCTGTGATCACAAAATCACAGTCCTGGTGGATGTCTGGCTCGGCGTCTGTCAGCTGCTCTGAATCTGTGCTGGCCTCTGAGCGTGCTCTCTCTCTAGCTCTGTAGTCCTCGACCGTCTCTATTTGTATACTCTCGCCCTCGACGCGAAAGTATACCTTCCCGCTGTCATGATCAGTCACCGCCTTGGTTGTGGCCAAGAACGGACGACCAAGGATGATGGGGGTATCGGCCACTGAATCAGGGATCTCCATGTCCAACACTACGAAGTCCACGGGGAATTTCAGGCCCTGAATCGTGACGATAACGTCTCGCAACAAACCCTTCGGCCTCTTGACAGATCGATCAGCAAACTGAAGGACTGTCCTGCTCTGTCTAAGAGTGCCCAACTCGAAGCGGTCGAGAAGGGCTGCCGGAAGGAGGTTGATCGACGATCCGCTATCCAATAGAGTCCGGTCGAACCTCTGCTCACTAATCTGGCATCTGACATACGGGGCCCCTGAATCTGGCCTCTTGGCCGGCAGACGGTTCTGGATCGCGAAGCACGTGGCTTTCGTCAGCACATGAATCTCTGAAGTGTGGTTCCTCCTCCTCCTCCTGACTGTGGTCCTGTCTCTCAAAGATTGCTGAAGAAGGGGGATGTGCTGCAAAGCCTCCTGGAGGGTCAGCTGGATGTGAAATCTGTCGATCATGCTCTGGCTGAATTCCTCCTGCTCTCTCTTTTTTGGGTCTTTTTCTTTTTTCTTCCCCTTCCCCATCAGAAGGGCTCTAGGGAAGGGGATCACAGGGTCCTTTGCAGATGAAGGACTAGGAAAAGGCCTAGACGACTCGACGGCCGGATCCGCACATACATCAAGCACCACAGTGGGACCAGAAGAAACTAAACCTTTTCCTTTATTCAAAATAGTGTTCTGAGATACATCAACCGAAGGAAAAATAACATCTCTATCAAAACGAACACCGGTGGCCTCAGTACCACCACGGGCTGGCTCTGCTACTGGACGTCTCGCGGCCTCAGTACCGCGGGCTGGCTCGGCTACTCTGGTGGCATCTGCACCAAATCCTCGAACTGGTGAAGCGGCGGCCTCAGTACCGCCGATGGAATTAGCATCCTTGGTGGCATCAGTACCACCGTCATCATCGTGTGCGGCCTCAGTACCGCTCTCCTCCTCCTCCTCATATGGCGCCCTGGGTGGATCCTCGAGTCGTCACTCAGATGAGGCGCCGTCTGCTGCTGCTCTACCGCTCCTAAGTGTAACAAAATCATCATCAAACAGATCTGAAGACATATCATCAAATGGATCACTAGGAGTGGCGTGCTCAGTGGAAACTACCTGCTCAGATTTCCTCTTCAGGTTGTTCGGATTCGGCTCTATCTGTTCAGGAATGGCGGCCTTCCCTCTCACAAGGTCCCGCATCTCCTGGCGGAACTCGTCCATCTCCCGTCTGAAGGTAGCATGCTGGTCCGTGAGGAGGCGGGCTATGTCATCCAAGGCGGGGCTCTCATGGGACCCCGACGGGTAGCTTCTCTGGTGCTGAGGCTGCTGGAACTGGTGCTGCTGGTAAGGGGGGTAGGAGGGAGGATGCTGCTGCTGGTGTGGTGGGTGAGCCTGCTGCTCACGTCTCCAAGAGTGTCCCTGCTGCTGATAGGGACGAGGAACGAAGGATGACTGCTGATATGGTTGGTGGGCTGGGGGCTGCTGCTGCGGCTGGTGATCTCTCTGCTGGCCATACTGCCCTCCCTGACCTGATGACTGCTGCTGGGGCTGGGTACCTCCACTCCCCCACCTGAATCTGGGATGGTCTCGTCGGATCCCAGGCTGGGGGCGGTCATACAAATCCCGTTGACATCCATCAACGGCTCTGCATCGTATGGGGCTAGCGGGAGTACTGCTAGAGGCTGATCCGGCTGGTATACCACCATCTGCATGTCTGGAGATGGTGGGGACTGGTAAAAGGGCTGCTGCTGCTGGTACGGCTCCGCCTGTACAAGGTGAACCTGTCTAGGCTGCTGAAAGGAGCTGGAGCGCTGGGACGAGCTGCTGCTGCCGCCGGTGTCGCCTCGCGACTGAAGACAGGGCTGGGAAGCCGTCTGTGCCTCCTGGAGACACATGAGCTGGGTCTTCATGTCGCTCAGAGTCTGTGCCATCTGTTCCATCTGCGTGATGCTCTGGCATTGCTTCTTCTCGATCAGCTCCATCCGGTCCAACTTCTCGCTGATGATGCCCATATCCGCAGCGGACGACTCTGCCTGTGCTGCTGCAACTGCGGATGAACTGGATGGACCGGCATCGACCCGTGCTATCCGCTGGTACTGCACGAGTCCTGGCTACTGCTGGGGTCTCCCCTGTGTGTACAACCGGGTCTGGGACATCACCATATAATTCTCGGCCATCTCCTCGTAGATGGCCCAGACCTGGTCGTGGTCCTTGGCGAAGTAGGACCCGCCGCAAGAAGCATTCACCAGGCCCTGGAGCGCTGGTGTCAACCCGCTGAAGAAGCTCTGAACAAGGTTCGACTTCGAGATGTCGTGGTGCGGGCATCGGTCTGTGAGCTCTCGGAACCTCTCCCATGCCTCGTGGAATTGCTCATTGGGGAGCATGGAGAAGTTGCTGATCAGGGCCCTCGCTGCATTCGTCCGCCCGAGTGGATAGTACTTGTTCAAGTACTCGGTGCGGAGCTACTCCCAGGTGTAGACAAACTTCCCTAAATGCTTCAGCCAGGTGGCTGCTCTGTCAGCTAAGGAGAAGGGGAAGGCGATCATCCTGATCGTGTCCTGGTCCACCTGACGGTCGTGGACAGTGCTGCATATCATCAAGAACTCCTGGAGGTGGAGATGGGGCTCCTCTGTCGCGAGTCCGTGGAAGTGGGGGAGTAGCTGCAAAGTGTTCGGGGGGAACTTGAAGTCCCCCACGATCGCTGGAAGTACTACCCAGTGGTGCGTCAGCGTCGATCCAGGTTCTGTAACTCCCGCATCGGTCTCGGCGGTCCTCTGGCCGCGGCTGCCGCTGCTGCAGCGGCTGCTGCTGCGGCTGCTGCATCCGCATCATCTGGGATCCTCGGTCCCTCTCTCCTCTGCTCTCGCTCTGCTCTCATCTGCTCCATCTCTTTCCTCATGTCGATCATGAATGCTCCCTGATCCCTCAGCTGCTGCTGGACAGTCTCTAACGAGATGATCAGGGTGGAGTTGATCGCTCCCTGATCCAATACGAAGTGCTCAGGCTGACGGGAGCGATCCTCAGAACTGCCGGCCATGACGTCTGCAAAATCAAATGAGCCCAACTCAGGTGCTGTCAAATCTGCTAATCTCTCATCGGGCTCATGTCGCTCAGGTCCGAAAGAAAGGGGATCGAGGGGGAACAGGGCGGAGTCGTACTCGGGCTCGGAGAGCTGGTCTTGGCTCTCGCGGGCCAACCTAGATGATCGGGTAGACGTGCCCGAAAGCGGTGCAGCCAGAGGCTGCCTAAGAGAGCGTCTACCCATCATCTTGATCTGGCGAGTAGTGCGGATGAGATCTGGAGAAACTATGATCAGAATGCAAACCCCCGGTTCACCAACGCAACGCGAGCTGAAGACCGTGAAAGTTCGGTCAAATTATCTTGTCAATTTTTATTAGGTGAACACACAAGATATCAGAGCGCTTACGTGACCTGTTAGGATACTCGATGCTACCCCAACCGACTGGCCCGCACGGAGAAGTCGGTAATCTGTCGGGAATAACACCGGAGGGCTCTACCTAGGGTGCGGGTCACTCTCTCGCGCAATCAAACCATACAATGAGGGGGTTGCTCTCCCCAAGACAAATTTTTAGGGTGAGTGTCTTTTAGGGTCAATAGTTTTATCCAGTCCCAATTTTATGATTTTTCTTTTTAATATTTTTCAAATAGAAAACAAACGCCTAATGAATTTTTCGGTTCTCCTGGTTATTTAATCCAAAACAGGGGGGAGAAGTCGAAAAAGCCAATGCGCGATGAAATCAATGATGCATGCTGAGTTAGAAATGCGTACCTTGCCTCCAGCACTCTACATGCAAGTGATCCGCGCAGAATTTAAAGACAGAAAAGTAAACTACCCTAAATGATGCAGCGGGAAAAACCGAGTCCTAGATGAGCAATTTCTACTCGCAGAACCGTCTAATCGGTCACCGACCTCCAAGCCAAAGGGTCCGGTCTTGGCCCACCCCTCCTCTGCCCGACAAATCGGGGGTAGGAGAAAGCGCTTTACAGGGTGAGCTGCGGCACGTAGGCTACGAAGGAGATGAGTCGATTATTTTTATTAATTGATTATTAGTGAGTCCAATTAGCGCATTATAGGAACATGCAGATAATTAGATGTGGGGACCCTACTAATTACGGCACAAGCAAGAGAAAATCCTAAGTCTAGGGGCTCGATGAAAAACCGCGTAAACACCGGAAAAGGCAGAAAAAAAGAAAAGAAAACAAAACCGCGTAAAAAGCCACGAAAAAGCCTAAGGGTCCCCCGAGCACACCGGTGCTCGGCGAAACAGACCCACTAAGTCCAAGAGTCCACAAGTGTCCGGTCTGAGAGTTCCTGTATTATTACAATAATAATCAAATAAAAGTAAAAAGTCTATCTAATCCTCTCCCACTCCACTCTCTCTCTTGCTCTCTCCTGCGGCTCCGTACAGGAGGGAGCCGCCTCCAAGTTCCTCGGTTGCACCGGCTTCTCGAAATCGGCCGCCTCGGTCCTCGGGCCCTCGCAAGAAAAAGAGATGAGTGGTCAGACCAATAAAAATAATCAAATAATAAGAAGAAAAATAAATGAAAGAAAATGAGGGTATATATGCAAAAATATAAAATAAAATAAACACTCAAAATAAAACAAAAACAAAAATAAAAGAAAAAGAAAATAAAACAAAATAAAACAAAAATAAAATGGAAACAAAAGCCGCGAAAAAGCCGCGAGCTCTGAAAGAGCCGCGAAAGGCCGCGAAAACAAAAACGAAAATAAAATAAAAACTACTAAGCCGTGCTCCCCAGCAACGGCGCCATTCTGATGTCTCGCTTGAGCACTCGGGTATAAGGTACTAAATAGGTCGTTGTGACCCAAGTGATCAAGCACGGACGATCAAGAAGAATGAACCACTAATAGAGATAAAACAGATAAAACACAAAATAGCGGTCCTGCTATTGGATTAACCTGGTATAGCGACCAGGGTCGAACTCAAGGAGCACGGGTTGGCCTCTCGGCCTACGAAGTAGTAAAAAGGAATAAAATAAAAGAACAAAATATTTTTAGTGGTTTTTAATTTATTTTATATTTTTTGGATTTTTTAATGTATTAAGAAAATAAGAAAGGTAAACAAACACACACTTCAACAAATTATTAAATACACTAAAAATCAATCAAAAATTCCAACAAAAATATTTTTATGTGTTTTATAATTTTTAGTGTTTTTGGTGAATTTGTGAGAATTTCTGATATTTATTTAATTTTCTAAAAAATCAAACAGTGACTAAAATAAAAGGTACTGTCCAGCCGAGTCAAAAAGGCCTAGATAAAATATCTAAGGGCCCCAAAATGGTTGGGAGGTAATTTTCGTGTAAAGAGAATAAATCAAGGAAAATTTAGGCACCTATTTTATTATTTTTGGATTTTTGGTGTATTTACTAGAAGTTTTATAAGATTTTATGTGTTTTTCTATTTTTAGTGGTTTTCAGTTATGAAAAATAGCCAAAATTGGCTAGAAAATCAAACACAACAAAATAGACAGTAAACAATTTTTTTGTAATTTTTAGACACTATTTAATATTTTTTTTGTGATTTTTAAAGTTGGACAGTGGCAAAATTAAAGGTTTTTGATTTTTTTAAAATATAAAATGAAAACAAAAATGTCCTAAAAAATCCTCAAAAATTTTACACCATGGCAGGAGCCATGTATCCAATTTTCGTTGGATTTGGAGGTAATTTGCTATTTTATTCAAAAATAAAGAGAGGGCACAATGCATAGGGACCAAAGTGCAAATACCCGCGAGCCTGGGGGTCTGGTGCAATTAACCCAGCAAAACATGCGCCACGCGCGTGCCTGGGGCACTCAGGGACCCAAATGCAAAGAAAATAAGTCCCGAGGACTTATTGGTAATAGGTACCAAAAGTCCAAGGGCTTATCTGCAAAATACCCATAAATATCACGCACATGTCGAAATAAACCACGCACAGGGGTATAAGTGCAAATAAGTAAAAACGTTCATTCAACTAATAACAACCAGAACTATCAGGGCATAAGATGCAAATATCCCAATAAACCACGTGACGAAGCACGTGTCAGACCATGTACAGGGGTATATCAGCAAATAACAACAAGCACACGGGTCTCTATGCAAAAATACCAAAACTTAAACCACTTCGCTAAATATTTACAAGACTAAAAGCGAAACAAAATAACTAAGAGGGCCTAAGGGTAAATTACCCTTTATTACTCGAAGCGGCTGGATGGAGGGCACGTGGTGCATCCGACGGTGGTGAACAGCAGCCTCTCTACAGCTGGGCACCTCACGATGATACGACGCTCGAGGTCAAGCCACGTGGCGTGATCAACGGTGGTGGCTCGCTGTGGCTTAACCCACGAGCATCGGGCGGCTGGGGTCGCCTCTCCAAAGATCTGGCGGTGCAGGTGCCTCCTGAGATGGACGGTCTGGATCAGAACTGGAGGGCCGAGGTGATCGGACGGCGACGGAGGGTGCTGGAAGAACATGTCGCTGGCGAGACTCGCCGGCCTCTAGCGTGCACTAGACTCCTCCTGGAAGCACTCTGAAGGTCGGAGAAGAAACGTGGTGTGCTCCCGCGTCTGCCGGTAGGCTCCGATGATCCAGCCGAGCTCCGAGGAGCTCGGGCGAGGTCGGCGGAGCTGAGCCTCCTGGCTGGATGTCGAAGGACCTCAGATGTCCTTTGTTTGACCTGCAAAGCGATCCAGAAGACTCGCGGGTCGAGGGCAAAGTGCCTCGACCCGGTTAGGCGAGGTGGCGGTGGCTGATGCGTCGAAATGGCGAGCTCCGGCGAAGGGGGTAGACGGAGGAGCTCGGCTCCCAGCTCCTGTGCGAGCTGGGTTGGATGGAGGGGTGAAGAAGGTGCGTCGGAAGGAGGCGAAGGTGTCTGTGGGGTCCAATGGTCGAATCTATCTACTGGATGGTCGGAATCGATGGAATGCGGCGGAGCGACGATTTGGGCATAATCGGAAATTAAAGGAAAAGGCGGAGCGAAATGGATACCTAGGTGGACGAAGAGACTGGGGAGGAGCTAGGGAAGCTCCCGGTCGTTGCCTCGAGGAGCGTCTCCCTCCGAGGCTCGGTGCTCACGCTGGTGGCGGAGCAACGGCGGTTGTGCTCGCCGGATCAGTGGATACGCCTCCACTCCTCGCTTCGATGGCGCAGGACGCAAGCTGTCACTCTCGCGAGTGCGCTGGAGCTCACAGGAGGTGGATACGAATGGACAAAGATGGAGAAATGAGGTGGCAGAGCAACGGCTATATATGGCTAGGGGTCCGGCTAAGAGAGGTCCGGGCAAGCTTGGAAGCACGCGGATCCCGAGGATGCGGCTCCGGCGAGGATGTCGGATGTATCATTAAGGATTCGGACCCGGGGTTTAGGTGGTAGGCACTCGGGTTTAGCGGGGAAAAATCCGAGAAGTTGGGGACCCGCTAAGGACCCGAGTGGAGTGGTCCTGGGGGGGGGGGGGTAGTTGACCGGGCGGTCAACATCCCCAGGACCCAATAGAAACATGCCACGTGGCTGGATTTTGAAGTTAAAATTAAGGGTAGCTATAGGCCGATTTTGAAAAAACTCAAAACATGAAATATTTTTATTTTATTTTTTCTATTTTTTTGTGATTTTTAATTAATTTTTAGAAATAAAAATAAGGTACTTAAATTATATGTACTATATAGGTATATGTACACTATTAGGGTTTTTAATTTTTGATTTTTAATTATTATTTTTATGCAATTTTATTCCTATTTTATATAATTATTTATTTTCATTATAAAATAAGGAATAAAAAGATATTTTTATTTTATTTTTATTATTTATATACATAGGTAAAATAAATACATATATACACTTATATACATGGTATATGTACAATCTATTTTTGTGTTTTTAATTTTTGCTATTTTTATTTGATTTTTATTTTGATTGTTTTTATTTTATTTATTTACACTATATAATAAAGAATATTTACAAAAACTATAAATATTAATTTTATTTATTTATAGGGCTAAATAAATATGTAGGTGAGTCTATGTACAATGTGAAAGTGAGATTTTTGTTCTTTTTGATTTTCATATTTTTATCTTTTGTTTTTATATTTATAAATATGTACAAGTATTTACAAGCATATTTTAGAAATTTTTGTGAGGAAAAATATTTTTATTTATTTATAAATATTTACACACATGAGCCCCTATCTCCCTCTACTTTGGCTTTTATGCTGTCAGGCCCATGCTGAGCCCTCCCTTGGGTTAGGTTGCTCAATATTTATTCTAAATATTTCCCTCTTTTTCTTTTTAATCTTTATTCTTTTATTTTTGCACAAAAACATGCTAATTATAGGTTTTTACACAATGCATGCTTTTGGTAATTATTCCTATTTACACATATCTACATGTATTTGCAAAGGTTTTTGTAGCTAAAATATAAGAATAAAGAGTGATGAATGAGTATTCATCACGGAGTTGTGACGAAGGTTGACAAGGTCGAGGAAGATGGGAAGCTCCAGGAAACTTTGACTTTTACAAAAAAGCCCTGCAACGATGATTTTCTTTCCGTCTCCTGTATGGAAATGGCCAGAGACAAAACTACGGAGCTCTGAGAAGCTCCTGGGGGTGGAATGGATGCGAGATGCAACTGTGCGATGATCTCCGGCGAGCGGCTGAGAGAAGAGATCCGATTTTCGGATCTGTACAAGATCCGGGGGGATGAAGATGCGTGGGATGATGGGCACATGAAGGGGAAGATTGTGGAGGTGTTAGTCGAGGCAGAGCGACGTTTAGAGGATCAGAACGCGGTGGCGGAGCTGGAGCTTCGTTGTGCCAATGGATTGAAACTCATGATAAAACAGATTGGGTCACCCGAAAATAACACTACGCCCAGACTACTGCTAACTTAAGGAAAAGAAAAAACTAAGGAAATAGAAGCTTACCGTCGAATCATGACCGACAGCAGGAGCTCCGACGAGAGTGGCGGCGAGCAACGTACCGTCCTCGATTCAATGCCTAAATGCCTCACTGAAGTGCTGAGTCGCTTCCTGCTGTCACCAGTAAGGATACTCAGATCTTAGACTTAGGATTTGAAGGCAGAAGAGGGATCTAGGAGGCGAGGTTGGCGGAGGCGATGTCTTATACCATGGGAGTTTGGATCAAAGAGAATAAGCAGTACGAGGGGCCATCGACCGAGGGGAACTGATAGCGTGAAAGAACAGAGATTGAGGGTTGCCTCATGAAGAGATCGAGGGTTGCCTCGCAAAGAAATCGAGGTCTATCGATCGATGTATCAAGCAACGAAAATCAAAGAAGATGAGGGTATCGCTGATGAATCAGTGATTCATCGCCTTTATTCTTTCATTTTAGCTAAAATCCTTGGTATAATGCATGTAAATACTAACTAATTTCCACTAATTAACATTCTAACAATAATTGTTAATATTATATATTTAACACTTATTTTATTCAAAATAAAATAATAAAGAGAAAAAAAGGAAAATAAAAGAAAGATGTAGATATGTAATATATACAGACTGATCCTAACCCTGAGATATGTCAATATTGACTTGGTTGAAAAAATAAATAAGTAGGAGGAGATAAGGATTCTAACTTATAAAAATATTAGAAAATTTAGATCATAATTGTACATAAACACATTTTTATACCTTGTAAATATTTCACCTATTTTATTTATCATCAAGAAAATTCCAAATCAAAATACTTTATTCAAAGAAATGTTCTTAAAAATATATATTAATTTATCAAAATATTAAAAAATTATTTAATATAAAAATAATTAATTACAATGAATCGAAAAAGTCGTAAAAGCCGACTTTCAAGGTTCATAACTATTTATAGAAAACTCCAAATCGATAAACTCACTTTTAAACATAGTTTTATAACTAATATTATTTATTAAAAATATCACAAAAATATTAGAATAAAACGGTTGAGTTTTGGCATTTGGGACCGTTGTCTATATTTCTATATGTAAAAAATTCCCAATTTCCTAATTAATTAACCGTAAATCCTTTAACTTAATTTCTTTTCTAAAGTACTTCTAATAATCAATAAAGGAATATAAAAATATAACTTAAGTCAAAAGACAATAAATCCCGAGGTCATGAAGCCGTTGCCTAAATTTTCCGAACCTCAGATATAAAATAAGCATAGAGCAAGTAGAGGATCGATCCACAGGGAAGCGAATATTTTTACACGGATTTTTATTCTATCTACAAGGACATTTTCGACTTTATAGAAACCAACTAAATCCTATTTTCCTTTTTATTTTTGGAACCTTAAAATACGTAGAAAGTACTGTCATTAGGTTCTAGACATCATAAGGATCACACAAAATTTTCTGGAAATTTTCCAGATTTTTTTATTATTTTTGGTGATTTTTAGAAGTGCAATGAGCATTTGTGTAATTATGTAAGAAATATAGGAGCTTGAGTGTAAATAGAGAAAACAAAGGGCTTGATTACAATTAATTAAAAAGACTAGACAGAAATGGAATTTTCTAATTAAAAATTACTTAATAGGAAAACTGTAGAAAAAGAAATAAACTTTGAGAAAATTACAAAGTATCTGGAGAATTGAAAAGTAATTAAAAGAATTTTGAATAAAAAATACAAATATCACATAATATAAAAAAATAGAGAAATTATAGAAAATTGATCAAGGTTTTAAGAAGTTGCAACAAGGTCCAAAAAATAAAAAAAAACTAAAAGAAACATAAAATTGCAAAGGGTACGTGGGACCCCTTCATTCCTGGAGTTATGTGTGGTGGCGGCGGAGGGCTCGCATCGGATGGCATGTTGGAGGGGTGACAGAGCTCGCGATGAGGAGCGTCGGCGACAATGGTAGCCCATGACGATGGCGAAGAGTGGCGGAGGTTCTTGGAGGCGATGACGGCTGGGCACCCGAAGCTTCCAAAATAATGGGTACATTCTCTTGGCCGCCCCTCCCTCCCCTTTATAGTCTAGGTCAAGGGAGGGGAGGGGTTGACTGTTGACGGCAGGCGAGGGAGAGGAAACGATGCAGGTGTTGGTGCGAGCAAGGGAGAGGCAGAGGCGTGGCAGCGTTGGGCGACAAAGCCTGGGAAGGGGAGGGGACATCGACTGGAGGAAGGAGACAGGAAAGGGTCGCATATGTTAGTATGATGTCAACAGTCCTTATTTATTTTTTATTTTTGAATGCTGATGTCAGCAATTTTATCACATAGTGGATTTTTTAATTTTTTTTTAATATTTTTGCAAATGAGGAGGGAGGGGATTAGAGAGAGGTCCCCTGAGCTTCTTCTAAAAAGATGCATGAAAAATAAAAATAAATAAAATTGTCATATACTTTAACATGACTGAAAAGTGGAGAAATCGGAGTCGCTAAAATGAGCTGACAAATCAGTTTCATTGTCGCTGAGGCAACCGCTCAAATCTCTTGGTTATTTCAACAATTAACCCACATGAATAATTAATCAATTAATATCATGAGTTAAAATTATTATACCCTACTAAAGATGTATAGTAACAAGCAAGTAGGGATCGAACACATGAAGCAATGATGTAGAGCATTGAGAGATAGAATGTCAAAGCACAATATGTCTCTCAAATACTTATCCAAAATATGATTTTTGTGGGTTTTTAATTTTAATTTTTTTGTTTAATTTTTATTTTAAATTATTTTGAATTTTCTGTTTTATTTCCTTTTTATAATTTTCTGATTTTTAATTTCTTTTTCCTTATTAGTATATAGTATAAGATATATAAGGGTATACATACAATGTAAGCCAGAGTAAATATAAATATTAATAAAAATAAACAAAATATAGAAAATATATTGTTTTTGATTTTTTTATTACTTTTTACTATTTTTTGTGATTTTTAGCGAATTTTGCTAATATTTTTATATTTCTAAAGTAAAAAATATCCCAAATCAAGGAATAAATAATTAACCTGAATTGAAATGGAAATTAAAAAAATCAAATAATGTCCAAAATTTTTCAAATCAATTTTAGTTGATAACTAATAATATAAAGAAAATGATAAAATAGAAAATGGTATTTTTGGATTTTTAGGATTTTTTTAGATTTTTATAAAGGATTTTGGGTCTTTTTTTATTTTTAAGAGTTTTATTTTCCTTTTTGAGTGTTTTTTGTTCTGAGTGCTAAAAATACTTAAATAAAGGAAATATATTTTTGTGGTAATTTTTCAAATCGATTTTATAATTTTATGCGTTTTAAGCTAAACAGGGCAAAATTGTGCTCTTTTTATTTTTAATAAATATTAAAATATTCTAAATTATGAATTTAGAAATATGGCATGACACTACAATGCAAAAGCTTAACCCTATTTTTTGAGATTTTTAGAGCACGAACACTTTATTTAATAAATGGAAAAAATGTACAAAAATCCATGAACTAGCAGGGGCATATATGTAATTAAAATAAAGATCAGGGACCTCTCTGAAATTTTTACAAAAATATAACAATGGAATAAATATTTAATGGACTAAATTGAGATACGAAAAGTTCTAGGGATATAGTGCAAAATGCACACCTCACATGGGACCGCACGTGAGGTGAGCTGGCATCGACACGATTGCAAATATGAAAAGTTCAGGGGCATGTTTGCATATATTACAAAAATATACAAAGGAATGTTTATGTATTAATTATTAAATAAAAAATGGGGGTTAATATTGCAAAATACCATGTCCTTTGCGCGAGCGGACGACCGGATGAAGTTCACTAATCCACGTGGCATCACCACGTCGCATGATGCCGAATCACTGATGGATGCTTGGGATTAAATACCAAGCAGATCTGATGGCTAGAGGCGTAGACGATCCAATGGTTGATAAGTGATCTAAAGCGACGGTGAGATCGAACGACAGAGAGGAGCTCTGGAAGAACATGGTATGAACTCGCCGATGGTGAGTTTCGATTTGCTCTCTTGAGCTCCTTTAACCGTTTGGAACGTTCAGGCGAGAAGCAAAATGGGCTTGGGCTTCTCTGCTCCCAATGGAAACTTCAGAAGGTCCACCGGAGTTGTGACGAAGGCTAATAAGGTCGACGAAGACGGACAGCTCCGGGAACCTTCGACTTCTTCAAAAAGACCTCCAACGGTGATTTTCTTTCTGTCTCCTGCAGGGAAATGGTCAAAGACAAAACTGCAGAGCTCTGAGGAGCTCCTGGGGGTGGAATGGATGCGAGATGCAGCGGTGCGATGATCTTCTGCAAGCGGCAGAGAGAAGAGATCCGATCTCCGGATCTGTGCAAGATCCGGGGAGATGATGGCACGTGGTATGATGAGCACCTGAAGGGGAAGATTGTGGAGGCCTTAGTCGAGGCGGAACGACGTTCAGAGGGTTGGAACGGGGCGATGGAGCTAAAGCTCCGCTGTACGAAGGGATTGAAACTCATGATAAAATAGATCGAGTCACCCGAAAATAACACTACACCTAGGCTATTGCGAACTTAAGGAACCGAAAAAAACTAAGGAAATAGAAGCTTACCGTTGAATCATGAAAGACAGCAGGAGCTCCGACGAGAGTGGCGGCGAGCAGCGTACCAGCCTCGATTCAATGCCTAAATGCCTTGCTGAAGTGCTGATACACTTCCTGCTGTCACCAGTAAGGATACTCAGATCTTAAACTTAGGATTTAAAGGCAGAAGAGGGATCTAGGAGGCGAGGTTGGCGGAGGTGATATCTTACACCATCTAGGAGGCGAGGTTGGCGGAGGTGATATCTTACACCAGGGAGTTTGGATCAAAGATAATAAGCGGTACAAGGGTCCATCGACCGAGGGGAACTGATAGCGTGAAAGAACAGAGATCGAGGGTCAACCTTCATGAAGAAATCGAGGTTTATCGATTGATGTATCAAGCAGCAAAAGTTAAAGAAGATGAGGGTATCGCTGATTAATCTGTGATTCATCGCCTTTATTCTTTCATTTTGGCTAAAATCTTTGGTAAAATACATGTAAATACTAACTAATTTCCACTAATTAACATTCTAAAAACAATAGTTAATATTATATATTTATCACATTTTTCCACAATAAAATATTAAAGAGAAAAAATAAAAATAAAAGAAAAAGAAGGATGTAGATATGTAATATATACAGACTGGTCCTAACCCTGAGACCATGCCAATTTTGACTTGATCGGCAAAATAAGTAAGCAGGGGGGATAAGAATCCTAACTTATAAAAATATTAGAAAACTTAGATCATAATTGTACATAAACACATTTTTACACCTTGTAAATAATTCATCTATTATATTTATCATCAAGAAAATTCCAAATCAAAATAATTTCTTTAAAAAGATTTTCATAAATAAATATATATATATTAATTTATAAAAATATCAGAAAAATTATTCAATAAAAAAATAATTAATTATAATGAACTGAAAAAGCCGTAAAAACCAACTTCCTAGGTTCATAAATATTTATAGAAAACTTCAAACCGACCAAACTCACTTTTAAACATCGTTTTATAACTAATACTATTTATTAAAAATATCATAAAAATATTAGATAAAACGATTGAGTTTTAGCGTTTGGGACCGTTGTCTATATGTACTTTATGTAAAAACTTCCTACTTTTCTAATTAATTAACCGTAAATCCGTATAAATCAATTTCTTTTCTAGCGTACTTCTAATAATCAATAGAAAAGATATAAAAATATGACTTAAATAAAAAAACCAATAAATCCCGATGTCACGAAGCCATTACTTAAATTTTCCGAACCTCATAACTCGACCGTATGGACTCCGAATTGGGCGAACTCAGTTTAAAAATCCGTTTTATTTAATCATCTACCAAATGACACTTATTTCGCTAAAATCAAAGTTAATATGCAAAATGTGAGTTTCGGGACCATATTGGTATATATATTGTACAATGTACCTTAATTTATATTGTCTAATATGTGTTATATATTATATTTATATACTTTATCAATATTTAATTATTAAATTAAAGTAACAAAATTTATTTTTTATTAATCATTAATTTATTAATTAATGTATTTTATTTATTATTATTTAATTACTAATTATTGCTTAGTAAGTAATTAAGTTGTTTAATTACTTCAATATTTATATATATAATTAATCAATTATTAATTACTTATTTAATTATGTAATTAATCCTATATTTATTAAAATAAATTAATATAATTATTATTTAATTTAATTAAGTTATTTATTTTCCTTCATTTCTCTCTCTCTCCCCCCTTTTCCCCTCTTTCTTCCCCGACCTTCTTCCTCTTGCGCTCGAAGTCGCCTCTGCTTCCTCTTCTCTTCGGCCACCAACTGCTGTAACCGCCCAAATGACTGTCATTCGCCAAACGACCCTCTGGTCACCGGACTTGTCGGCGGTAACCAGGGCCTATTGCGTGACGACCAAGTTCCCTCGTCTATAAATATGACCCTACCTCCTTCAACCTCCGCATCCGCCATTTTAGCCACCTTCAACTTCCGTGAGCTTCTGTAGTGAGTTGTGACAGGGCTCCATTCACTTCGAGCGAGAGGCGGAGAGAGCTTCGGCGTGATCCATCCCCAGAGTGCTGCACCTCGACACCGTGAGAAGAGCCTCCGCGACGTCACGCATTGATCCGACGACTCTGGAACTCTGCCCGAACCCCAGATTCATAGGTGTTTCTCCATCGATTTCCACCACCTGCATATATTCCATGTTAGCATTTTCTCTTCCTCCTCCTCTTCTCTATTCCGCCTCCTCCGATCTCTTATCAACCACTCTCTCCTCTCTGATTCGTGCGCAAGTCCACACTATTTCCTTTGCGATTCCAGCCACCTCCATTCATCTATAACCATTTTATATCCTCGCGGATCTAAGCATTTCAATCCTTCTCCCTGATGAATCCCTATTCATCACTCTTTATTCTTTTATTTTAGCTTATTATCTTGGCAAAACATCATGTAAATAGGTGTAAATACAATAACTTAGCATTATGCATGCATGTGTTAATATCACATAATTAGCATGTATTTGTGCAAAAATAAAAGAATAAAGAATAAAAAGAAAATGAATGAAGTCTTTAGAATAAATACTGACTGACCCGAACCCCAAGAGAGGGCCAAGCATTGGCCTGAACGCCAAATAAAATAAGTAGAGAGAGATAGGGCCACTCCACCTTATACATATATGCATCATATGTGTACATATTTTATTTTTACAAAAATAAATATAAAAATATGTTTTTACTTCCTTATATATTTCTAAAAATAAAATACAAATAAGAAAAATAAAAAGAAAAAGAAAATAAAATTCTCTCTCTCACTTGTACACATGTATATCTGTTCTCTTCCTTATTTATTTTATACTTGTAAATAAACAATAAAAATAAAAAAATATTTTATACTTCAAAAATTATGTTGTAAATAAATAAAATATAAAACTGGGTATTTTTATAAAAATAATAAAATAAAAATAATTGTACAAAGTACATAGGTATTTTATACCTGTATATAATACATTATATTGTATAGACAATAATTTATTTTTTATAAAAATAAATAAAAATCATAGAAAATAGTTTGAAAAATAACAAACTTTTATCATTTTATACACATTTTAATTTAAAATCATTTATTATTTTTTATTGAATTTGTAAATATTTTTGTAAATCTAATTTTCTGATTGGTCCACGGTAGAGCGTTGACTCGAGTCAACCCCCTCTTCCAGGGCTTGACCCAGGTCGACTGCTCCACCGGACCTCCTTCTCCCATTTCTCTAGACCAGATCATGTGCCCGTTTGCACTGAAATTCAGCCCATGCCTTCCCCATGGATCCAAGATCCTCGCGGATCCGTAGGGAAGCGCGGATCCTTCTTGGTTTGCGTGCCCTGGCCTGATTTCTCCAGCCACCTGGGAGCTCTATAAATTCTCTTATTTGTCTCCCTAGGTCAGCATCTCGCGCCGCATGCCTTCTCGATACCCTAGAACCCTTCAGCGTAGTGACAGCCATCGGAGGAGCCTTTCGGTGGTCGATTTGGTGCCGTGTAGCCGACGCTCCCTATTCGTGGCCGGACCTCCGCAGCGAGAAGCCTCCCTCGCTTACCGCCGCTTGGTCGAGGCCATAACCCCGCCAGTCATCTTCTCCTAGAGCTAAGGAACACATCTGGACCTTCAGGTAGCTCTTTAATATTCCCTATCTCCTTATTTGATTCAATCTTCCATCTGTGCGCCGCCTTCGCTCCGCCAGCTCTGGCCAGCCAGTCGGAGCTCCTTCACCCACACCCATCCATTCAGATATCTTCGCTCGCTCGCCCTCCATCTTCCCACGCAACCTGATCACCCTGAGCCTCGATCATCACATCGAGATTAGAATCTAGGTCTCCCTTACCATCTTCGTCGGAGATCAACACCCGCCTCCTTCCGCTTCTTTTGACCTGGACCGGAGCATTGCCACGAGTACCAGCTACCCTTTGCAGGTGAAGGAGCGTGCTGAAGACCCCCGATTCCATCCCTCTGAGACTCGCTAGAGTAGTCCCAGGTCCAATTCATCGTCATGCTTATCCGATCGATAGATGCTCCATCGGGTCTGCTCAGTCTACGCGGAAGCCTTCCACGACTCATCCGGTGCTTACCAATCGGCCATCGGAGCTAAGGATCACTTCCTATGCTCCGGTGAAGTTCGCCCTCGAGTTGTTCATCCATGATACTTCTACACCATTAGATCAGCACAGCACTTCCAGATAGTATCCAGATCGCTGACACATCAGCCTTTCCAGACCGTCAGATGCCAGACCGGGACTCTATCTACACCCTACGATCGGACGATTTCTAGAGCGTTAGGTCTGACCCCTGACACCATCAGAGCCGTACGTCCTCACCTTTTTCAGCGGCCGCCACGTGTCTTCATGCGCTTCTCACGTGCTTCAAGGGTATATTACTCTTTTCACCCTGCATTTGTGATGCTTTATGTTTTAGTATGTAAATAAATATTGTAGTTGGACCTTTTTCCATATTAGACCTTATAGTTTTTGGTAATTACGTTTGAGTCCTCTTGGTCTGGAGACACGTGCGTGCTTACGTGAGTAGTGGTATTTTTGCAGATTTGGCTCTGGATTTATGTCTTGTTAATGTTTGATTGAAAAGTTTTCCATATTTATGTTTATACCCCTGTGAACTATGTATAATGCATGTGCGGGAATTGATTGAAAATTTTGCGGAAAAGCCCTTGGACTTTTTATTCTTATTATTATTTAGCCCAGAGACTTAAACTATTTGCATATAGGTCCCTGTTTGCTGTGTCCCTTGTTTTTAATCAATAATTATTAAATTAACTTCGAAAATTCTACAAAAATTACACATAGCTCCTGCTACTATGTCGTATTTTTAATAATTTTCATGACTTGATTTAATGTTATTTGATATTTTCTAAAATTCAAAAACCCTAAAACGTGTCCCTGTCTAATTTAGAAAATCCATAGAAAATACGAAAACCCCTTAAAAATTCCACAAAAATGTCTATGTGTTTGTTTTGTCTTAATTTAATTCCAGTAGCAATTTTGTTCCATTATCTTTTATAAAACACCTAAACATTTAAAAAGACTAAAAATTTTATAAAAATTATTAAAAATTCATTAAAAATAAAAAAAACTAGTTTTCAGTTTCCGTAGGTAGCTTTCATTTTATACTTTCACATAAATTGTTGCAAGGATTTTATATGTATTTTAATAATTTTAATTTGGCTTTATATCTAGGCTGTACATTGCTTGCTATTTTTAGCCTTCTTTCATTTTTCGAAAATTATGTAAAAATCAGAAAAATACCATAAAATTCCCAAAAATATTTGGATACTTTAAAAACATAAAAAATTTTTGTTTTGAATTTTTGAGTATTTCTAGGCCTTTAAATAATTTCTTAAGTTTGATTTTTAACTTTTTCTTTACTTCTTTTCTTAATAGAAAATCATAAAAAAAATTAAAAATTAAAAAACCAACAAAAATTCTTTTCTTTCTTGGATTGCCAGACTACTACGTAGGTTTCATTCCGTGCTCCTTGTGTTCGACCCTGGTGTCTATACAAGGTTAAATAAGTAGCAAGACCGCTTGCCTTGATTTGTATGTTTGATTGATTCCGAGGTGGTCTACTTTTTCTTGATTGAGCCATGCTTCGTTGGTTGGGGTCGTAGCGACCTTGATCTGATTTTCTGAGACATAACCCTGATCGGCTGAGTGCTCATCACTCCCCTACACGTAGAGGGTCACCCATTCAATTATATATGTTTTTCGTCTTTAACATATGGTCGAGGTTTGAACCTCGAGCCAACACACTTTCAATTACAGCTTGAGCATGCAACAACTCGAAGATCAGATCAATCGCCTGAACTCGAAGTCGTCATTTCAAAGCCAAGCTGCTTCCTGGAATCTTAAAGCCCCATTGCCACATCCTCGAACTTCTACCATCTCCTGGACATCACCCCCTGCATCGCTGAACAAATTCCATCATCACCGCCTTGCATCACCTAAAACCTACTCAAGATATGCATCAACTGTTGTGTCGCCTTCACTCGTTAAGCACCATCTCGCACAGTTGGAGAATCAGATCCGCCATCCTCAAGCGAATCATTGCTGCCTAACAAAAAGAAGGAAGAACATCCTCAATCGATCCAACGCTACGGGCCTGCCACACGTCAAAATCAGGGCTATCCCACCGCTCCACTGCTCTTCTGGTGCACGTGCTTCGCTCGTGCACGAGGGATAATATCTGGGCAAATTATGATGAAATCCACGATGCTTCTTGATTTTCCGAACATGTCCCATAGCTGAAGAGTCACGTGACCGCGCGTGCATCCCTAGCTTTTTGCGTTAGGTACCCGCGGACATTAACTAATTTCTGAATAGATCCTGCTGCTCTAGATCACGTGAAGGTCACGTGATTCTTGGAATTTTTGCATGCAAGTCCCCTGCATTTCTACCATATTTCGCGTATAACACTTCAGCTTTCACATTTTTTATCTGCACCCCTATAAACAATATATTAATTACTATACATAATAAATACATAATAAATAAAAATTAAAAATAAAAAATAATAAAGATATGCAAAAATCTGTATTTTACACTATATACAATATAAAATTAGGTTTGAAAATTAAAAAGATTTACTATTTTTAATAAATCATTTAAAAACACTAAAAATATAACAAAAAATCTAATAAAAATTACCCTTAGCATATTTTACCATATTTATCACAGAAAACTAAAAACAACATAAAAATTTAATATTAGAACTAATAAAAAAAATACATAAAAACTTCAAAAATTCATAAGTAATTTATAAACCTAAAAATACGCACAATATATCATTTTAAAGATAATTTCACCTACTTTTCAGTAAAAATAAAATAAAAATATTTTTCTACTATTTTATATTTTAAAAATCTAAAATACTCCACAATTTTCAATAAAAATATTGTTTTCAATATTTAGAATAATACAAAGTCCATGAAAATCCAAAAAACCTCTTAAAATTTCATAAAAACAGTAAAAAAATTCAAAACATAAAAATAATAAAATAAAAACTAAATAGATATTACAAAATATTATCTAAAATTTAAAAAATACAAAATACTTAAATATCATAAAAATAATATAAAAATCAATAAGAAATTAAATAAAAATCCAGAAAGTTTCTTAAAAATAAATAAAAATTAGAAAACCTAATTTACCTTAATTTTCTATAGTTCAACCCTAGTTTCCAACAGTTTTCCTCCCTGAGTTCGAGATTCCCGTACTTAATTGCTATACATCTAAGTTTATGAGTATAAATACGATAAAAATAAATTTTCTACTAAAATTCACCCGACCGACACACAGATACTATTCTTATTATAGAATAGGAGGTGTGTGGTTTTTCAGATGGCGTCGTTGCTGGGGAGGCAGCACTAGGGCATGCGTAGACTTTAGGTTTGGGGTTTTCTTTTAGCCATCTTATTTTTTGTACTTCACGACTTTTTGTTTCTGATTTGTGCAGCATAGTTTGAGACGCACAACTGAGAACCAGAGAGCTGCATTTTTACTTTGTTGTAACCTTTGTAAAAATATAAAAAATCAAGGGCATTTTCCCATTTTTCTATTTTTGTAGACAGGAGCCCCTTAAGGTCATCCCGACTTGTACCTTCCTTCCTCTCTTTCTCGGGGTCTGTTTCACCGAGTGCCTGCACTTGGGGGAGCAGGGCACCCGTCACGACTTTTATCACTTCGCGATTTTCTCAATATTTTCTGCAACTTTTCCGAGGTTAGGTGCTTGTATAGGATTTTTTGATTTTTCTTTGTCTGCGCTTCCGTAGTTAGACTTAGAACGTGCAACCTAGATGCTTGTTTGAATATGTGATTCATCGCCTTTATTCTTTTATTTTGGCTAAAATCCTTGGTAAAATGCATGTAAATACTCACTAATTTCTACTAATTAACAATCTAACAGTAATTGTTATTATTATATATTTAACATTTATTTGATCCAAAATAAAGTAATAAAGAGAAAAAAGAAAAGTAAAAGAAAAAGAAGGATGTAGATATGTATTATATACATACTGATCCTAACCCTGAAACCAGGTCAATATTGTCTTGGTCGACAAAATACATAGTAGGGCAAGATAAGGATCCTAACTTATAAAAATATTAGAAAACTTAGATCATAATTTTACATAAACACATTTTTACATCTTGTAAATATTTCACTTATTTTATTTATCATAAAAAATCCAAATCAAATCACTTTCTTCACAAAAGTTGTTCATAAAAATATATATTAATTTATAAAAATATCAGAAAAATTACTCAGTATAAAACAATTAATTACAATGAACCAAAAAACCGTAAAAGCCGACTTCCGAGGTTCATAACTATTTATAGAAAACTCCAAACCTATCAAACTCATTTTAAACTTCATTTTATAATTAATACTATTTATTAAAAATATCATAAAATATTAGAATAAAACGGTTGAGTTTTGAGGTTTTGGGCCCCATTGTCTATATGTACTATATGTAAAAATTCCAAAATTCCTAATTAATAACCGTAAATCCAATTAACTTAATTTCTTTTCTAACTTACTTTTAAAAATAATAGAAAAATAAAAAAATAAAACTTAAATAAAAAGGCCAATAAATTCCGAGGCCACAAAGTCGTTACCTAAATTTCCCGGACTTCATAACTCAGCCATATGGACTCCGAACTGGGCAAACTCAGTTTTAAAATCCCTTTTATTAAATTATCTATAAAATGACACTTATTTCGCTAAAATCTAAGTTACTCTTCAAAATGTGGGTTTCGAGACCATATTGGTATATATATTGTACAACGTACCTTAATTTATATTATTTAATATGTGTTATAAATTATATATATACTTTATTAATATTTAATTATTAAATTAAATTAATAAAATTCAATTAATTGTTTACTTATTTAATCATTAATTTATTAATTAATGTATATATATTATTATTTAAATACTAATTATTGTTTAATAAGTCATTAAGTCATTTAATTACTTCAATATTTATATATATAATTAATTATTTAATTATTAATTATTTATCTAATTATGTAATTAATCCTTTAATTATTAATTAAATAATATAAATATTATTTAATTTAATTAAGTTATTTTATTTTCTCTTCATCTCTCTCTCCCCTTCCCCCCTCTTTCTTCCCTGACCTTCTTCCTCCTGCGCTCAAAGTCGCCTCCGCTTCCTCTTCTCTTCGTCCACCAACCGCCGCAGCTGCACAAACAACCGCCATTCAGCCAACGACCCTCCAGTCACTGGACCCACCGACGGTGACCGAAGACGCTTGCGTGATGACCAAGTTCCCGCATCTATAAATATGACCCTACTCCTTCAACCTCTGTATCTGCCATTTTAGCCACCTTCAACTTCCGTGAGCTTAGGTAGTCAGTTGTGATAGGGCTCCATCACCGTCGAGCGAGAGGAGGAGAAAGCTCCGGCGCTATCCATCTCCGGCATGCTGCTCTGTGGCGCCTTGAGAAGAGCCTCCGGGACGTCGCGTGTTGAGGCAATGACTCTGGAACTCTGCCCGAACTCCAGATTCCTAGGTGTTTCTTCATTGATTTCCTCCACTTGCATATATTCCAGGTTAGCTTTTCTCTTCCTCCTCCTCTTC
Organism: Ottelia alismoides; assembly: GCA_037367405.1. Lineage (NCBI taxonomy): Eukaryota > Viridiplantae > Streptophyta > Magnoliopsida > Alismatales > Hydrocharitaceae > Ottelia > Ottelia alismoides. The sequence goes on from JAZKJV010001663.1 coordinate 50,891, forward strand.
TCTATTCCACCTCCTCCGTTCTCTTCTCAACCTCTCTACTCCTCTTTGATTCATGCGCAAGTCCGCCCTATTTCCTTTGCGATTCCATCGACCTCCGTTCATCTATAACCATTTTATATCCTCACGATCTAAGCATTTCAATCCTTCTCCCCCACACGTAGAGGATTAACCATTCAATTATAACTGTTTTTCGTCTTTAACATCTGGTCAAGGTTTGAACCTCGAGCCAACACATTTCAATTGCATCTTGAGCAAGCAACAACTCAAAGATCAGATCGTTCGCCTGAACTCGAAGTCGCCATTCCAAAGCCAAGCCGCTGCCTGGAATCTTAAAGCCCATCACCACATCCTCGAACTTCTGACGTCTCCTGAGCATCACCCCCTGCATTGCTGAACGAATTCCATCGTCACCACCTTGCATCACCTAAAACCTTCTCAAGATATGCATCAATTGTCGTGGAGCCTTCACTCTTTAAGCACCATATCGCACAGCTGGAGATTCAGATCCGCCATGCTCAAGCGAATCGTCACTGCCTGATGAAAAGTGGGAAGAACATCCTCAATTGATCCAACGCCAGGGACTACCAGGCATCGAAATCAGGGCTAGCCTATCGCTCTTCTGGTGTACGTGCTTCACACGTGCACAGGGGATAATATCTGGGCAAATTATGTTGAGTTCCTTGATGATTCTCAATTTTCCGAATAGGTCCCATAGCTGAAGAGTCACGTGACCACATGTGCATCCCTCAGCTTTTTGCGTTAGGTAATCGCGGATGTTAGCTAATTTACGAATAGATCCCACCACTTTAGAGTCACATGAAGGTCATGTGATGCCTGGAAATTTTGTATGCAAGTCCCTTGCATTTCTACCATATTTCACGCAGAACACTTCACCTTTCACATTTTATATATGTACTCCTATAAACAGTACATTAAATACTATACATAATAAATACATAATAAATAAAAATACAAATATAAATAAACATAATAAAAATATATAAAAATACCGTATTTTACATTATATACAATCTAAAATTAGTTTTAAAATTAAAAAGATTTACTATTTTTAATAAATTGTTTAAAAACACCAAAAATATAACAAACTTTAAAAATATAAAAAATATATAAAAACACTCTTAAAACTCTAAAAAAAATTATCCTTTGCATATTTTTCCATATCTTTCACAAAAAAACAAAAACAAAATAAAAAATTGAATATTAAAATCAGTAAAACATATAAAATACATAAAAAAATCACAAAAATACGCATAATATATCATTTTAAAGATAATTTCACCTACTTTCCTGTAAAAATAAAATAAAAATATTTTCTCATAGTTTCTATTTTAAAAATCGAAAATACTTCACAGTTTTCAATAAAAACATTGTTTTCAACATTAAAAATAATACAAAATCCATAAAAATCCTAAAACCTCTTAAAAATTCATAAAAATAATAAAAAATAAAAAAACAAAAATAATAATATAAAACCAAATAAATATTACAAAATATTTTCTAAAACTAAAAAAATACAAAATACTTAAACATCACAAAATTAATATAAAATTCATAAAGAAATTAAAATAAAAATCCAGAAAATTGCTTAAAATATATAAAAATTAGGAAACCTAATTTACCTTAATTTTCTATAGTTCAACCTAATTGCCAACTGTTTTCCTCCCTGAGTTCGACACTCCCGTAGTTAATCGCTATACATTTGAGTTTAGGAGTATAAATAAGATAAAAATAAACTTTCTGCTAAAATTCACCCGACCGACACAATGATATTATTCTTATTATAGAATAGGAGGTTGGGTGGTTTTTCATATGGAGCCGTTGCCAGGATGGCAGCGCTAGGGCAGGCCGTAGACTTTAGGTTTAGGGTTTTCTTTTAGCCATCATATTTTTTTACATCACGACTTTTTGTTTCTGATTTATGCAACACAGGTTGAGCCGCACAACTGAGAACCAGAGAGCCACATTTTTTACTTTATTGTAACTGATGACCCGAAAACTAAGATCGTCTAAGATGGAAAAATAATCACAAGTCGTTGTTCTAGACAAATCAATTCGGTCAGTCAAGAAAAAAAATCAAGACCACATAAATAAGACAATAAAACACACAAAATCAAATGTTACCTGTCTCTACTATTTATTTAACCTGGTATAACGAGTAGGGTCTAACACAAGGAGCACAAAAATGTACGAAATAGTCCTATTCAGAGAATAAAAAGCATATTTTGTGGTTTTTAATTTGCAATTTTTTTAATTTCAAAATAAGAAAACAAACAAGCAAGCAAGGCAAAAGAAAACTTCAACAATTTTAATTAAATCTAAAAATGCTAAAAAATCAGAAACAAAAATGATTTTATATTTTTCAAATATTCAAATGTTTTTGGGAATTTTATGGGGGGTTTTTCTAATTTTTAAATCATTTTTATAAAAATGAAAGAAGGGAAAATAAGGAAAATAATGTAAAGCCTGGACTAAAAGGCAAATTTAAAATATTAGAAGTACCCTAATATCCTAATTGTATGTTTTATGAAAAAGTAAATAAAAATATATAACTATAGAAACTGAAATTATATATTTTTTAGAATTTTTATTGATTTTTATAAATTTTCAGAGTTTTTAGTTTTCATGGTTTTTATAAAAGTAATGCAACAAAAATGATTCTGGAATTAAAACTCATAAAAACAAGCACACATGATTTTATTTGTAATTTTTAAAGCAATTTTATATTTTTGGTATTCTATAAAAATAGACAGGCAATGTTTTTAGGATTTTTTATTCTTAGAAAATCTCAAATAAAACTAAATTAATTCACAAAAATCACCATAAATAATACATGTTAGCAGGGGCTAACTGTAATTTTTGTGGAATTTTTGGAGTTAAATAGATATTTATTTGATTAAAAAAAGAACACACACAGCAAGCAAGGTCCTATATGTAATTATTCAAAAGTATTGGGTCAAACAATAACATCGATAAAAACCTAGGGGTCCATTATGTAACTTGTCCACTCAGCATACACGTTACACATGATCTTAGTTCGTAGGAGTGTAATTGTAATTTTCAAAACATATAATGCATTTATTAACAAGCAGAGAATTCATGACATAACTTGCAAATAACCCAACAAACACGTGTAGTCACATGTGACTCTAACTCAGTGGGACCAAAAGGTAAATATGGAATAAAGCAAGGATCTAACTGCAAATTATCCAAAGTAAAATAAAGTACGATAAGTATTTACAAGACTCAATAGTAAATGCAAGATAAGCAAGGGCCTAAGTGTGAATTACCCTTTACTAAAGCTCGATCCAACGGTAGGGAGAAATCCACTTAAAGATGGGCGGTCATGATTGAGGGACACCCCTTCAGCGATGGGCGGCTGCGACACGATCCTCAGATGGATCCAACGATTGAGGCTCCCTGATGGTGAATGACTGTGATTAGAACCGAAGGAGGGCCCGATCTAACGGTGGAGAAGAACTTAGGAAGAACTCACCTCCGACGAGTTTCGAGCGATGATTACGTGCTGGTCCGGCATCCTCTGGAGCTACTCTAGTGGGGGAAAGGTCAATGACGTTGGTTCGCAGCTAGGGGCATGCTCAGAAAGTACCAGAACCACGAAGGAGGTCCTGGCGAGACGTGGAACCTGGAGCTGTTGTGCTTGGGTATCTTGAGCTCCAGATGAGGTCCTCTCGTGTTTGAACCTGCACAGATAAATCACAGGGTCGAGGGCAAAGTGCCTCGACCCGTTAAATCTCGAAATGAGTGGCTGATGGGGCGTTGTGTGGCTCTCCGGTGAAGCGACAATGGGGGAGGTCCGAGGTCTCGTTCCTAGGCGGACTGAGATGAGTGGAGGGGCGAAGAAGGCGAATAGGAGTCCGGTGGAGGTGGCTAGGGTCTCGGAATATCCAGAAGGTGCTCCGGCCAAGGTGACCGGAGCTCGGAGGTCAAGTTCTGCTACATTCCCAAGACACGAATAAAATGCAATAAATAGGTAAATGGAAGTTACCTGGTGGATGCTATCGTCTATGCTGGAGGTTAGGGACCTCCGGGGGTCATGACCTCGATGGGTCGATGAGCCCAGAGGCTTAGCCCACCTCCCGGCGGAGCACAACAGAGAGACAGTCGGATCTAGGGCCACTCAGCTCAATATCCTCTCTATACGAAGCCTCACACGCACTGTCACTCACGGAGGGGTATCGGAGCTCATCAGACGAAGGACGGTGGCCAAAGATGCGGAAGAAGAAGGGGCTCTAGGAGGTTATATAGTTTGCATGGTCCAAGAAAGACGGAACAAGGGTGCGCGAACCGAGGGTCAGATCCCTAAGGGATGTCATCGAGTGTGGATCATGGATCTTCCCTCTCTAATCGGAGCCGTTGCTCGAAGATAAACTCGATCGGATTAGGTCTAGATAAATCGACAAAAAACGATCAAACTTGATCCGAGACGAAAAGGTGGTAGAGTGGTCAGTTGACCTCGGTCAACAAATCCGACGTGGCCCAATCAGAGGAGGCATGGAATAAAGACAAAAGAGATGCTACACGACAAAGCTGCTAGAAATATAAGGAAAATTAGATAAAAATAATAAATGAATTTAAATGAAAAAACGAATAAAAAGTAAAAATGTTTATTATTTTTCAAGGAAGTTTTATATTATTTTTATGAAAAATAAATTAGTGTATATACAGGTATAATATATATGTATTATGTACAATTATTTTTATTTTATTACCTCAAATTTGAATTTTTTTCATTTTCAACACATTTTAAGAGTTCAAAGTAATTTTTATTTTATTTTTATGATTTATTTACAGGTATAGAATAAATAGGAAATTTGATCTATATACATGCATTTTATACAAGTAAGAAGGATTTTATTTTAATTTTAATTTTATTTTCTTGGTTTTATTTTATTTTTGTTTTCTTTCTAGGAGTATATACCAGGAGGTAAAAAAAAGTTTATTCTTATTTTATCAAAAATAATTATTTACATATATATGTGATATGTACACAAAGAGTAGGCCCTATCTCTCTCTACTTATTTTATTTTGGTGATCAGGTCAAGGCTTGACCTTCTCTTAGGGTTAGGGTCACTCTGTATTTATTCTAAATACCTCATTCCTCTTTCTTTTCCTTTATTCTTTTTTTTGCACAAATACATGTTAATTATATAATGTTAACACATGCATGCTAAATGCTAACTTATTGTATTTACACATATTTACATGCTGCTTTGCCAAGATAAATAGCTAAAATAAAAGAATAAAGAGGGAGAATCAGGGATTCATAACCCCCTATACTTACCTTTGCTAGTCCCTTAGCAAACACTTATTTGAAAAAGAAGTGAAAAAGGGAAGGAAAGAAAAAGGAGAATCAAGGTTGATTATTAAATTGTCTCTGTTAATTTGAAGTATGGAGCTCAGTCAGACCTTTGGATTATTAGTTTATCGGAACCTAATTGAGATCTAGGTTTAAGACTTAACAACCTCTAAGTTCCACCATTCTATGGTCAAGACTCCTCAATAATCTAGATCAGAACGAGTCTACATACACAAACTGTGATGACCATGAATCTTTCCTTGTACGGTGTAAGTGATATGTAGCTCCCTACCTCAGAAATGGCATGGAAACAATCCCCTCAGCAAGGTAACTCTAATGCCCTAGTCTAGCAGCTCTTTCCTCGAGGAGCGGGGTATTCCCTTCTAAGTTCATGTTCAACCGGCTCAAGAAGAGGGGGAAAGAAGAGAATGGACCGTGGCTAGTGTAGCCACGTATCCCTGGGAGCCCAACCAGTGTAGCTAAGTCTCCCGCTTCAAGCTTCATGAGATGAGAAGGTGTAACATAAGCTTTGCTTTATTTGGCTATATACACTCCGACAGGAATTTTATTTTTTTATCAGGCATGTCTACTTTTTTGGAGTTTTTCTTTCTTTTGCACATTTTTTTGATGTGCATACGTACAACATATCTACATGGTGCAACATATATACATAAGGACTTTTTCCTCTCGATCCAGTAGACTATCCCTCTTTTGAAGCATTATTGCAACCCACAACTCCTGTCTTTAGACCTCGACATCGCTAGACCAAGTTGAGACACACTTCCCTCTCTAAAGGAAGACGAGAGGTTCCGCCTAGAAGTACTACCCTCGTATGCTATCCCAAGCCAGAGGAATCTGCCTCCTCACAACCTCATCCGTGTGGAGCTGAGTGTAAAGTGTCGGTCCAAGTCAAGCCATTGTCTGTGAGAGTCATGTGTGCGTTGTTAAATGTTCTACTTAGGCTCATCAAGATGACATGTGATCATAGCCTAGTGGACTCAAAGAATTAAGTCACTAGTGGACATGAAAAGTCTTAAACCCAAATCCTATAAGGTTCCTCTGAGAATTAGGTGGATTAAGGTCTTAACCAAGCTCCATTTTCCCATTTAACTCTAGACTGGTTTTAGTGTCAACTATGATTCAGAAGAATATACAAATATAGACAAAAATCTTTTTGTGCAATTTTTGAAAATATGCAAAATTTTTGAAAATGTTTGAATGCATGCATGAATACAAGAGTTTTTTAAACTATTTACAAACATTTACACAAGGGTTTTTGCAAACTTTTATTTTTCAAACATTTTACAAAACTTTTGTACTATATACATAATTTTGATACAAAATATTTACAAACTTTTCACAAGAAAAATATTTTACGAACATTTGTACAAAAATAATTTATAAATAACTATGTATATGCAAGAAAAGAATTTTATGTACAAGAAAAATTTTAAAAAAAATTATTTGATTTTTAATAAGTGATTTTTAGCCATTTTATTTATTAACACACTCACACAAAGTACAAGTTATGGCTAAAGTATATATACACTATATACAACACCCCCTATACTTAGCTCAAACGATGTCCTTAGAGTGATCAACAGACGATGAAGAAGACATTGCACATGCTTAGTATTGGGAAGTGAAAAGAAAGGCTATACGAAGGATAAAATAATAGAATAAATAGAGCTCGGTGATTCCCCCTATACTTAGGATCAAGTAATCATAAGTATAGAAGACTGTACACAAAGGGAAGACCGATTGATATAATGTACAAGGTAAGCAATGACTCGTCTTGCCCCCCCTATACTTAGGGTAAAAGATCCCTAAGTATAGAAAGGAATATGAACAGTGTGAAGAACAAGCGAGGGAATGGCAGAAACGAAGACAAATATATACAAGATGAAAGGAACGACATCACTCCCCCTATACTTAAGGTGAAGGATCCTTAAGTATAGGCAACGACAAGAGTAATGAAATAGAATGAGAATGAACAACTCGGTGTCTACACCCCCCTATACATAGGATAAAATACATCCTAAGTATAGTAAAAAGAATCCTACATGAGACCTGGGGTGTGAAAAAAATTGAACAAGCAAGGAACAAATCATGACGAAACATGTATATACAAAGTAGACAATGTTGAGGTGCCTCTCAACAAGCGCTAGGTTTTACGTCTCTAGCTGGGCGCAAAGGTTAGGACAACACAGTATCAAGGTTCAAGATGGCATCTGTAAGGCGAATGTCGTATTGTCGTCGTAGTCTCGGTAAAAGAACAACGACAAGGTCAACAGTGTAGAGGATGACACCCAAATAAATAATCAGGCGGATGTTTGCTACCGGGTGAAGATATGGGAAGATGAAATCGTGGTCTGGTAGCACAAAAGAACTCATCGGCTTAAGATTATAATGAAGTGGAAGGGCAGAGCCGAAGAAGTCGAAAGTGGAGAAGGAAGGATCAGTCATGGAATCCTCTACGTTAATCACCGTCTCAAAAAGGTACGGAAGATCATGATTTGGAGACACACTAAGAGAACTAATATCCGATGCATATAATGGAGAAATATTAGCAACATCATCGAATATCTCAAACATCGGCTCATCCTCACGAGGATTGTCGAGATGAGAGAACTCAGACTCAACATGATCAGAAGTATCAGAAGGCTCAGTCTCGTTAACCGAAGAATCGGATACACTCTCAAAAAGTGAAACCAAGTACGCAGCATATGTGGAATCCTCCTGCAGATAACCCTTGGGGAGTAATGCTAAATCATCAGTGAGGAAAGGAGGACCAGAATCTAATTGGGAATCTGTGCTACTGTCAAGCACCCACTCGTCGCACACAAATGTACCATCGATCAAAAACGACATCTGAATAATCTGGAAGCAGGAAAGGGTACTGGTCAACAACGCGGAGTTGTAGAAGTGTCTGCAACTGATCCTCGAGCTGTGGCAATGCTGGCTAACATCAGATCCACCAGGAATGTATCAATCTCATCGAAGTGGAGGACACAAGGCTCAAATATGGGACTGTCTGTATCTGTCAGCTCAAAATGGTGTCCCTCATCGAGCTCTAGCTACTGGGCTGGGTCAAGATATCCATCTAAATCAGAGAACTACCTCTGCAGATAGAAGTTGAGTGAGATGGGAATGGAAACTGAAATGGTTGGACTGATGCCTGAAACATCGTGGGCTCCTCCTTCATATCTTGGAATATCAGAAGATATGATATCCAAGACTCCTGATATGAAAAGTATGGAGCTAACTTGAACTCTGGCTGGAAGACCCATGGGAACTCGGTCAGTCTCTGGATCTGAAAACACACGGTAGTAGTCATCTAGTCCATCATCTGTACTGCAGTAGAATCCATGTTCTCTAGCTGGTATGTAGTAGCTGAGTCCTTATGAAGTTTAACATCCCCAACTGGTACCGTATCACCCTCATGTGTTGTCCTGACTAATGCATCTCAGGAAGATGGGATGTTTGAAAATGCTCTCGAGATGGTCACAAGTAAATCAATGTCAGAACTGTGGTGTGAACCACCACACGAGGTAACTACCAGTGCAATATGCTCAGCGGTCATCCCCCTCATGGAGATCTCAACAATGTCAGTCGGCGAAAGTACATGATATGGAAATCTCCTAAAGAGGTCAAGAAACCTCAGCTACGAATCATGCAATGGCTCCTAGGGGTCTACTGAAAAATCTGTGATGAAAGATCGCATCATATCTGCTCTACGTTGGGGGTAAAATCTCTGTAAAAACTCTAAGCGTAACCCTCCCATGTAGCGGACTTCCTTCCCAATCATCTGGGCCATCTCATGGCTCTGCCCTGGAGTGAAAATGGGAAGGTCTTCAGCATTAGCTCCTCAGAAGTGATATCCAAGTATACATGGGTCACACAAACCTACTCAAACTCGAAAAGATGAAGATATGGCTCCTCGTGCACTTCCCCTGAAAACTTAGGCAGTCTCTGAATGAACTCCAAATCCAGAATGAAGGGACTCAATTTAGAAGCTGACTATGCTTCCTGATTATTGTGCTCATCCATCATCCCAGTGTAGAAGTCGACTAAAACTCGCAACTACTCCATGAGATTGTCATTGGAATGCACTCTCATCCCAGCAACGAAATTGTCCGGATCTCGTATCTGCTCAGTCTGATTTCTGCGGGCGTCTGGCACAACATGCTCGGTATAGGAAGGTAGGGAGGGAGAAGGTGGAAAGTCGATCGGAGCTCCGACCTCCCAAGAGAATGGGTGGAAATGATGGGAATGAAGTGAAAAATCTGCAAGATCTGGCTGGAGTGAAGGGCAACCCATCATTAAGAGAAGGAAAGGAGAAGGATGGTGACGAGAAGAAGACAAGGGTGGGAGGGAGGGATATGGAAAGCAAACAAGATTAACAGTCAAACCCCCAATTCACCAACTCATTGCTGAGCTGATGACTGTAAAAATCAGTCAATTATCTTGTTGATTTTATTTTAAGTTTTAATTCAGTCTTGTAGAGCGATTAAGCGAGATGGTAGGAAACCAATGCTCCTAAGAGATTGTTCCGATCCCAATGCTAGATCTTTCCCAGCCATTACAAGTTGCGGACCGTTTACCGGCTACCCGATCAACTCGATCTATTAAGGACGTCGCGACCCGCTTTACCGGAGATCGGAGAGATCCTCACTAGAGAATGACTAACCCCGAGACCAATAGTCTAACGAGAGTTTAGGTATGGCTCTAGCCTAGTGTGTGTGTCACTCTCTCGCACAAGCAAACCAAACAATGAGGGGATGACTCTCCCAAGACAGATTTTTAAATGAGATGTCTTTTATGATCAAGTTTGATTAGCAGTCCCAATTTTATGGTTATCTTTTTTATGGTATTTTTCAGTAACAAACAAAAGCCTAATGAATTTTTTGATCTCTTGATTATTTAAAGTCCAAAAACAGTGGGAGAAGTCGAAAAAGCCGATGCGCGATCAAAACTTATGATGCATGCAAAGTGAGAAATATGTACCTGTCGCCAGCACTCTACATGTAGGGTGATCCACGCATAAATTTAAAGAAATAAATGTAAACTAATCTAAATGATGCAAGAAGAAAACATCCATAGACGGACAATATCTAAGATCGCGAAGAACAATAGTTAACTGACTAGAGAGAGAGAGAGAGGTTGAGGTCCGGCCTCTGATGCCAATCGGTGTCCGCCACAACGGATCCTGCACGCACTGTATACAGACTCCAGCGACACGTGACCTCTCAATCAATCATGTTAACTTTTTATTATGATTTTTTTATTAAAGTCCAATTACGAATCTATAGGTACATGCAAGATATTAGGGTTGGGCCTTAATTAGTTACGTCACAATCAAAGAAATTCCTAAGTCTAGGGGCCAAAATCATCGAGAATCAAATAGAAACAAAGATGGAGAAAACAAAATAGGTGAAAAGCTGTTGTTAGGTCCCCCGAGTACATCGGTGCTCAGCAAAACAGAACCCGATAAGCCTCAAGTGTTCATGAAAGTCTGAGTGTCCCTGTATTATTACAACAATAATAATGATAATGAAAAGGAAACTATTCTATTATGTATAACTAATCTCTGGCAGTCCTCCTGCTCCTCCTCGGGTGCGATTACTCCAATCGAAAGCCGCAACGTCCTTGGGCAGTCCCTCACACAAAAAGCAAAGCAGAGAGAATGCCAGAAAAACAGTTATATAAAATAGATAAAAATAAACAGAAATCTGAAAAGACTACTAAGTCGTGCTCCCCGACAATGAAACCATTCTGATGACCCAAAAACTGAGATCGACTAAGATGGAAAAATAATCACAAGGCGTTGTTCTCAACCAATCAATTCGATCAATCAAGAAAAAAAATCAAGACCACATAAATAAGACAATAAAATGCACAAAATCAAATGTTAGCAATCTTTGCTATTTATTTAACCTGGTATAGCGACCAGGGTCGAACACAAGGAGCACTAAAATGTACGAAATTGTCCTATTTACAGAATAAAAAGCATATTTTGTGGTTTTTAATTTGCATTTTTTTAATTTCAAAATAAGAAAAAAAATAAGCAAGCAAAGCAAAAGCAAGCTTCAACAATTTTTTTAAAACTAAAAATGCTAAAAAATCAGAAACAAAAATGTTTTTATATTTGTCAAATATTCAGATGTTTTTGGGATTTTATAGGATTTTTCTGATTATTAAAAGATTTTTATAAAAATCAAAGAAAGGGAAATAGGGAAAACAACGTACAACCTGGACTAAAAGGCAAATTTAAAATATTAAAAGTGCCCTAATGTCCTAGTTTTAATTTTTATGAAAAAGTAAATAAAAATATCTAACTACAAAAACTGAAATTATTTTTTTGATTTTTTTTAGAATTTTTAATGATTTTTATAAATTTATTAGAGTTTTTAGTTTTTTAGGGTTTTTATAAAAGATAATGCAACAAAAATGATCCTGGAAGTAAAACACATAAAAACAAGCACACATGATTTTTTTTTAAATTTTTAAAGTAATTTTTATATTTTTTTGGTATTTATAAAACATACAGACCATGTTTTTATGGTTTTTTATTTTTAGAAAATATCAAATAAAACTAGATTAATTCACCAAAATAACCATAAATAATGCATGTTAGCATGAGCTAACTGTAATTTTTATGAATTTTTTGGAGTTAATTAGGTATTTATTTGATTAAAAAGAACTCACATATCAAGAAAAGACTTATATGCACATATTCAAAAGTATTAGGTCAAACAATAACATCCATAAAAACATAGAGCCCCAGCACACGATTTGTCTACTTAGCACACGCGTTACACGTGATCTCAGTTCACAGGGGTGTAACTGTAATTTCCAAAACATATAATGTATTTATTAACAAGTAGAGAATTCAGGACATAACTTGTAAATAACCCAACAAACACGTGTAGTCGCACGTGACTCTAACTTAGTGGGACCAAAAGGTAAATATGGAATAAAGCAAGGGTCTAACTGCAAATTATCCAAAGTAAAATAAACCACAATAACTATTTACATGACTCAATAGTAAATTCAAGATAAGAAAGGGCCTAGGTGCAAGTTACCCTTTACTAAAGCTCGATCCAATGGTTGGGAGAAATCCACTTAAAGATGGGTGGTCAGGATTGAGGGACATCCCTTCAGTGATGGACGGTTGTGACACGATCCTCAGATGGATCCAATGATCAGGGCTCCCTGATGGTGAACGACTGTGATTAGAACTGGACGAGGGCCCGATCTGACGGTGGAGAAGACACCAGGAAGAACTCAGGAAGAACTCACCTCTGTTGAGTTTCGAGCGATGATTACGTGCTGGTCCTGCGTCCTCCGGGACTGCTCTGGTGGGGGAAAGATCGGCGACGTCGGTCCGCAGCAAGGGATGTGCTCAGAAAGTCCCAGAACCACGATGGAGGTCCTACGAGACATGGAACCTGGAGCTGTTGTGCTTGGGTATCTCGACCTCCAAATGAGGTCCTCTCACGTTTGAACCTGCATAGATAAACCATAGGGTCGAGGGCAAAGTGCCACGACTCGTTAAATCTCGAAATGAGTGGCTGATGGGGCGTTGCATGGCCCTCCGGCGAAGCGATGACAGAGGAGGGTTGAGGTCTCTTTCTTGGACGATCGGAGATGAGTGGAGGGGCGAAGAAGGTGAATAGGAGTCTGGTGGAGGTGGCTAGGGGTCTCGGAATGTCCAGAAGGTGCTCCGACCAAGGTGACCGGAGCTCAGAGGTCAAGTTCTGCTACTTTCCCAAGACACGAATCAAATGCAGTAAATAACTAAATCAAAGTTACCTGGTGGATGCTATCGTCTATGCTAGAGGTCAGGGACCTCCAGGGTCATGGCCTCGATGGGTCGACGAGACCAGAGGCTTAGCTCACCTCACGGCGGAGCATGACAGAGAGACCGCTGGATCTAGGGCCGCATAGCTCGATCACCTCTCTACACGAAGCCTCACACGCACTGTCACTCACGGAGGGGTATCAGAGCTCATCAGACGAAGGACGACGACCAAAGATGCAGAAGAAGAAGGGGCTCCAGAAGATTATATAGTTTGTAGGGTCCGAGAAAGATGGGACGAGGCTGCGTGAACCGAGGGTTGGATCCCTAGGGATGTCATCGGGCGTGGATCATGTATCTTCCCTCTCTAATCGGAGTCGCTGCTCGAAGATAAACTCGATCAGATCGGGTCTAGATAAATCATGAGAAAGGATCGAACCCTGTCCGAGACAAAAAAGGTGGTAGAGGGGTCAGTTGACCTTGGTCAGCAAATCCAACGTGGCCCAATCAGAGGAGGCCTGGAATAAAGACAAAAGACGTTACACGACAAAACTGCTAAAAAATAAAGAAAATTACATAAAAAATAATAAATAAATTTAAATGAAAAAATGAATAAAATGAAATTGTTTGTTTTTTCAAGGAATTTTTCTACGATTTTTAGTTATTTTTATGAAAAATAAATTAGTGTATATACAATATATATTACTATATACATGTATAATATACCTATGTATTATGTACAATTATTTTTATTTTATTATTTTTACGCAAATACCCCAATTTTGTATTTTATTTCTTTTCAACATATTTTAAGAGTTCAAAATAATTTTTATTTTATTTTTATGATTTATTTACAGGTATAGAATAAATAGGAAATTTGACCTACATACATGCATTTTGTACAAGTAAGAAGGATTTTATTTTTTTTATTTTTATTTTATTTTCCTGATTTTTATTTTATTTTTGTTTTATTTTTAGGACTATATACAAGGAGGTAAAAAGAATAGTTTATTCTTATTTTATCAAAATTAATTATTTACATATATAGGTGATATGCACACAACAAGTAGGCCCTATCTCTCTCTACTTATTTTACATTGGCGATAAGGTCAAGGCTTGACCTTATCTTGGGGTTAGGGTTATTTTGTATTTATTTTAAATACCTCATTCCTTTTTCTTTTCCTTTATTCTTTTATTTTTACACAAATACATGATAATTATACAATGTTAACACATGCATGCTAAATGCTAACTTATTGTATTTACACCTATTTACATGCTGCTTTGTCAAAATAAATAGCTAAAATAAAAGAATAAAGAGTGAGAATCAGGGATTCATCAGTAACCTTTGTAAAAATATAAAAAATCAAGGGCATTTGCCTGTTTTTCTATTTTTATAGATAGGGGCCCCTTAAGGGCATCCTGACTTGTCCTCCCTCTCTTTCTCAGGTTCTGTTTCACCGAGTGACTGCACTTGGGGGAGCAGGGCACCCGTCGTGGCTTTTCTCACTTCGTGATTTTCTCGATATTTTCGCAGTTTTTCTGAGGTTAGGTGCTTGTTTAGGATTTTTCGATTTTTCTTTGTTTGCGCTTCCGTAGTTAGACTTAGAATGTGCAACCTAGATGCTTGTTTGATCACCTTGGTTAAAAATAAAAAGACAAAAAAATCGTTAGACATTCTTTAAAAATACTAAAAAAATGATAATCGAAAATTAAAACCAAGACTGCTAATTTTATCTGATCTTAAAAATAAACGTAAAGGACTCATTTATTTTGGGAGAACAATCTCTAGCGAATGTTTGACAGGTACTCTCCAAATTTGTGAGTGAGAGATGATCCTTAAGGCTAGAACCAGAACTCGAACTTCTTTTGGAATACTACTGACTTCATATAGTTAATCACTTACTCTTCAGTGGGGACTCTCGGGTAGCCAGAAACAATCTGAGTTTCCTTACCAGAGTAGAAGGTTTAGAGCACATTGCATAAGGATCCATCCTTAAGTAACACGGGTTGCTGAAAAGGGTCCGTACTTCTCCCATACTGGCTGAGAATAGGTAATTCTCTGTAAGAACTCGGGACAGTCTTCCGAAGAAGTTTTGGGCACCTATTAGTCCGTGCTAATATGTAAGAAGACCTGCTTTGCCAAATAACCCTAAAACTGAAAAGATAAACGTTCGCACTTTTACGGTCATCTCTGGGTTGAGTTGGCGAATCAGGGGTATTGCTTTGCATTTGATTTGCGAGTGAGTCCTATCTCTCAGATCTATATCTTTCAGATCTCAAATCAATCGATCAGGAGTCATCTGTCTAATCACGATGATAGGTAGATGATCACTTAGGCCGACTCTTACAGCAGCTCTTCCAGGCGTATCTACCCATTCATCTAGGTCAGTTCGAGAAACCAGAGTTGAGTCATCATTCTTTCTCCGAATGTGACTCTGACCTCGGAGAATCCTCTCCCTTCATTTCTCGTATTTCTTCTTCATCTCCTTTTATCCCTTTTTCTTCGTATTCATCGAGTCAGCCTTCTGTTACACCAGTGACAGCTAGACGTATGAGACCCACGAGCTAGTTTCAGATCAGATGAGAGATTCGGGTCCTCGAGTTGCTGAGACGAGAGTACGGATTGAGTAGCCTGCATCTTCTTCGATAGATGAGTCAGTTTCTATATTGAGATTACCGATCTTCCTAATTGACTCAGACTTCGTTGCACTGCTGCCGAAGTTTCATGGAAAGCAGCATGAGGAACCTTATGAGCTTCTTTTCGAGTTTGAGGGGATTTGTAGCACTCGATTCTACTCAGATATTACACCTGAGGACGCCATGACGAAGACCTTTCCCTTGATACTCAAGGACAGAGTCGCGAGATGGCTCTGACGTTTGGGAGAGGAGGGAGCTAACTGGGTATGCTTCGAGCAGCCTTTCTTAGGAGATTCTGCCCCATTAGCCCAGCAAACTTCATGCGGTCAATCATTAGAGATTTTTCACATGATCCCCATGAGCCACTCCAACATATGTGGCTCCGATTTCAGACTCTTTTGAGGAGATTTCCGGATCACCGGATCTCCACAGTTGAGTTAGCTCTGATCTTCTACCAGAGGATGACCGCATAACAACATGCATTGGTCGATGCCTCATGCGACGGTTCATACCATAGTCTTGACGAGGATTCACATTGGAATCTCTTCGGAGAGATTTATGATGTCAAGATGACACACGAGGGAGATGCCATACCACTTAAATGTGATCCACCTCCCACTGATTTAGACATTTCACATCAGGCAGCTGATGTGGACATTGAGGCAACACGGGGAATGGACGCTGCGATAGTAGTAGAGAGCTCTTGCCCTCAGAGATCGATATATATTCCGTTGAGTTTTCAGTCAGAATATGAGTCGGTTCCGCATTTTCTAGTTCAAGAGTCTTAGATACCTATTCCTCAGGTATTCCAAGATACCGAGCGAGAGCCGATGCTGTCTTAGCCGGCGTATCATCCTATTTAGTTTCCATATCATGACCAGTGCCATCAGCAGCAACCTCAGGAGCAATTCACCTCAGACTCATTTGCTTACTCTGAGCGTCTTCGGCAGCCTGAAATGGATGAAGGACATTACTTCGAGAGTCCTGATATAGATGGTCCCATATTTGATCATTCCATCCATTTGATTCATGAGCATACCACATACCGTAGGGAGAAAATGGATGTTTTCCAAGATTTCAGAGCCAGCATCGTTGCAGAGCGAGATTTAGAGTCTACTTTTCAGCAGACTTCTGAGTCACTGAGTACTTGTGATCCAAGTTCTCTTGATGTTCAGAGACAAATTCTAGTTGTTGAAACATTTAGGAGCAAGGAGCATATAGTAGGCAACAACGCATGTGTACATTCAGACTCTAGTTTTCCAAGTAACGAAGGTGAAAAATCACAAAAAAATTGGGAAAAAAAAGAAAATCCAGAAAAAGGAATAAAGACAAGACTTTAGACTCCCGTGACTGATCTCGAGTTTCTGCTCTTCATGAAGTTAGTCCCCATTTTAGAAAAAGATTTTCTTCTCCTCCTTCTGCTCCTCTAAGTGTACATATGACAAAGGAGGATGTACATATATTCTTCCCCGATGCTTTGAATCTAGGGAAGGGAGAAAAATCTGAAATTTTTTAAAAAAGAACCAAGAATCAAAGTTCACGAAAGAGATGCTGAACTGAATTCAAATCAAACTCATTCTTTCGGAGGTATTGGTCTACATTCCTCTTCTTCAGAAATGCCTGAAGAAGCATACCACACCAAGAAGGAAGAAGAGGCGTAATCATTGTTCGGAGAAACAAGTGTTGACCATTGCCACTTGTTATGCCATCCAGCACGCATCGACCAAGAAGAAAAAGAAAGACATGGGAGCATCATTTGTCAGTTATCAGATTTCAGATCACGAGTTCGAGCACACCTTGTTAGATAGCGGATCTTCAGTGAATATTTTACCCTTCCATTTTCTCGAGACACTTCATTTAGGGCCTCTCAAGCGAGCCAGAATGATTCTTCAGTTTTTAGACCGATCGGTCAAGAGGCCAAAGGGTATACTTCGTGACGTTGTCGTGATGGTACAAGGCACAACATTCACTGTGAATTTTGTTGTCTTGGACTATGAATATTCAGTACCATCATAGGATGCTGCCATCATTCTTGGTCGACCTTTTCTGTGTGCAGCTAAGACCATTATTGATTAAGGGACGAACATTGTTACCTTTCCTCCCAGCAGCACAATGCTGAGATCCGAGCCGATAGAGACTCTGCCAGCAGACGAATGTGATTCTGGGTCATCAGATACAAAGACATGTGGGATTATAGTTGAGATTAAACATGATCATATCCATTCAGATTCGACTGAGACATGAGATTTCCTCTCCAGAGAGGAAAAGTTGGAGATCACATCTTTTGGTGATCCAAGTACACATGTTTGGAGATGTGTTGACGAGATCTGCAGTATCTACGTCATTGAGATGAAACCACTGGTGGCACTTACTCCGAAGGCTGAACCCATTTTGATTGTAGATCATTCATTCGAGCCTTCCAGTTGTGAGACTCTTAAGCCCTCTTTTTACGCAGATTCATATAAGGGCTTAGTTGATGAGGAGATATATCAGATCGCAGCAGAGTTCGACCTCTTTCTTGTATCTACTTCAGAGACCATGGAGCAGCTTTCACAGGTCAATTCTATCCATCTTTTCGGCCATCTGATCCGCTCCTCACTAGTCGACACAGGTCAGGGATCCTCTGATTTAGATATGGATATTCTGAGTATGACCTTATGTTGACCTGACTCTTGTACATTTTATTGTTCCTCGATCACGCAAGAAGGTCACTCTTCGCGTTCTTGAGCATGTACAGTTCATTTATTTGTCACCTTGTACATACGTGTTTTCGATTTTACGCTTTCTTCCTTCCGCATATCTTACACCCTTAGGTATAATCTAGAATTTTTTATATACTTAGGATGTGCTTTATCCTAAGTATAGGGAAGGTGTGGACATTGTGTTGATCAAATCGTTCTGTTTGCCCATGTTATTGCTTATACTTAGGGTGCTCTTTACCCTAAGTATGGGGGAGTAATATTGCTCATCTCGACTTTTGATTGTCTTCAATTTTGTATCATATGTTCTCTCGTGTGTCCCTCATCTGTTGATATTCTTCTCTATACTTCGGGTTATTTTACCCTAAGTGTAGGGGGGACAAGCCGAACCATTGATTGTGTATATTTTCTTGACCTCGATCATCTTCGGTTTTGAGTTTGCTATCCTTTAGATCATTTGATCCTAAGTATAGAGGGGATGGTTGACTTCTATTCTTTATTCATTATTATTTTTAAGTCGATGTAGTATAGGATTCTTTTCACCAATCTATACTTAGTCTGAGTTATGTCTTCCTTTATCGTTCTTTTGATCACTATACCGACATAGTTTATGCTAAGTATAGGGGGGTGTCGTATATATTCTATATATACTTTAGAAACCATAACTCGTACTTGATCGTATTTTTAGTAATATGGCTCTCTAAAAGTCTAGGTTTTTTTGGAATTCTAAAAGTCGACAGAAAAACGTAGATATGATTATAAACATGATTGTAAAATACTTGGGTAAAATCCTTAATTATTTAAAACTTATAAAATACTTGTAAAATCTTGTATAAAAGCCGTGTAAATTTGTATATAAAATTTATATAAAATTCTTTGTAAAATGTACAAAATGCATGTAAAATTCGTGCAAATTGAATTGATCCACTAACTTTTCAAAAAGACCTGAAAAATTGAAAAGTTTGAAAATCCAATAAAAAATTGTAAAATTTTCAAAAACCATTTAAAAGTTTAATCCGAAAAATTTATCTCATAAAAAAATTGTTGCATTCATTCGCATTTTTCAGAACAAGTCTGATTCTTGAACTGAATGTTTCTAATTCTAAGAGATGGAGCTTGGTTTAGGCCTTAATCCACTTAATTCTAAAGGGACTTTATTAGGAACTGGAATTAAGACTCTTCAGGTCTTTTAGACTTTATTCTTTAGGTTACATGAGACCATGTTAAGAATTCAACTTGAATGTGCCTAAGTAGGATACCTGGTGTCATCCGTTTAAATCTTCTCCATTTGAACCAATTTTGAACTCATACACTCTATACTTAGCTCAACTTGCATGGGGATGTGATGGGCAATCCATTTCAGTGGTGTGTTTCCATCCTTGTCTAGTGGTGCTGACGTCTAAAGACGGGAGAGATTGGGGTTGAAATTATGCTTCGGATGAGGGAAGGATTTGCTGGCACAATTTTTTCCAAGACCCCAAAAAATGGACAGAAAGAAAAGATGCTATATCCGTCAGGGAAAAAAAGATATATGCAGTGCAACAATCATTTCTACAAATAAGAAGTCATAAATCAATACCAAAATGACCACAATGGTCTTAGCTTCAGAAAAGCCTGCATTATGTTAGTGGGGACTTGGCTAAGCTGGTCAGGCTTCATAAGGAGATGTGATTACATTGATCACACTCCAATTCTTTTTTCATTCTTTTTATATTCGATTGTGGACACAACACGACATAACCTTAGAAGGAAATACCCCCCTCCTCGAGGATCGAGTAGCTGGATGAAGGCCCAATGAGAGTGTATTACTGGGATTTGCGGTTTCTTCACTTCTCTAAGCAGGAAGAGCTAAAACCGTTCACACATAGTACAAATTGCTTTCAAAGCTGAAAAGTTTGCGTGATGAATGGGTGGATCTGAGCTGGCTATTAAGGTGAACCTGGATAAGGATTTGAGGAACTTGATGGCTGTCGAGGCTTTAATCCTAATTCTACTAGAGTCCCGACACACTAATAATCCAAAGGACAAATCCAAGTTCTAAATTTTGGGTGAAGTAAGATTCGATTTAAAGAAATAAGCATGTTCTAAGTTCTTTTATTTTCCTTTTTCTTTTTGCTTGTACTTATTTAGAGAATAAGTGTTTGCTAAGGGACTAGCAAAGGCAAAATATAGAGGAATGATGAATCTGTGATTCATCGCCTTTATTGTTTCATTTTGGCTAAAATCTTTAGTAAAATGCATGTAAATACTCACTAATTTCCACTAATTAACATTCTAATAATGGTAAATATTATATATTTAACACTTATTTTATCCTAAATAAAATAAAAACGGAAAAATAAAGAAAAATACAAGAAAAAGAAGGATGCAGATATGTAATATATACAGACTGATCATAACCCCAAGATTAGGTCAATATTGACTTGGTCGACAAAATACATAAGTAGGGGGAGATAAGGATCCTAACTTATAAAAATATTAGAAAACTTATATCATAATTGTACACAAACATATTTTTACACCTTGTAATATTTCATCTATTTTATTTATCATCAAGAAAATTCCAAATCAAAATATTTCTTCATAAAATTTGTTCATATATATATATTAATCTATAAAAATATCAGAAAAATTATTCAGTACAAAAATAATTATTTACAATGAACCAAAAAAACCGTTAATGTCGAATTCAAAAATTCATAACTATTTATAGAAAACTCCAAACCGACCAAACTCACTTTTAAAATTCGTTTTATAGCTAATATTATTTATTAAAAATATCAAAAAAATATTAGAGTAAAAAGGTTGAGTTTTGACGTTTGAGCCTCGTATTTTATATGTATTATATGTGAAAAATTCCCGATTTTCTAATTAATTAACCGTAAATTCATTTAACTTAATTTCTTTTCTAATATACTTCTAAAATAAATAGAAAATATTAAAATATAACTTAAGTCAAAAAGCTAATAAATTCCAAGACCACGAAGCCGTTGCCTAAATTTTTTGGACCTCATAACTTGGCTATATGGACTCCAAATTGGGCAAACTCCATTTTAAAATCCGTTTTACTTAATTATCTATCAAATGACACTGATTTTGCTAAAATCGGAGTTAATATGAAAAACGTGGGTTTCAAGATCGTATTCGTATATATATTGTACAATGTACCTTAATTTATATTATCTAATATGTGCTAGATATTATATTTATATACTTTGTTAATATTTAATTATTAAATAAAATAAAATGAATTTTATTTAGTTATTTAATTATTTAATTATTAATTTATTAGTTAATGTATTTATCTATCTATTATTATTTAATTACTAATTATTGTTTAATAAGTCATTAAGTTGTTTAATTACTTCAATAATTATATACAACTAATTTATTAATTATTAATTACTTAATTATGTAATTAATCATCTAATTATTAATTAAATTAATATAATTACTATTTAATTAAATTAATTTATTTTATTTTCTCTTCATTTTTGTCTCTTGGCCCTCCTTTTGCCCCCTTTCTTCCCCGACCTTCTTCCTCCTACGCTTGAAGTCGCCTTTCCTTCCTCTTCTCTCCAGCCATCAACCACCTCAACTGCAAGGTCGCCATTCGTGCAACGACCCTCCGGTCACTGGACACGCCGGCGGTGACTGATGCCGCTTGCACGATGACCAAGTTCCCTCATTTATAGATAGCACCCTACCTCCTTCAACCTTCATATTAGCCATTTTAGCCACCTTCAACTTCCGTGAGCTCTAGTAGCGAGTTGTGATAGGGCTCCATCACCATCGAGCGAGAGGAGGAAAGAGCTTTGGCGTGATCCATCTCCGGCGTGCTGCTCCGCGGCGTCGTGAGAAGCGCCTCCGCGACGACTTTGGAACTCTGCACGAACTCCACATTCCTAGGTGTTTCTCCTTCGATTTCCGCCACCTGCATATATTCCATGTTAGCCTTTTCTCTTCCTCATCCACTTCTCTATTTTGCCTCCTCTGTTCTCTTCTCAACCTCTCTACTCCTCTCTGATTCATGCACAAGTCCACCCTATTTCCTTTATGATTCCATCTATATTCGTTCATCTATAACCATTTCATTTTGACGAATCCATGATTCATTAACTTTTCTGTCGCATTTTGTCTTAAAACCCTTAACAAATACATGTAAATACTCATTAATTTCCATATTTTATAAAAATATCATTCATAAATAAAAATACACTTTTAAGCATCAAAAACATGTAAATAAATAAAGAATAAAAAATTAAGAAAGAAAATAATGTAGATTGTAGATATGTATATATGTACAATATGACTCAGATAATATAAATTTAGCTGAAAGATATATTTATATAACCTAACCCCCAAGATCAAGTCAGTATGGATTGGTCGACAAAACAACAAGTAGAGGGAGATAAGAGAAGAAAATCATAAAAAAATAATTAAATAACGCTCCACATATTATTCATTATTTATCAAATAATTATCAAATCTTCGTTGATTTTTAATTAATTCATATGAGTATTTTTTTCACAAACTCTTTTCCTAATTATTTATAAAAATGTATATAAAAATATAAAAATAAGTTAAAAATATTATCATATATATGCCAAGATATCTTACTTTGAAATTGTCAAAATCTCAACTCCCGAAGATCAAAACTTCCTCATAAGAATTCCAATTTCACTCTACTCACCTTTAAAGTTCATAAATAATATTCTCTAATTAATAGAGGTGGTTTCATTAAAATCGGAGTCCGTTTGCAAAAAGTCGGTTTTGGGACCTAATGACAAAGGGGTCCTGGACTATTTATTTTATTTAGAACACATTATTTGAAGTTTTATTAAGTTTATAATTTCTAATTATTTTCATGATCTTGTATTTTCATCATGATTTATTTCAGAATTTTTGGAGCTTATTTATTATTTTAATAAAATCTAAAACCCTAATTTATAGATAAAATTGAACTAGCTAATCTATATCTGTATTTATTTTTATATTTAAATTATTTTATTAAAACCCATAAAAATTCACAAAGACTTTATTTATTATTCTAATAATTAAAAAAATATAAAAAATAATAAATAATTAATTATTTATGGAATTTAAAATTCATTACCTACTTATTAAGTATTATTTATACTTATTTATTAATATAATATTCAGATTACGAATAATATTTATTATTTACAAAAATTACTTATACCATAATTTAGATAATTTAGTTATTTATATTTTTCGTTTTTAAACCTATTTTAAATAATGTTA
This sequence comes from Ottelia alismoides, assembly GCA_037367405.1. Lineage (NCBI taxonomy): Eukaryota > Viridiplantae > Streptophyta > Magnoliopsida > Alismatales > Hydrocharitaceae > Ottelia > Ottelia alismoides. The sequence goes on from JAZKJV010001663.1 coordinate 74,634, forward strand.
TCTATTATTTCTTATTCAATTTATATTCTATTTAACACTCTGGCCAACCAGGTGCTGACACGTGTCAGCACAAGGTTCTTCTTCCTCACGAAGCCGGTGGCGAGTCTGGTTTGCCTGGCCATTTTCATCACTTTTTCCCGCGCACTTCACAACTACTTCAATCGATCCAAACCCTCCATGTCTTCCTCCTAACTAACCTCCTATACGCCCTCCATTGGATCCTCTTTAGAGCTTCTCCATTTCGTCTATAAATGGTCACGAAGTTGGCGAGATCCAACTAACTCTCCCCTAACTGATTCTTCTCCAGAACCATCAGCCGACCCTCCTCCTTCCAAGCTTCATTCCAGCTGCCTCTGGTGGTGACAACACCAAGGCACCGCCTCGCGTGGAAGAGGAACGTCGGAGGAGACGTTCCAAGGTGCTTGTCTGCCTTGCATCGCTGCTTCGAGCTACGTGGAGCTCCGGGAAGCCGCCCCGTCGAGCGAAGACCAGGAGGTCATATACCTTCTAATCTATAGGTAATTCACCCACTTTCAGTCTTTTATTTCTCGAGTTGAGTGCCATAATTAGCATTGTTAAGAGCGTCATTAGCAAACTTAATCAACATCGTTAGACTCTACTCCTTAGATCCAATTCAAACTTAATTGAATCGATTTCAATCACACCTTCTTCCTTTCTATTTTGCCATTCATCAAACACCATGTTGTCAACTATGATGGAAACACCATTTTGATCTTGCAATTATTAATCATTCGGCCAATTTCTTTGCAAATCGAGCATAGACACTCATAAATTGCAGATATATCAACCATATGGAGTAAATATCAAACGCAATTGGAACTCACATTCACTAGAAAATCATATCCGAAGAAGGCATAGCAACCAAATAGCTCCAGGTTCAAAGCCAGAATAGCCGTCTTCATCAGTGTTTTCTCGTCGTCATCAACAACCTCCGGTCATGCTCACCCGTAGGCGAGCTCGAGAGGCGGAGGAGCCACCCCTCTAGCCCTGCAGGAGGCCCCAGACTGCCACCAGTTGTCGGGGACAAATTGGAGAAGATCACCCATTCGTCAGCCGCACGATCCGCTTCAAGAACACTCAAGAACACCAGGTCGCACAGCCTGCAGACACATGTCCCTAGCGGACAGACTAGATCGCGCGACGCCTTCTATTCTTCGCCGTTCAATGCAAAGGAGTAGACAATTTATACCATAAACCCTGCCAAGTTCCAGAAATTTAAGCCCGCTCCAAGGTTTACAGAAATTACAATTAGGTCCCTACGAAGGGACCTAATTGTAGTAAAACATATTTCTGTCACATTTTAGTCCCTCCAGGGACTGTTATGTAACTAAAACTTAGCATTTTTCTTGCAGTTAGGCCCTTGGGTTGTAAGGGCCATTTGAACCTCGTATTTTTGACATTTTCCCACGAATTTGCTAAGGTAGCTCGATAACTACCCAAGCTATTTTTCGAGTATTTTTTTCGAATTTTTCGTCGCCTCATTTGTGGTTTTGATTCTTGTTGTCTTGAGTTTCTTTTAAACTGAATTTGTTTTCAATTTCTTTCATTGTAAAATCAAGAATAAAAGAGGATTTTGTTGGAATTTATTCCTTATCTCGAAAATCGTGGTTTGAACATTCTGCTTCCTCAAGTTCAACCCAGGCACACTCACCTGGTTAAATTAGTAGTGAATGGTAGAATAGGATTTCATCTCCTGTTTTACCGTAATTTTTGTTTGATTAAAAATGTGGTTTCTTCTCTCTCTCCCTCTACAACCGACAACTGCAGGAGTCGGGACCGCGTTCTTATCAAAATGGCACCGTTGCCGGGGGAGCGTTACTTTTATAACGGTTTTGAACCGATATTTTCTCTATTATTCTTGATTTTACAAATTTTCTTTCGATTTTCAATTTACAGTTTTTTTCTTTCTTCAGTTTTTATGGTTTTTCGTGTGTCTTTTAAATTTTTGTTTACGACTTTTTTGTGTGTTTTTATTTTTTTAACTAAATCTTGCAGGGCCTGCAGGATCAACCGACTTTCTCGGAAGCCACAAACAGTTGAAAGTGCAGAGACCAGGATTCTCGGTTGCAGAGGGCAAGGTTAGTTAAAATTCAAGTTGTAATTCTTTTCTTTTATTCTTGTAAAAAAAGAAAAAGAAGGGCACGTGCCTGTGTTTTTGTTTTCGTAGAAAGGGCCCCCCTAAGGGCATCCCGACTTGTACTTCCCCTCCCATTTTTTTCTCGGGGTCTGATTCGCTGAGTGTCATACATTCGAGGGATCAGGGCACCCACCGTGATTTTTCTCGTATCGTCGGTTTTCTGTGGCTTTTTACGAGGCTAGGTGCTTGCTTAGGACTTTTCTTTTTCCTATCTGATTGCACTTTCGTATTTAGTCTTAGGACTCACAACCTAGGCGCATGATTATAGGACTTATAAAAAATAACAAAGACACTCGGCAGACGTTTGTCTGAAAAAACTCAAAAATATATAAAACCCCAAAAATAAAATCAGGACTGCTAAAGTATCTGACTTAAAACAAACGTAAGATTCAATTGATTTGGGAGAATAATCCCCGCACAAGTTCTTCTTAGAGTGCGTGAGTGAGAGACGACCCGTAAGGATAGAACCCAAAACCCGTATTTCTTTTGAGATACTACTTAGTCTATATATCTAATCACCGCTTTTCAGTGGGTGCGCTCGGGCAGCTGGAAACAGTCCGGGTTTACTTAACAGAGTGGGGGATTTAGAGGACACTACGTAAGGCTCCTTCCTCAAGTAACACAGGAAGACGGAAACGGTCCTTACTTACCCCCATACTGGCTGAGAGAAAGTGATTCTCTATAAAGACTCAGAATAGTATTTCGAGGAAACACCGGGCACCTTTCAGCTCGCGTTAATCGAGATTATAATTGTTTGCTAATACAACCCTAAAATTGAAAAGATAAAAGATCGAACTCTGTCATCATCGGGTTGTGTTAGTAAAAAACAGGGTTTGCTTTGTGTTTGCTTGTGGGGCGTGAGTTACCGCAGCTTTTACGCATTTTTCCATCTTTCTTGAATCGTAAATCATGCTCTCCCGATCAATCTCTTGACATCGAAGATGATGACTCGACGGCTTTTCTGCTCAGACTCTGTGAGCCATCGACCGTTCACCATCCGTCGTACATCTTCACAAGCTTGGGATGACCCTCTTCCTGAGTTGGTCCCATCTGATCTCGAGGAGAGTCAGACCCAGACTCCCTCGTCTCTCGACCAGTCTATTGAGGCAAACCCTTGCCTCAATACATCATCAACATCTCCAGCTAATTTTTTGCTGAGTTCTTACGAGAAATTTTCTTTCCCAACGGGTTTGAAACATATGGCTCATGGAAAAGGACCAACAGAGGAGAGGTCAGCTGAGGATCACCACGTTGAAGGAAGACTAGATCTAGCCACAAATATAATAACAGGAATTCTCGATACTTTACAACAGATTAACTTGCAGATTCGAGAACAATTTAGAACTCAGAATGAGTTGCGGGCTGAGATAGCTGCGCTGAGAGCAGGAGCCGGGAACCCTATATCGCCTGCAGTGGTTCCCACCACTTTACGAGATGAGTATGACCCAGGCGCGAGAACGCTACATCATTGAATTCGGCTACTGCCAAATCAAGGGCCATACAAACTAAGGTCGTCCTTCATCTCATTGCTTCCCAAGTTCTACGGGAATGCTACAGAGGAGCTGTTTACCTTTCTGCAGCAGTTCGAGATGATTTGTGGTATGACTAGCTATCTAGGAGTTACGTAGGAGGCAGTTCGCCTCAAAGCCTTTCCCTTCGCCTTAGCAGATAAGGCACTTTACTGGTTGCCCAATCTAGGAAGGGAAGTTTCTACGTGGAATTATTTAAAGTCCACAATCCTGCGAAAGTATTTTCCTCTGGGGAGGATGAACATGATGAGGAGTCATATCTCCAACTCCACGCAGCTTTCGAATGAATCTTTCCATGAGGCATGGGATAGGTTCAAGGATCTTACGGAGAGATGCCTGCATCATGAGATACCGATGAAGGTGCTTGTTCAAAACTATTTTGGAGGACTCCAGCCAGACATTTAGGGGCTAGTGAGTGTCGCATGTGGCAGCAGTTATTTGAATACAGGTGCCGAGTCAGTCTGGTCCATCTTCGAAGGGATGGCGGAGAACTCAAGAGTCGTCGACTCTACTCGGGCATTCTAGAAGGCCCCTCGGCCACTGATGAATCTCGGATTCACCACTTTAAGTCTCATTAATTAAGATCAAGTCCCTCAAAATCAATTGAATTTCTGCATTTATTTTGCATAATTAGCATTTATGCATGATTTCATAAGAATTGCATTTTAGCATTAATTTCTACATAAAATAAGAAGCCAAAAATGACCTGTAAATAGCCTAACTTCCCCTATTTTTAACTCCTCCATGCTAACACCGAATGACACAAAACCACCTCCACCGTGTACATATCACTAATAAGAATAAATAAAAAATATAAAAAAATAACTAACACTGATAAGTGGACTAAAAACCCAAACCCTAGTTACAGGATTTTCGGACTAAAAGACCCATATCTTCCCCATCCAGTGTCCAATTTGATCCTATTCACTTTTGAACTAATACACATTCAATTACCTTCAAAACAAGACCAAGTTAAAGTGAATCAGAGCTCGTATGTGAAAGTTGGGTTTTGGGCCTCTTTTGTACATTGTATATTTTAGCGGTTTTCTAACCTTTATTTTATTTACTTATTTTCTTTATTTATAAAAAATCCAAAAAATTAGATTTAGGTGTCTTTTATTCATCTTTGATTTCTCTATATTTTTCCGGTTTTTTTATCTTGTTTAAAAATGACAAAAAAATTAGAAAACCCAAAAATCCAGGTATCTATGTACATGGGATACCCAAAAAATTCACTTTTTGCATTTGGCCGATTTTGGTTTGATATCTTCATGAAAGTTATAGATCTCGTCAAGACGAGCATTTTTCGTGAAGGAACTTTTTCGATCCGAGGTCATTTGCTATTTCTTTTTGATTTTACAAAAGATTTTTTATTCTATTTTTCTGGTGCTGACACGTGGCAACCCTAGAGGCTGCCACGTGTCAGCCATTTTTTGCCCCTTTTACTTTCGTTTTTATCAAAAAAATAAAAAAAATAATAAATTAAATAATTCGCGGCCGTACGTGCGTCGCACGTGCCTCCCAGGCACGTGCTCCGCACGTGCCTCGCCGCCTCTCTCTTTTCACCCCTTGCCACGTGGCCCATTTCCAACCGTTCGATCTTTCTTTGATCGAACGGTCCCTGCTCTTCTCCCCCAACCTCGCACCCACCGCCGCCTCCTACCTCCCACACCGGCCCTCCGCAATGGCCGCCCGTCATCTTCGCTTGCCAACCGTCGCCCCGCCATCTCCGCCTTTGACCCCGCCATCTCGCTACCACCGGTCGCCGACCCCTCTCATGGCCTATTTAAGAGATTCGCCGACCCCGACCCCCATCATCCGCCTATTAAGCCACAAGTCGGAGGAGCGGCGGTGATAGCGCCACTTCCTCTTCATTCCTCTCCGGCGAGGTCCGAGGCCCCATCCCTCGTTGCAGTGCCGCACCTCTGTTGCGCGATTACCGCTGCTCCGCCTTGGCGTCGAGCCGACGACGACGATATCTCTGCTTCACCAACCTCCTTCGACTACGCCACCTCCAGCCACGACTTCAACCTCCGCGACCATCATCTTCTACGCTTACGATCATCATCGACCGCTATCGACACCTGCATCTCCACCATCGCTTCAAGCCAACGACATACGTCTTCTTCAAGCTCCAGCTGTTCCGCTGCAAGCGTCACCGACTCCAGGAGGACCACCTCTCCTCCGCTCAGCAACTTCATCGACTCCGCAGCACCGTACTCCTCCGGCTTCGCAACCTCGACGACCGCCCTATTCCATCGGCTACGCTTCCACCGTCTTCAACTCATTCGACAACCATCTTCATCTCTGCTTTCGACTTCGCCAACGACAACACCTTCTTCACCAACTTCGCTGTCGCCTTCACCGACAACGACAACTCAACGCCACCTACGTCTTCTCCACCGTGCGTCAACGACCACCGGCCACCTTCTCCGACATCTGCGCCAACGACTCGCTGCACGTCGCCTCCTTCATCAACTCCATCTCTGCCTCGACATCGACGTCATCGGCCTTCTACTCTGCCTTCGCTCCACCAGCACCGTCGGCCCACTCCGCCTTAGGCCGGCACAGAGGTCGAGGCCCCTGCCACGTGCGCGGCACGTGAGGGCGGGGGAACGTCAACAACCTTCATCCCCAGGGGTCACGTGATCTACACATGACCCACTGGGTCAATTGCATCCATCCCCGGGATCTCCTCGAATTTGCAACAAAGCCCAGGTCACGTGCTATGCTCGTGACTCTGGATTATTTGCTGAAGGCCCCCCGGAGGTTCAACAAATTGCACTACAGTCCAAATCCAGAAGGTCACGTGCTCCGCACGTGACCCCCGGAGAAATTGCAATCACCACCCCCTTTTTTTCGGTAATTTCAAATAGGTCCTCTGCATTCTAGTTATTTATTTTAATTATATCGCACGTATACCCCTGTGTTCCCCATTCATTTTAGACCTATTCTCTGCATCATTTTATTTATTTAAAAATAGAACTGTGTTCTTCATATATTTCTCTACATTTTGACATAATGCGACTATTTTTGTGATTGCCGGTTAATTAATAAATAAGATTTTGTGGAAAATTGCAAACTTTGCCCATTTTATGCTGTTCAATTCATAGTTGATTAATCTTTACTCTAAAAATTCCCCAAAAGTCACCTAGTGTAGAGTTAATTGTGCTTAACATTGTGCCCAAAAAGATTTGCATTTGCTTGCATAATTTGCTCGTAAAAATCATTTTGCATATTTCAGTATTTAATTTTTAATAGGTATTAGACCCTACATTTTTGAGGTCTAGGATTTTTCTGAGATCCATCACCTAGTGATAGATTTTAGATAATTTTATTTCCGGAAATAAGTAGGCTTAATATTTATTGTAATTAAATATTGAAAATCAGTCCGTTTGCATTTAAAAATTCATAAAAAAATTCATTTGGCACCCGAAAATTCCAAAAAAATTACAGAGCATTCATTTCATCATCATTTACATTATGGTCAAGTTTCATATTTTTCAGACATCGTTTGATCGAAAGTTACATTTTAGTCCCTAAAATTGGCCACAAGTGCATTGTGCATCCATTTATTGCATTAAAAATTCCAAAAAAAGACCGCCTCGAAAACCGAACACGAAATTGGATAGACATAATTCTAGGTTATTCCTTTGCCTCCTTGTGATCGACCTTGGGACTTGCCCAAGTAAAATAAACATAAAACCACTTGATTGAAATTGAATATTTTGTGTGGTTATTTCTTGACCGTTTCCGATCACCGCCTACAACAAACGACACATTTATTATTTTCACATTCACGAACATAAAAACAATCTTTTACACACGCGATTTCGGACACGTCAGATGGCGCCGTTGCCGGGGAGGCAAATGGCTTAGATTTTTGTGTTTTGAAAATTTTTGTTCGGTTTTCCGCATTTGGGTAGTCTGACCCCCGAATTTTTCATTGTAAATCCCATAATTTTTTTAGCATTTATTTTCTTATTTTATCAGTTTTGAGTCGCTCTCTTACATCTTCTCTCTTATTTTTCTTGCGAGGTACCGGCACACGTGGAGCGATTTTTAAAGAAACCGACGCATCTTCACCGACATCCGAAGAAGCCGCAATTAAATTAAGATCGAGTTGAGTCGTGAGAGAGCGTAGAGTCTAGGTTTTAAATTTTTGCAAATTTTAATTTCTGTTCATTTATAGCGGTGTCCGATTGGACTCTCACGTGTGTAAAAAGACCTTGAACTCTACTTGTGGTGTGTCGTGGCCTGTTTCACTCTCCGGTGAGGGTGGGGCCCGACTTGAGTGGCGATTAGGATAGACCTGCACATACGGCTCTCAAAGCATTTTTATTTTTTGATTGTGCTCGTAGGATCTTAAGCCACACTGCACTTTAATTGAGACGCACATAGATCGTTCAACTTAGCCAAATTTAACTCAATTCTTCCCCGCTAATAGAACTTTCTGCTTAGGTGTGGTTTTTCATCAGCTTGCATACATGTAGAGTAATTTTTTTTCTGTCTAGCATCCCACATGAAGATTGCGCGGATTCACTGTAAGTCTTCTAACTGAGCATCTATCATAGTTTTCCACGTGCATCGGCTTTTCCCGAATTCCTCCCTCTTGTTTTATCACATAAATCTAAAGGAAATTGGGGCTGGACGGTAGATGTGTATTTATGCTCATTCAAATTCTTCAGTGATCACCTAATTAAAATTGGGACTGCTAACTATAGTCGATCTTAATAACCCATAAAATCAAGAATTTCTACGGGAGAGCAACCCCGACCTTGGATGATTTTATTTTCTGAGTGAGCGAGAGACGACACTTAAGGATAGATCCCAAATCCAAAATCTCAGCTCGCTAAATTTTTGCCAAGATTGATTTGTCACCAACTAAAATCGAAAAGATAATAGCCGAGCTCTTATGGCTTCATTGTGTGCGTTGGTGAACCCGGGGTTTGAATTGTGTTTGCATTGGTGTGCGTGAACCGATTTCAAGATCAATAGCCGTACATTTGGTTTCTCTCGACTATCCCGTGCAATCATCTCTCCTCTTTTCTTGATAATGGAACTTTTGTCCAAAAACTCTCGCAGATCCAACCCCTCATTCCTTTCAGAAATGACCGAGAATCCATCAGATTTATACTATGAAAACGAATTCGTGTCGGTTAGACCCAAAACACCTCCTCCAAGAGACTCTCAACCACCATCTCTTTTTACCAATCCGATATGCTTCATGAATGACAATCATCTATTTTCGGACCTGACAAATCAACAACCGACTGAGGTCTCCACTTCTTCATATATCAATCCTCTCTACACCGATCATGCAATTCATCCATCATATTCGGTGAACATCAATCCATCATTCTTTGGAGATGACAACCACAATATTGAATTGAACACTTCTTCACCTCTTTCATCAACCCCGCCCTGGAGCACTAATGAACAATCATCATCTTGGATTGACCATGACAACCCCCTCTTCAGACATGATGAGCATACAGAGGACTGTACTGACTACAAAGAAACACAGAAACCCTGTATGCTAACTCCACCATACCAAGATCCGACCACTCAAGCTCAAAGGAATAAACTGTACTCGGACCGACTCAACATGTCTGGATCATATGAGCAGTCGCCTTCCATGATTATTGAGGAGATATTTTCTGAAATTAATGACCATATATTGGATATTGCAAGAAATTCTCCTCTCAGTACAAACGAGAAAATGGAAGATGAAATTATCGAACACACACCGACTGCGCCCATGATTGATCATGAATTGGATTTTTAGGATGATATTTCGAGGATAAAAACAAGATTCAAATTGATGGAGGATAGATTTCAAAAATTCACCGACCGATTCATCGCATTCTATGGTAGCTCGGACATTAAAATAAATGAGGAAATGATTGGATCTGAGATTGAAAATTCTGAGGATATTCAGGGACCTAGGGACGATTCTGACAATTTCACTTCTACATACTACTCCCCTAGAAATGACTATGCAGCATACTATCACTCTGAATATCAAAGCCCCTTTTCATCTGAAGAACACACCACATCCCCACACCACACAGAAAATACCAAAAAATGGAAATATTTGAAAACCACAAAAAATTGAAAATCTCGAAAATTTCATAAAAATTGAAACTGAAGACGATCTGTGAAATCTAGATCCGACTATACAGGAAGCATTGGAAAAATGGTTGATGTTTGAACTTCCCTTTATACAGGCCATTGAACACTTCCCCGACCTTAAAAGATTTATAACAGATAAAGTAATAAACAAAAAGTCGGGTAGTATACGAACAAAGACTGAAAGACATATCTTGTCAATGGCCTCCTCCTTGGTGTTGAGGAGAAAAACCAAGAGCCGCATAGTGAAGCGGTTGCCCAGATTTGAATGTATACTCAAAGATACGATTTTCACCCATGCTCGGATTGATGACGATTCACCGATTAATATCCTCCCGACCTCTGTATTCCATGAACTCAAACTCAGACCGATTCGAAAGATATGAGAGATTGTTCAATTAGCGGACCGATCTTTAAAACGACCGAGAGGAATCATTTCGGTCATCATGAAATTCCAAGGTGCTCCGCTCAAAGTATAATTCACGATCATTGATATTGAGCATCAAGGAGAATTCACCCAGTCTCCAATTATTCTCGGAAAACCGTTCTTGGCATTGGCCAAGGCGAGTATTGATTGTGAGACTCGGGAAATCAATTTCACAGCGTTGGAAGCACTTAGATCTGACCATATCTTTGAGGAACCACGATCTTCTGAGACAACCCACGAAGTCCCCGACAACCGTAACCATGAAGCGGTAGAAGAGCCCTACCCCGCAGCCACACCTGAGATAGCGGTTGTTGATGAGACTATTGGTTTAGAAAATCTTACCCCTACTCCATTCCCAACCGCTCTCACCATGGAGAATCATGTATATGAATCATATGATCTGGAGACTTATGCATGGGCACACCCTGGGTCAACCTACTCTGACTATATGGATTACATCAACTCGACACAGGAATGCGCCAACATCGAGTCAATTGAGACAGAACATGCAGAGACTCTCCCCAGTATTTCAATTCTCGCGGATCTCAAAGTAGACAAATCTTTCTACTACGATCCTGAGACATATGCATGGTCACACCCTGGAGCAACATTCTCTGAATATCTTGACCAAATCATCCCTAATCGAGAGTGTTCAAACATTCGGGAGACTAAGAACAAGCACGCAGACCAAGCACCAACCAAAGAGAATTTCAAGGGCTATTCATCTGGATACTCAAGTGAACCGACACCTTCACGACGAAATAAAAAGAGAGTCACCTTTGACCTTTCGGAAGAGGAATCAGTTGATGATCCCTCATCAGGTCCGGAAAACATGGTCTACATGAGTGAAGTCTGTTCGGCAGCCCTAAAGCCATATCTTCGTAAGGATCTAAAATTCAATTCTCGTTGGACAACTCCCATTCCTAACTACTACTCATCCAAAGCTGATGCTCCTGCATTCTTCAAGTACACTGGAATTATTTCATATGAGCTGACTGAGACCGGTGCTTCTGAGTATTCATCTGAGGACAAACCGATTGACCCCAAGAATGAACGAAGTCTGAGGAAACAACTAAAGAAACAAAAAGACCAGAATACTTGGAGTATGTCCACTTTCAATTACTACTCCTCCGAGGATAACTCTGATTATGGATATCTTTCATCTGACTCAAATACTTCATCTATTATCCATCATGATTTTTCTGAGGATGACACTGATCATAGTTGGGAATCATATGCTTCATCTCCGTCTCATCATTACGATCCCCCACCACAGGCTCACAAGAAGATCAGCCGAAAATCGCCTTAATCATCGGCTACCCACCCTCCCTCCCGACCACATCGGTCTCCTTGTGTAGCTTCTTCCTCTACTTAGGCCAAGGCCTAAGTATAGGGGGGACCGATGCCATCTGTATATATCATTTTCCCAGATCACACTCTTTCTCTCGATCGCTCCATTTCCACCATTCTTCCATACTTAGGCTGATCAGAGCATAAGTATAGGGGGAACAAACACCCATCTGTATATACTCTCCTCATTTCCTGACCGCTTTTCTTTTCATTTTTTTCCACTCCCTTACGCTTAGCCCGAGCAATGTCTTCCGCTTCTTGTGCTCTGAGGACACAACACTCGCTAAGTATAGGGGGGTCTGTATATATACCTTGTATATATTTTACCCATATCTCGTACTTTCACGTAAGTCTATATGTATTTACAGGGTGGGTACTAACTTGAAAAAAAACAACAAACAAGCACAAAAAAAAGTTTTTCTAACACTAACCGTGCCCAAAATTTTTGAAGAAAAAAAGAGAAGGCTTCTTATTCCATTTTCTGCATAAAAAAATCCCTTGCATAAAATATTTAAAAAAATTCAAAAAAATGTGTCTGCATTGCACACACCTGCACTTCATCCAACATCACATGCATTTGCATATGTGAAAAGTCATTGGGTTCTGAACCGAGTTATGAGTAGAAACAGAGAGTGGTCTGGACTTGACCTTAATCCACCTAATTTTCAGAGGAACTTCATCGAGAAATAGGATTTTAAGAGCTTCAGGTCTTTTTGACTTAATTCCTTAAGTTCCACATGACAATGTACAGCGTTTGACTCTTAGTGTCTAACCTGGTCTCTTCATTCTGGGTACAACTCTAGAATAGGGAATTAATTCGCACTCTCGCACTAGCACTTAGCTCAACCAGACGGGATGTTGGAAGACTGTGTGAGTCTCTTTTCTGGTAGCGTGGAAATCTAAAGACCGGAGTACGGGTTGAGATAAAGCTTCAGAAAAGGGATGGACGGCTGGGCATAATTTTTTCTAAGACCCCAAAAAATGTACGGAACAAAAAGATTCTATATCCGTAGGGGCACAACAAGATCCAAGCAGAACCACCAAAAATTCCAAATACAAAGAAGCATTCTACCAAATAAATATCTGACCAAAAAGGTCCAAGCTTCAAGAAAACCTGCAGATCTTGGTGGAGACTCGGCTACACTGGCCATCTCCACAAGGAGAGGTGACTACACTGGCCACCCTCCAGTTCTTTTCTCTTTCTTCTATCTTCTCCCTCATTCGATTGTGAACACAGCGCGGCAGACCTTAGAAGGAAATACTTGACTCCCCGAGGATGAGTTACTAGAGAGGAGAGGAGCATGGTAGTCTGGCATTCTGAATGGGAGGAGCTAAAACCCTACACACACATGAGCCGGTTATTCAATATTCATAGGGTATACTTTGGGAAGAGGATTGATCTAAGATGACTTTTGAGCCGAAACTGTGACAATGATGTGTAGAACTTGAGGGCTGTTGATTTTAAAATTCTAAGTCTCACAGAAGTTCCGACACATTATTAATCCAAAGGTCGAGTTTAGTTTCACTTTCACCTTCAGTTCATGGTCTTGGTATGGAACCCAGTCTCATTTCACTTCATGGCATTTCTTTTTGATGCTCAGGGACGAGCATGGTTTAAGTATAGGGGGATGATGAATCTCGGATTCACCACTCTAAGTCTCATTAATTAAGCTCAAGTCCCTCAAAATCAACTGCATTTCTGCATTTATTTCGCATAATTAGCATTTATGCATGATTTCATAAGAAGCCAAAAATCCAAGCCAAAAATGACCTGTAAATAGCCTAACTTCCCCTATTTTTAACTCCTCCATGCTAACACCGAATGACACAAAACCACCTCCACTGTGTACATATCACTAATAAGAATAAACAAAAAATATAAAAAAATAACAAACCCTGATAAGTGGACCAAAAACCCAAACCCTAGTTTCAGGATTTTCGGACTAAAAGACTCATATCTTCCCATCCAGTGTCTAATTTGATCCTATTAACTTTTGAACTAATACACATTCAATTACCTTCAAAACAAGACCAAGTTCAAGTGAATCGGTGCTCGTATGTGAAAGTTGGGTTTTGGGCCTCTTTTGTACATTGTATATTTTAGCGGTTTTCTGACCTTTATTTTATTTACTTATTTTCTTTATTTATAAAAAATCCAAAAAAATAGATTTAGGTGTCTTTTATTCATCTTTGATTTCTCTATATTATTTCGATTTTTTTATCTTGTTTAAAAATGACAAAAAATTAGAAACCCAAAAATCCAGGTATTCTATGTACATGGGATACCCAAAAAATTCACTTTTTGCATTTGACCGATTTTGGTTTTGATGTCTTCATGAAAGTTGTAGATCTCGTCGAGACGAGCATTTTTTGTGAAGGAACTTTTTTGATGTGAGGTCATTTGCTATTTCTTTTTTATTTTACAAAAGATTTTTTATTCGATTTTTCTGGTGCTGACACGTGGCAGCCCCAAAGGCCACCACGTGTCAGCCATTTTTGGCCCCTTTTACTTTCGTTTTTATCAAAAAAATAATAAAAAATTAAATAATTCGCGGCCGTACGTGCGTCGCACGTGCCTCGCCGCCTCTCTCTTTTCACCCCTTGCCACGTGGCCCATTTCCAACCGTTCGATCTTTCTTTGATCGAACTGTCCCTGCTCTTCTCCCCCAACCTCGCGCCCACCGCCGCCTCCTACCTCCCGCACCGGCCCTCCGCAACGGCCGCCCGTCATCTTTGCTCGCCAACCGTCGCCCCGCCATCTCCGCCTTTGACCCCGCCAACTCGCTACCACCGGTCGCCGACCCCTCTCATGGCCTATTTAAGAGCTTCGCCGACCCCGACCCCCATCATCCGCCGATTAAGTCACAAGTCGGAGGAGCGGCGGTGACAGCGTCGCTTCCTCTTCATTCCTCTCCGGCGAGGTCTGAGGCCCCATCCCTCGTTGCAGTGCCGCACCTTTGTTGCGCGATTTCCCCTACTCTGCCTTGGCGTCGAGCCGACGACGACGATATCTCTGCTTCACCAACCTCCTTTGACTACGCCACCTCCAGCCACGACTTCAACCTCCGCGACCATCATCTTCTACGCTTACGATCATCATCGACCGCTATCGACACCTGCATCTCCACCATCGCTTCAAGCCTACGACATACGTCTTCTTCAAGCTCCAGCTGTTCCGCCGCAAGCGTCATCGACTCCAGGAGGATCACTCTCCTCCGCTCAGCAACTTCATCGACTCCGCAGCACCGTACTCCTCCGGCTTCACAACCTCGACGACCACCCTACTCCTTCGGCTACGCTTCCACCGTCTTCAACTCATTCGACAACCATCTTCATCTCTGCTTTCGACTTCGCCAACGACAACACCTTCTTCACCAACTCCGTCGTCACCTTCACCGACAACGACGACTCAATGCCACCTACGTCTTCTCCACCGCGCGTCAACGACCACCGGCCACCTTCTCTGACTTCTGCACTAACAACTCGCCGCACGCCGCCTCCTTCATCGACTCCATCTCTGCCTCGACATCGACGTCATCGGCCTTCTACTCCGCCTTCGCTCCACCAGCACTGTCGGCCCACTCCGCCTTAGGCCGGCACAGAGGCCGAGACCCCCGCCACGTGTGCGGCACGTGAGGGCGGGGGAACGTCAACAGCCTTCATCCCCAGGGGTCACGTGATCTACACGTGACCCACTGGGTTAATTGCATCCAGCCCCCGGATCTCCTCGAATTTGCACCAAAGCCCAGGTCACGTGCTATGCACGTGACTCTGGAGTATTTGATGAAGGCCCCCCGGAGGTTCAACAAATTGCACTACAGTCCAAATCCAGAAGGTCACGTGCTCCGCACGTGACCCCTGGAGAAATTGCAATCACCACCCCCTTTTTTTCGGTAATTTCAAATAGGTCCTCTGCATTCTAGTTATTTATTTTAATTATATCGCACATATACCCCTGTGTTCCCCAGTCATTTTAGACCTATTCTCTACATCATTTTATTTATTAAAAAATAGCACTGTGTTCTTCATATAATTCTCTACATTTTGACATAATGCGACTATTTTTGTGATTGAGGGTAATTAATAAATAAAGATTTTGTGGAAAATTGCAAACTTTGCCCATTTTATGCTTTTCAATTCATAGTTGATTAATCTTTACTCTAAACATTCCCCAAAAATCACCTAGTGTAGAGTTAATTGTGCTTAACATTGTACCCAAAAAGATTTGCATTTGCATGCATAATTCGCTCTGTAAAAATCATTTTGCATATTTCAGTATTTAATTTTTAATACGTATTAGACCCTATATTTTCGAGGTCTAGGATTTTTCTGTGATCCATCACCTAGTGATAGATCTTAGATAATTTTATTTCCTGAAAATAAGTAGGTTTAATATCTATTGTAATTAAATATTGAAAATCATTCTGTTTGCATTTAAAAATTCATAAAAAAAATCATTTGGCACCCGAAAATTCCAAAAAAATTAAAGAGCATCCATTTCATCATCATTTACATTGTGATCAAGTTTCATATATTTCGGACATCGTTTGATTGAAATTTACATTTTAGTCCCTAAAATAGACCACAAGTGCATTGTGCATCCATTTATTGCATTAAAAATTCCAAAAAAAGACCGCCTCAAAAACTGAACACGAAATTGGATAGAAATAATTCTAGGTTGTTCCTTTGCCTCCTTGTGATCGACCTTGGGACTTGCCCAAGTAAAATAAACATAAAACCACTTGATTGAAATTGAATATTTTGTGTGGTTATTTCTTGACCGTTTCCGATCGCCGCCTACAACGAACGACACATATTTATTTTCACACTCGAAGATAAAAACAATCTTTTACATGCGCAATTTTCGGACTCGTCATCCACCACATCACTGAGAGCATCATAAGGTGGCTAATATTTCAGAGTCTGAATCCAACACCAGCATGGGCTTCGTTAGCGAGAAATTAACGTTGGTGGATGTGATTCAGAAACAAGTTCAAGACTTACAACTGCTGTGAGAGTTGGAGAAACTCTCATCTCTGCCTCAGCAGCTGAGTGATCTCACGAAGAAGGGCTCAGAGCTTCAACTTCAGTACCAACATGCTCAATCTTCTTCGAATACACAACCTGCACGGATGACTTTACCTGCTCCACCCACCCGACAGATTCATATTCATTTTGTTCAGAGCGAGCCTGAGACGCCGCAGATTGATTGGCATGAGGATCAGTCTCATGCCAATCCCGGTCAGATCACCAGTGTTGCGGATATGGATGTTGAGCCTCAAGCCACTCTTGAGATCAACGGGATTTGGTATACTTCGATTCAGCAATCGAGTGTACCCCATCATCATCAGCAACAACCGTATAGTCAACCGCAAAATGGACGTCCTCACTTTCGGCACCGCCAATAATTCACGCAGCAATAGTCTCACCAGCATGCATATCAAAGACCACAGTCATATCAATATCCTGCTAACCATTCACAGCAATATCATTATCAGCAGCAACAATCTTCCTTTACACCGCAGAGATCCTCCCTGCCTTACACCCCGCAGCAATTCACGCCAAGGTAGGAGAGAGTAGAAAGCCAGGGTCACCGCACCGAACCTGAGATATGCTCACAGGCCCAGGCTCTAAATCAAATCATGGATATGTTGAGTACGCTCCAAATTGCACACAAGACAGAAATGGAGCAAGTTAACCATCATCTAAATGAGTTAACCATGCCAAAGACCACTCTCCCAGCCCAGCCTCAGATGAATATGAATAATAAGAGGAGGCACCCAGATCAGGTAGACAACACAATAGGTACGATCTCTTTTCCGGAATGTTTATCGAACTTCATTCATCTCAGGAGCGGTAGATCACCACGAGCACCTGCTAGAATAGAGGAGAGGGCACTTGATGAGGAGAAGGAGAAAATCCATGATCAACCACACTCTGATGCTAAGGAGGAGAACTTTTACGAGGATAAGGACCATCATGAAGATTAGAGAGAAGGGAGCGATGCCGAAACTATTGACATGGACACCGACGAGTCCGACACTGATATCACGCCATACCATGTAGATACTCTCGATAAAAATGTTTCTTCCCCTGTTTTAAAGAGTTTTGTACATAATTCTGAAACTCTCGATGTACAAGCTGATTCTGAATTCAATAAAAAGTCGGATTTTCTCATTCCCGATATTATTCCTTTTCCTGATGCTTTGTATGGAAGAGGAAAGAAAAATAATAAAAATAATGTTGTGACTCCAGAGACTGAAAGACTATTGAAAGATCACATCTTTTTGAATATCCCACTTCATGATGCCTTGGATCATTTTCCTATGCTCAAGAATCAGCTGAAGAATAGATGCACCACACGTAGGAAAAAGAGATCACGAGATGAGAAGCATATATTGGCAAAGCCAACTTCATGTGCTATTCGGAACAAGGTACCCAAGAAGAAGAAAGATTCTATAGCTCATTATGTCACTTATCAGACTGAAGACACTACATTCTATCATACTCTCTTAGATAATGGTTCCTCGATCAATTTACTTCCATTCTCTTTGCTTGATAAGCTCAAGCTAGTGATGAATCAAAAATTCCTATCAATCCAGATCAGGTAAAAATAAATCACTCTCGGGTCGTTGCGACCCGGATCGATAGAATTCTCAGCTCAACAAGAAAAATTATGGAACAGACCACCAAACAAAGACAAAAATCAATAAAAACAAATAGTGGCCCTGGCTATGAGATTAGCCTGGTGTAGCACCCGAGGTCGGACTCAGGGAGCGCGGAAAGGCCTTGCGGCCTAGAAGTAGTCTAAAATAAAGAAAAATAACAAATTATTTTTGGTGGATTTTTAATATTTTTATACCTTTTTTGGAATTTTTAATCATAAAGAAAATAATAAAACAAGGAAAACAAGCAACTTTCAACAATTATTTAATTACTCTAAAATGCTCTAAAAATTCAAACAAAATGGTTTTATGGTTTTTATATTTTTACTATTTTTGATGAATTTTTGAGAATTTTCTGATTTTTATAGAATTTTATAAAAATGAAATAAGGCAAAAATAGAAGAAGGCTATCCAGTCAAGCTTGGAGGACCAAAAAAATATATAATGGCCCTAAAATAGCCCAGAGGTAATTTTCATAGAAAATATAAATAAAATGGAAAAATTAGGAAGAAGATTTATTAATTTTTGTTTTTTCTATGAATTTTTAGAATTTTTATAAGTTTTTCAAGGTTTTTCCATTTTTTTATGAACCTAAAAATGACCAAAATTGGCCAAAAAATCAAGCACACCAAAATACACCAAATATAACTTTTTTGTAATTTTTAAAGAGGTTTTTATATTATTTTTATGAATTTTAAATCTGAACAGGCATAAAATTAAGAGTTTTTGAATTTTGAAAAATAACAAAAGGGCTCAAAAATTTTCCCAAAAATTAATGGAATTTCTACACAGTGGCAGGAGCCACGTGTCAAATTTTCACTTAATTTGGATGAATTTTGATATTTTATTTAAAACAAACAAGAGCCCATAGTGCACAAGGACCCGTTTGTAATAAAAATATGTTCAGGTTCCCCATGCACGAGGCACGTGGGCTGGGCATTGAGGACCTATATGCAAATAACTTAAGTCCCTGGACTTATTAGCAACAGGTGCTAAAAGTCTAGGGGCTAAGTTGAAAAAACCCACAAATATTCAACACATGTTGAAATAAAACATTCACAGGGGCATAAGTGCAATTATCCAAAAATATATTTCAATCAGTAACAACCAGAAACTACATACCCATATCATGCTATTTCACCAAAATACACGTGACAAAGCACGTGTCCAACATAAACAAGGACTGAATTGCAAATAAGATAAACTAGCAGGTCCTCTATGCAATTTTTATAAAAATAAAAGTGCTATCTAAAATATTTACAGTACTGAACAGTAAAGACAAAAAGAGAGGGGGCCTAAGTGAAATTACCCCTATTATTTATCTGAGGGCTGAGATGCGCGCCACGTGGATGATCGTGCGACAGAGGAACGCTACAGCTGAACAAAGGACCCTCGGCTCTTGATCGGACGGTAGAGGGCTCGCTACGTATCTGATCGGACGTCTATGGGCGGGGCTCGCCTCTCCTCTGCAACGGACGGTGAAGATGGCACCACGTGCTGATCGGACGGTGCTGGTGTGGGGCGCCTCTTCGTATAAACGAACGGTCCAGATCAAATCTGGGTCTCCTGGGATGAACGAACGGCAGAGAAGGTCTCTGGAAGAACTCCTCGCCGACGAACTTCGCCGGAGGAATGCGAGTGCGCTAGACCTCCTCGGGGGCTGCTGATGGGTGGAAAAGAATCGCCAAGGCCTCCCGCGGATGTAAGGCTCCTCCGATGACGTCGGGAGGCTCCGAAGAGCTCCAGCAACGAAGGCGGAGCTTAGGCTCCTGTGCTGAATGTGGAGGACCTCAGATGGACCCCCTCTGACCTGTAAAACTGCACAGAAAGACTCCTGGGTCGAGGGCAAAATGCCTCGACCCGGTTAGAGGCGAGGTGGGTGAACGATGCGTCGGGGCGGATGAACTCCGGCGATGCGACGGCGAAGGAGTTCGACTCCCAGTTCCTTGGCGAACTGGGTTGGATGAAAGGGTGAAGAACATGTGGAGAAGTACGGTGGAGGTGATGGTCGAGTCAATCGACGAAATGGGTGAACGATATGGCCGGAATCGATGGTCGAAGGCGAACGGGGGATTTGGACATAAATGGAAATTAGCAAAAACTAAGAGGAACTAGGCTTACCAGATGGTCGAGGTCGACTGTGGAAGAGCTTCTGAAGCTCTTGGTTCTTGCCTCGAGGGTCATCGATGTCCGAGGCTCGAGCACTACTCCTGGGCAGCGCACGGCGGCAGAGAGCTGCTGGATCAGTGGCTGGACACTCCCTCCTCACTGCAACACCACCCTCAGCTCGCTGTCACTCAGGCGAAGGCAGTGGAGGTCCTGGGATGGAAAGTCGGAGCCAAAGATAACGTCAAATGTGCGGCGGAGCTGGGGATTTATATGGCTAGGGGTCCGGCTAGATGGGTGTCGGGCGAGGAATTCGGAGCACGGACCCTGATGCTAACCACCGGGCGTGGATCTAGGTTGATCAGGGAAGGATTAGGACCTGTGGTTTGCGGATTTGGGTCTCGGATTGAGGCACAATAATTTGGAGAAGAGGCGGGTCGGGCGCAGATCCGCGGGCTTGTGGTCCACGGGGAGTTGACCGGGGGGTCAACATCCCCCGTGGACCAATCAGGAGCGGCCATGTAATAAAGATTTGGAAATTAAATATAAAATAGTAAATGGCCGAATTAGGAAAAAGTTAAAACATAAAAATGTTTATTTATTTATAAACTATTTTTTGTGATTTTTATTTATTTTTTGGAAATAAAAATTAGGTATTTACTATATAGTATATTATATATAGGTATATACACTATGTATTTTTTTTATTTTTGTTTTTTAGTTATTTATTTTTGTACTTTTTATTCCAATTTTATATTTTACTTATTTATAGAATAAAATTTGGAATATATTAGTATTTTTATTTTATTTTTATTATTTAATTACAAGGGTGAAATAATTACTTTTATTTATATACATATGTGGTGTATGTACAATGTTGGTTTTGATTTTATTTTTATTTCTTTTTATTTTATTTTTGTTTTTATGAATTTTATTTTATTTATTTACACTATGAAATATAGAATATGTACAATTTTTATGAGATTTTAATTTATTTATTTATAGGGATAAATAAATAGATAAAGGGTTCTATGTACATGGTGTATCTACAAGGGTGAAGGGATTTTTATTTCCTTTTTAATTTTCTCATTTTTATTTTAATTTAATATTTACAAATAAATACAAACCCATTTTATTTTTATTTAGAGGAAAATATTTTTATTTATTTATAGGTATATGTACACATGTGTAAGCTTCCTTATCTCTCTCTACTTTGGTTTTTATGCGGTCAGGCCCATGTTGAGCCTCCCTTGGGATTAGGTCGCTCAATATTTATTCTAAATACCTCCCTCGTTTTCTTTTATTTCTTTATTCTTTTATTTATGCACAAAAACATGCTGATTATTTACTTTTACACAATGCATGCCAAATGCTAATTATTATTATTTACATATTTCTACATGTGTTTGGCAAAGGTTTTGTAGTTAAAATAAAAGAATAAAGAGTGATGAATGGGTATTCATCACCCCCTATACTTAACTTTGCTAGTCTCTTAGCAAACACTTATTTGAAAAAGAAGTGAAAAAGAAGAAGAGAAAGAAAAAGAGGAGAATATGCATGGATTAATGTTGATAATTAAACTTGCCTTCATTAAATTGAAATATGGATCTCGATCAGATTTTTGGATTATTAATGTGTCGGAACCTTATTTAGACTTAGGTTTAAAACTCAACAGCCTCTAAGATCCAATCCAGATCAGAACAAGTCTACATACACAAACCCTGAAGACTATGAGTCTTTCCTTGTACTGTGTAAGTGAGGTCTAGCTCTCCACCTCAGAAGTGGCAACTTGACAACCCTCCCCAACAAGGTAACTCTATGACCCTAGTCTGGACACTCTTTCCTCGAGGAGCGGGGTATTCCCTTCTAAGTTCAAGTTCAACCGGCTCAAGAAGAGGGGGAAGAAGAGAATGGACCATGGCCAATGTAGCCATGTATCCTTGGGAGCTCAACCAGTGTAGCCAAGTCTCCCTGCTGCAAGCTACATACGATGGAATCCATAAGTCTCAAGCTTTGCTTATTGCACTATATACATACTCCGCTGGGATTATCATTTTCTATCAGACCCACCACTTTTTTGGAGTTATTTTCTTTTTGCATTTTTTAAGTGCATCTATACAACATATACATGTGCAGCATATATACATAAGGAGTTTTTCCTCTTGAGCCAGTAGACTATCCCTCTTTTGAAGCATTATTGCAACCCACAACTCCTGTCGTTAGACCTCATGGCAACTAGACCAAGTTGAGACGCACTTCCTTCACTAAAAGAAGAAGAGAGGTTCCGCCTAGAAGTACTACCCTCATATGCTACCCCATGTCAAGGAAGACTGCCTCCTCACCACCTCCTCCGTAGAGAGCTCGGTGTAAAGTGCGGGTCCAAGTCAAGCCATTGTC
Source organism: Ottelia alismoides (assembly GCA_037367405.1). NCBI lineage: Eukaryota > Viridiplantae > Streptophyta > Magnoliopsida > Alismatales > Hydrocharitaceae > Ottelia > Ottelia alismoides. Next base: position 97,398 of record JAZKJV010001663.1, read on the forward strand.
TATATGAGTCAATTGTGTGTTGTTAAGTGCTCTACTTAGGCTCATTGAGCTGACATGTGATCATAGCCTAGTGGACTCAAAGAATTAAGTCACCTTGGACCTAAAAAGCCTTAACCCTAAGCCCTATAAAGTTCCTCTTAGAATTAGGTGGATTAAGATCTTAATCAAGCTCCATTTCCCAATTTAATTCCAAGCTAGTTTAAATGTCAACTATAATCCGGGAAAAACTATATACAAGTATATACAAAGATGTTATTTACACAATATTTACACATATGCTAAATTTTTGAAAAATGTTTTGAAATCATGGATGTAAGCATGAATGCAAGTTTTGCAAAATATTTACACAAATTTACACAATGTTTTTGCAAACTTTTGATTTTCAAAACATTTTGGAAAAATTTTGTACTATATACATAATTTTGATATGCACATATTTACACAAATTTTTACACAAAAGGTTTTGAAAACATTTTTACAAATATAATTTGTACGATAGCTATGTATGTGCAATAAAAGAATGTTTATTTACAGGGAAAATGTTTTAATTTTTATGGATTTTTGGGTTTTTAGCCATTTTATTTATTTACACACTCACACAAAGTACGAGTTATGGCTAAAGTATATATGAAATATATACACACCCCCTATACTTAGCTCGAACAATTTCCTCAGAGTCAAGATCGATGAAGAAGACATAACTCATGCTTAGTATAGGGAAGTGAAAAGGAAGCTATATACAAAGATGAATGAAAGAATAGAAAATCAATAGGGTCTCGGCTTTTCCCCCTATACTTAGGATCAAATAATCCTAAGTATAACAGGCTGTACACAAAGGGAAAATCGAGTGGAGAATGTACTGGGTCTACCCCCTCTATACTTAGGGTAAAATATCCCTAAGTATAGGCAGCAAAAATAGTGGTAGAAAGAATCAAAAGAATACCCGAGAGTCCCACATCCCCCCTATACTTAGGGTAAAGTACACCCTAAGTATAGCATAATCAACATATGAGAAAAGGGATGTGGACTAAAGAATGTAATGATATGGACAACTGGATCTATACAAGTCGAGAGAACAGTGATAATCAGGCGTGAGATGCAATAGATGTGAGTCAAGAGACCACATCTCACGCAAAGTGAATAGGGGCAACATCAACGACCCACGGCTCATGATCTATAAATGGCTTGAGCCGCTGGCCGTTCACTCGAAAGGTACTCTCAGAAGACAACTCAGATATATCGATATCCCATTGTCGTGTACCTTTCTCACTAGATAAGGTCCCTTCCATTTGCTCTGTAGCTTCCCTGGAAATAGACGAAGCCTAGCATCAAACAGCCAGACTCTCTGTCCATGCTCAAAATGCTTGTGGTTGATATGAGAATCATGCCACTCCTTAACTCTCTCCTTGTACTGTAGGCTATTTGAGAAGGCGGTATTGATGAATCCACATTTCATCATCTTTATTCTATCATTTTAGCACCAAAAACCCTAGCAAATGCCTGTAAATAGCATTAATTAGAGCATATTAGCATTCATGCATGTACCTGTAAATAGTGTATAAAATACTGTAATTAAAGCCAAAATTATATAATAAATAAAAGAAAAGAAAAAGAATAAAATATTGTAGATATTTTATGACCCGAAACCCCGAGACCTAGGCATCTTGATGAATAGGTCGACAAGGAATAAAGTAGGGGGAGATAAGGTCAAAATACAATATAAATACCTATACTTTCTATTCATTCTTTACTCCTTTTGGGACCTATTTTTGGTTCCACCTTTTATACATCAAATAAAGAAACTTTGTACATGAAAGTTGTAGATAATTAAATAAATAAAAATACAAAATTTATTTCACTCAAAAATAATGTACAGATAAAAAGTTATGGTCTGAAAAAAAATCCAGAATCCCAACTTCCCAGACCCGTATCTCACAACTGAAAACTCTAAATACAACAAACTCACCTTTAATTGTATATAGAATAAAATAAGCTATTTAATGGCGGTGGTTTCGCATTTGGCGGAGCTACGGTTTGAAAGTTGAGTTTTGGACCCACATTGTACAGTTGTACTGATTAAAATATTCCATTTATTATTTATTAATTACTTGTATATTTTTATATTTTTATAATTATGTAAATATTACTTATAATAATTGTGTACATTAAAATCAGAACAAAAATGCAAAGAAAACTCAAAATAAAAATACTTGTATATCAGATACATGGATACAATACCTATATACATACCTATACAATACCTACTTATATTTTATTTAATGTACAAAACTCATCAGAAAAATAAAATAAAAATATATTCATGTGTGCAAAAGTATCTTATAATTTTGTAAAATAATAAACAAAAATAAACAAATTAAAATCACAAAATAAAAATAAATCAATAAAATATATAGACAGTATACCTATAAGGGCTAAAAATGTAACTTATAAAAATATACTTCATAAAAATAATTAAAAATTACCATAAAATAATTTAGAAAATAATAAACATTTTTCATTTTATAACCTAAAAATAATAAAATCATTTTCGATTTTTAAATGAATTAACAAGATTATTTTCCAGGGTTTTTCCTAGTTGGTCCATGGCGCCCCCAGTTGACCCCGGTCAACTGGTCGCCTCCCCTCCTGCGCCCGTTGTCAGAGTTAGTTTTTGAGCCAATTTCTTGGCTTTTTCGCGACATGATCTTGCACCTATTCGTGATAAGTTCTTCAGCAAATCCGCGCCTCGATCATCCCTCCTCCTCGACCGGTGATTTCCTTGGGGAGTGGAGCACTGTAGCGTCTGCTCCACGTCGATCTTTGAGCTCCTGTCACCTTAGGTCAGACCACTTAAAATGAACCCTGACTTTGGATTTGAATTTGAGTCCCTTCGGTCCACCCCTCATCACCTCTCTTGTGCTCTGTGGATTCTTGGAGGTGACAGCTCCACCGTGGTCCCTTCAGCCAAGGCATACGAGGTCGGAGGCGTCTCCACCACCTCCCCCAACTCCGGAGGTCGAGGTACCTCATTTCCTCTGGCTCCGGCCATTGAGGGCCCCCTTCCTCTTATTTCTCATTTGCATTTTATTCCTGTTAGTTCTAGGATTAAAAAGTCCTCAAAAACACTTAAGGTCCATCGCTCGAAACAACCAATCATTCATCTTGGCCGGAGCGCACCTCCGGCCAAACACCCCCACGTCGCATTTCGCATCGATTCCGCCTCCCTAAGGTCCTGGCATGTCGACCTGGACCTCCTAACCTGTTTTGCAGGTCAAAGGAACTTCACTCGCGCCTGGAGGCTATTTTGAAGCCTCACCGGAGCTCGCGAAGCCCGCCAGCTCCGCCGGCCGCCAGCGAGCACCTCGACCTTCGCCGTGGTCTTTTGAAGCCCCCAGGAGGAAGAGCAGACCTCCAGGAGTCTCCACGTCCATTTTGAAGCTCAACCGCCATCGGAGACTGGAGATCTCGGGCGGAGAAGCTCGCCCTCGCCGGCGTTCTTCGTTGTTCTTGGTCCTAGCCTCCGCACCGTTGGATCGTGGAGAAGCTCCAGATCGTACAGCATCCGCCCGATCCTCCCTCGCCTTCACCGTCCGATCTTTCAAGGAAGATCTAATCTCAGCCGTGCATCGTCGAAGCGTCATCGACTCTCCGTCGCTCGCCACGTGGATAAGTGGCAAACTCTCCACCGTTGGATCGTCTTGGCGAGGGTATTTTGCAGAGCCACCCCCGCTATTTTTGTAATTTTATTTCAGTCCTGAAACTTTTATTAGTAGTTTAAATATTTTGTAAATTTTGCAACTAGGCCCTCGGATTTTAGAAATTTGCACTTAGGTCCTCTACCACGTCACCTCACGTGACCTGTTCGCGTGAGGTGGGGGCATTTTGCAAGGAGGCCCTCGGCCCTTTTCTTATTTCGTTTCAGTACCAGGAGTTGTAGTTTAAATGTTAAACTTTTGTGAAAATTGCATGTAAGCCCCTAGGGTTTTTGGAATTAGTCCTAGGTCCTTGCTAGGCGCGTGCAAGTCATGCGCCCTGGTGGGTATTTTGCACCGACACCCTTGCAGGTTTGCTTATTTGTATTTGGTCCATAAATTTCAATATTAAGAGTTAAATTTTGTGGAAAATTGCTTCTATGCCCCTGGATGTTTTCTTATTTGCATATATACCCCTGACAGGCTGTGACATTTTTACTTGCTTGATCTATTTAATTAGGGCATCATTTTAATTCGAAAAATTCTCAAAAATTCAAGTTAAGCTCCTGTGTGCTTGTTCTTTAACACCCTATTTTTAGTTTTGATTTTATTGCATTTTCATATTTATTAAAAATCAAAAACTTGCTTTTTGCCTACTGTCTAGCTTAGAAAATGCCAAAAAAATATTAAAATACCTTGAAAAATTCCAAAAAAAATTCCATACTATCTAATTTAACCTACTTTAGTGTCAGTCCAAAAACCACTAAAAATTCCAAAAGAAAAACCCTAAAAATTAGAAAAGACTTAAAAACTTCAAAAAAATCTAAAAATTGTAGAAAACTCCAAAAATTGCAAACTCAAGTTCTGTCGTTTCCTATTTTTATTATCTTTATTTAAAAAATAGTTTGGAAAATTTTGGTTGCTGTTTGATATTTTTTAATTCCCATTTTACTCCTAGACAGTAGATAATTCCCTGTTTTGCTTTATTTTGCTATTTAAAAATACCAAGAACAATATGAAAAATACCCAAAAATCACAAAAACAGTAAAAAATTATAAAAAAGACCAAAAAGATTTTATTTCTGAATTTTTGACTATTTTTGCATATTTTTATAAATATTTTATCACCCATTTTATTACATTATTTTTATATTCCAATATTGAAAAAGAAAAAAAATATAATTTATAAAATATAAAAAAAATCAAAAAATAAAAAATCAAAATCAAAATACAAAATTAAAAAAATATAAATTTAAAAAAATTTTAAAAACCCACAAAAATATTTGCTTGCATAGTGTAGACTTCACTTCACTTTCACACACACACACATTAATTTGATCTACCTTGTTTGCTCCCTGTGTTTAAATCTCTACGTACTTGCCTATATACACCATTTATGTAGAGTTAAAAATAAATTTCAACTTCACATTTATTTCCGATTGCTTGATCTATAGTGTGGGTTAATTGTTGATTTTATACGAGGTTCATTTGTAGTGGTCACCGCACCGACTGTTGACTCGCCTTGTGAGTCAATACGACCGCTCTTGCATTTCGTGTTTATTAGGTATCACGAAGCTCCTCCAAGGCTACTAACTCTGCCCTCCTCTAGTCTCCTACACTATCTGGATCCAAAAGTATATCTGTAACTGCCCAAAGTGACCTGTGTCTCAACTCAACAGGTAAATGGCACGACTTGCCATAAACGAGGCGAAAGGGAGATGTGCCCAAAGGTGTCTTGAAAGACGTCCGATATGGCCACAAGACCGAGTCCAAAAGTTGTGACCAATCCTTTCGGTCAGGGCGGACGACTTTCTGCAATATAATCTTGATCTCCCTGTTCGACACTTCGGCTAGACCATTCGTCTGGGGGTGGTATGGAGTGGCAACTCGATGGTCTATGCTGAACTCGCTAGCAAGGGCCTTCACCTGGTCATTGACGAAATGAGACCCCCCGTCAGATATCAACACTTGAGGTACCCCGAACCGTGTAATGATATGCTTCTTCAAAAATCTGCAAACAGTCCTAGCATCTGCGGTTCGGGCGGGGATGACCTCAACCCAACGACTCACATAATCAACGACCAACAGAATGTACTCGAATCCCTGACTCTTAGGGAATGGACCCATGAAATCGATGCCCCATGCGTCAAAAACCTCATAGAAGTGAATGAGCTGCATCGGCATCATATCACGCTGTCCACAAGTGCCCATCCTCTGACTGTCAGTACACCTCTTCACGAACTCATCAGAGTCCTTGAAGAGGGTAGGCCACCATAAGCCGGATTGGAGCACTTTCTGTGTCGTTCTCCTCCCAGAGTGATGTCCTCCTGCCTCAAGCTTGTGGCAGTAAGTGAGGACGCTATGGTGCTCCTCCTGAGGAATGCACCTACGCCAGACGCTATCCCCCCCTTCATGGTAAAGGATGGGATCCTCCCAGTGGTAGGACTTGGCCTTCGCGAGGAAGGTCTCAAGCCTCTGTCTGGGCCAATCTTGAGGAACTTTCTTAGCAACAAGAAAGTTCACAATATCGGCATACCACGAGAGAGAGAGGCGATAGCAAGGATCGCCTCATCTGGGAAGGTCTCACAAATAGGCTCAGTCTGCTCAGAATCCTCAAGATGCTCTAATCGGGAGAGATGATCCGCCACCACATTCTTGACTCCAGGCTTATCCTTAATCTCTATATCGAACTCCTGGAGTAGAAGGATCCATCTAGTCAATCTGGCCTTGGCATCCTTCTTTGCTATGAGGTACCTGATGGCGGTATGATCAGTGTACAAGGTCACTATAGATCCAATAATGTATGATCTGAACTTATCTAGGGCGAAGACTACGTCTAGCATCTCCTTCTCAGTGACTATGTAATTCCGCTGCACGTAATCCAATGTGCAGCTAGCGTAGTGAATGGCAAATGGAACTCCATCCCTCCTCTATCCCAGCACAGCCCCACGGCAAAATCGGAGGCATCCATCATGATCTCGAATGGGAGAGACCAATCAGGCGGCTGGAGAACAGGAGCCTCAACAACACATCGCTTGAGAGTCTCAAACGATGAAAGACACTTGTCATCAGCAAGGAACTCGGTGTCTTTCGTCAGCAAATCAGTCAACGGTCGAGCAATCCTACTGAAATCATGAATGAGTCGCCAATAGAAACTGACGTGCCCCAGGAAAGACCGTAACTGCCGCAAGTTGGACGGTGGTGCGAGTTTTCTAATGACATCTCCTTGGCCGGATCAACCTCCATGCCCCTGTTGGAGATGATATGGCCAAGCACCGTCCCTTGAGTCACCATGAAGTGACTCTTCTCCAAAGATAGCACAAGGTGAACCTCTATACATCGCTGAAGGGCTCGATCTAGGCAGTCAAGATAGGAGTCGAATCTGTCGCCGTAGACCGAGAAATCATCCATGAAGACCTCCAAGCACTCCCCTACCATGTCCGAAAAGATCGACAACATGCATCTCTGAAAAGTCGCAGGGGCATTGCATAGCCCAAATGGCATGCATCAGAAGGCATATGTGCCGAAGGGACAGGTAAAGGTAGTCTTGTCCTGGTCCTCGGGAGCGATGGCCACCTGGTGTAGCCGGAGTACCCATCCAGAAAACAATAATGGCTCTTCCCTACCAGTCTCTCAATGATATGATCTATAAAGGGCAGGGGGAAATGATCCTTCTTGGTGGCCTGGTTGAGTCATCTGTAATCCACGTAGACCCGTCAAGAAGTGGGTACCCGGGTAGCAATCTCCTCTCCAGACTCGCTGACTACTGTAGTGATGCCCGTCTTCTTGGGCACCACATGCAAAGGGCTGACCCACTTGGAGTCGGAGATGGGGTAGATAAAATCGGCGCTCCACCATTTCGAAATCTCTTTCATGACAACCTCTCTCAGATTCGGGTTCAGCCGCCACTGGAACTCACGCGACGGCTTCGCCTCATCCTCGAGATAGATATGGTGGGAGCACAGGGCCGGACTTATCCCCTGGAGATCTGCTACGCTCCATCCTATCGCCTTGCGGTTCTTTTCAAGAACCCCCATCAGACGGGATTCCTGCTCTCCAGTCAACTCAGCGGAGATAATGACTGGATACATCTCATGCTCACCCACAAGGAACCTATACTTCAGCGATGCAGGAAGTGGCTTCAGCTCTGGACAACTGGGTGTTGGTGGATCTGGCCTCTGAAAGCTCTGAGTGAACGCTGCCAAATCCGCATGGGAGAACTGAAACTCTCTATCACACTCTGAATCTGGAGAAGGCTGCCCTGATGGACTGTCTCTGCTCTGCTCGGCATCTACCTCCTCCCTAGCTGCAGGCTCAGTGGAAGTCAGATCTGTTATAAAATTCTCAAACTCTGCCCAGTCAAAAGCTGACTCCGAGGGATCTGTATCATCCAAGGTGGCCTCTGTACCACCATCATCACAAAACAAATCAGTCTCACAGTCGAGAACCGGCTCTACCGACTGAACGGTATCCTGGACCAGGAATGCGCTCTCCAAGCTCTCCTCTGCTGGCGTCTCTGCATCAGTGGACTCTGAAGGTGAGAGGATGGCCTATGCATCTGGATCTGCCCATACTGCCTCATCATCTGTAATCACGAAGTCACAGTCTTGGTGGATGTCTGGCCCTGCATGTGTCATCTGCTCTGTATCGGAAGTAGTCTCTGAGCATGTTGTGTCTCTGGCTCTGATGTCCTCGACCGTCTCTATTTGTACACTTTCGCCCTCGACGCGAAAGTATACCTTCCCGCTATCATGGTCGGTCACTGCCTTGGCTGTGGCCAAGAATGGGTGACCTAAAATGATGGGGGTATCGGTCACTGACTCAGGGATCTCCGTGTCCAACACTACGAAGTCCACGGGGAATTGCAGGCCCTGAATCGTGACGACAACGTCCCTCAGCAACCCCTTCGGCCTCTTGACAGATCGATCAACAAACTGAAGGACTGTCCTACTCTGTCGAAGAGTGCCCAACTCGAAGCGGTCGAGAAGGGTTGCCGGAAGTAGGTTGATCGATGAACCGCTGTCTAATAGAGTACGGTCTAACCTCTGCTCTCTGATATGGCATCTGACATACGGGGCTCCTGAGTCTGGCCTCTTGGTCGGCAGACGGTTCTGGATCGCGAAACAAGTAGCTCTGGTCAGCACATGAATCTCGGACTGGTGGTTCCTCCTCTTCCTCCTAACTGTGGTGCTGTCTCTGAGAGAACGCTGGAGTAGAGGGATGTGCTGCAAAGCCTCCTGAAGAGTCAACTGAATGTGAAAGCGGTCTATCATCTGCTGGCTGAACTCTTCCTGCTGCCTCTTTTTGGGGTTTTCTATTTTCTTCCCCTTCCCCATCTGAAGAGCTCTAGGGAAGGGGATCACAGGGTCCTTCTCAGATGAAGGACTAGGAGAGGGTCTAGACTGCTCGACGGCAGGATCCATAGATACATCAAGCACCACAGGTGGACCAGAAGAAAACAAACCCTTTCGTTTATTGTTAGAAATGTCCCGAGATGCATCAACAGAAGGAAAAACTACATGATTCTCAGAAGTAAAACCGGTGGCATCAGCACCACCCTCGGCTGGTCGAATAGCGGCCTCAGTACCGCGCTCTGGCTCAGCAACATGGGTGGCCTCAATACCACCTCCTCCAATTGGTGAAACGGCGGCCTCAGTATCGCAGGTGGGATCAGCATCTGTGGTGGCATCAGTACCACCGTCATCATCTCTAGCGGCCTCAATACCGCTCTCCTCCTCGTCAGGCGCTCTGGAAGTAGCCTCTGGGTGTCGCTCAGACGAAGCGCCGCCTGCTGGCATCCTACCGCTCCTAAGTGTGACAAAATCAGTATCAAACAAATATGCAGACATATCTCCAAATGCATCACTAGGAGTGGCATACTCAGTACAAACTACCTGCTCAGATTTCCTCGTGAGGTTGTTCGGATTGGGCTCTATCTGGGCAGGGATGGCGGCCTTCCCTCTGATGATGTCCCGCATCTCCTAGTGGAACTCATCCATCTCCCGTCGGAATGTAGCCTGCTGATCTGTAAGGAGGCGGGCTATGTCATCCAAGGTGGGATTCTCATAGGATGGCCCATGAGAACCTGACGGGTAGCCTCTCTGGTAGTGAGGCTGCTGCTGCTGCTGCTGCTGCTGCTGTGGCTGAGAGGGGTATGACTGTGGATGATGCTGCGGCTGATGAGGCCGATCACGCCTCCAAGAATGTCCCTGCTGATAGGGACAAGGACCATACGACTGTGACTGCTGCTGGGTGTACACTGGGGGCTGCTGCTGCTGGTGATCCCTCTGATGGCTGTACTGGCCACCCTGTCCTGACGGCTGCTGCTGGGAGCTGGAACCTCCGGCCGTCCAACAGAATCTGGGATGGTCTCATCGGATACCGAGCTGGGGGCGGTCGTACCAATTCCTGTTGACATCCATCAACGGCTTTTACTCGTAAGGGGCTGGTGGGAGTACTGCCAGAGGCTGATTTGGCTGGTATACCACCATCTGCATGTCCGGAGATGGCGGTGACTGGTAAGTGGGCTGCGGCTGCTGGTACGGCTCCACCTGTACAAGGTGAACTTGTCTAGGCTGCTGGTGGCTGGAGCGCTGGGACGAGATGCTGCTGCTCAGATCGCCTCGTGCCTGAAGACGGGGCTGGGAAGCCGTCTGTGCCTCCTGGAGACACATGAGCTGTGTCTTCAGGTCACTCAGAGTCTGTGCCATCTGCTCCATCTGCGTGATGCCCTGGCACTGCTTCTTCTCAATGATCTCCATCCGGTCCAACTTCTCGCTGATGATTCCCATGTCGGCGGTTGTGGACTCAGCCTGTGCTGCTGCCGCTAACAAACTGGAAGGACCGGTGTTGACCCGTGCTATCCTCTAGTACTGCACGGTCTGTGGCTGAGGGCGTCCCTGTGTGTAGAGTCGGGTCTGGGACATCACCATGTAGTTTTCTGCCATCTCCTCATAGATGGCCCAGACCTGATCGTGATCCTTGGCGAAATAGGACCCGCCACAAGAAGCATTCACCAGGCCCTGTAGCTCTGGTGTCAGCCCGCTGAAGAAGCTCTGAACTAGGTTCGGCTTCGAGATGTCATGGTGCAGGCATCCGTCAGTCAGCTCACGGAACCTCTCCCATGCCTCATGGAACTACTCATTGGGGAGCATGGAGAAGTTGCTGATCAGGGCTCTAGCTGCGTTTGTCCGCCCAAGTGGGTAGTACTTGTGCAAGTACTCGGTGCGTAGCTGCTCCCAGGTGTAGACAAACTTCCCCAAGTGCTTCAGCCAGATGGTTGCTATGTCTGCTAAGGAGAAGGGGAAGGCAATCATGCGGATGGTATCCTGGTCCACCTGTTTGTCGTGGATTGTGCTACATCATCAAGAACTCCTGAAGGTGGAGATGGGGCTCCTCTGTGGCGAGCCCATGGAACCGGGGGAGAAGCTGCAAAGCGTTCGGGGGGAACTTGAAGTCCCCCACGATGGCTGGAAGAACGACCCAATGATGCATCAAAGTCGATCCAGGGTTGTGTAATTCCCGCATCGATCTCGGTGGATCTGTTGCTGCTGCTGCGGCTGCTGCGGCAGCTGCCGCAACGTCGGGCATCCTTGGCCCGTCTCCGGGCTCGTGCTGGTCGCGAGCGGCTCTCAATTGCTCCATCTCGTGCCTCATCTCAATCATAAACGCTCCCTGATCCCTCAACTGCTGCTGAACTGTCTCGAGGGAGGCGATCAGGATGGAGTTGATCGCACCCTGGTCCATAATGAATGTCTGCTCATGCTAGGGACCTCTGGTGCGGTCATCACTGCTATCGGCAATGGTCTCTGCAAAAGCTAAAGACCCAAACTCAGGTGCCGATAAATCATCTGACTGTCTCTCCTCTAGCACTTGTATCTCGGAACTGAAAGAAGGGGGGTCGAGGGGGAACAGGTTGGAGTCAAACTCGGGTTCGGAGAGTGGGTCTCGGCTCTCGCGAACCAACCTAGATGAGCGGGCAGAAGTGATGGGAAGCGGTGCAGCCAGAGGCTGCCTAAGAGACATTCTGCCCATCATCTTGATCTGGCGAGTTGGGCGGATGAGATATGGTAACAACAATGATCACAAGCAAACCCCCGATTCACCTATGCAACGCGAGCTGAAGACCATAAAGGCACGGTCAATTATCTTGTCAATTTTATTAGGTGATAAGTCAGGATAGCAGAGCGATTAACGTGACCTGTTTGGAATCCAATATTTTTCTCAACCGACTGTCCCGTACAAAAAGAGCCGGTAATCAGTCGAGAAAAATATCGGATATGGCTCTACCTAGTGTGTGGGTCACTCTCTCGCGCAAGCAAACCAGACAAGGAGGGGGTTGCTCTCCCCAAGACAAATTTTTCGGTGAAGTGTCTTTTAGGGTCAATAGAGTTAACCAGTCCCAATTTTATGGTTTTTCTTTTTTAAGTATTTTCCAATAAAAAGCAAAATCACCTAACGAATTTTTCGGTTCTCCTGGTTATTAAGTCCAAAAATCAGGGGGGAGAAGTCGAAAAAGCCGATGCGCGAGAAGATCAATGATGCATGCAGAGTAAGAGATGCGTACCTGACTCCAGCAGTCTACATGCAAAATGATCCGCACAGAATTTAAAGACTGAAATAAAACCACCTAAATGGTGCAAGCGGAAAACCGAGCCCTAAACAACAGTTCTACTCGAAAGAACGTCTAGTCGACCACCAGCCTCCAATCCAAGAGTCCGGTCTCAGTCCACCCCTCCTCCTCTCGACAAATCGAGTTCAGGAGCAGCGCTAGGCAGGGTGGGCTGCGGCACGTAGGCTCGAAGGTGGTGGATCGACTATTTTATTAATCTTTTTATTATTGGTCCAATTACCGATCTATAGGTACAGGAAGATTTATTAGGGGTGTTTGGATCCTATTTATTACGTCACAGTCAAGAAGAAAATCCTAAGGCTAGGGGCTCGAAAAACTACGAGAAACCGAATAAGCAGAAAAGAAATCAAAACCGCAAAAAAGCCACGTAAAAACCGAGGGGTCCCCAGAGCACACCGGTGCTCGGCGAAACAGACCCTGAAAGTCTCGAAAGTCCTGCTGAGTGTCCTGTTATCCCTGTATTATTACAACACTTCAACTAATGTTAAAAAGAAAAATCTAAACTAATCTAGCTAAAAGCCACACTCGGCTGTCTCCTCGCGCTCTCCTACGGCTCCGTGCAGAAGGGAGCCGCCTCCGATAACCGCGGTTGCGCCGGCTCCTCGAAAGTCGCCACCTCGATCCTCGGGCCCTTGCAAGAAACAGAAGAGTGTCAAACCAGATAAAAAATAAGGCAAATAACAAAGAAAAGGAAACAGGGTATATATATGCAAAAATGGAAATAAAAATATACAGGCAAAACAAACAAAAACAAAAATAAAAGAAAAGAAATAAAAATAAAATAAAACAAAAATAAAAGAAAAATAAAAAGCCGCGAAAAGCCGCAAACTACGAAAAACCACGGAAAGCTACGAAAAAGAAAACAAAATAAAAAGGAAGAGAGAACGACTACTAAGACGTGATCCCCAGCAACAACGGCATTCTGATGAACCGAAAATTCATATCAATTCGGATCAGGTAAAAATAAATAACTCTCGGGTCATTGCGACCCGGATCGATAGAAATCTCAGCTCAACAAGAAAAATTATGGAACAGACCACCAAACAAAGACAAAAACTAATACAAATAATTAGTGGTCCTGGCTATGAGATTAGCCTGGTGTAGCACCCAGGGTCGGACTCAGGGAGCGCGGAATGACCTTGCGGCCTACGAAGTAGTCTAAAATAAAGAAAAATAAAAACAAATTATTTTTGGTGGAATTTTAATATTTTTATACTTTTTTTGGAATTTTTAATTATAAAAAAATAATAAAACAAGGAAAACAAGCAACTTTCAACAATTATTCAATTACTCTAAAATGCTCTAAAAATTCAAATAAAAATGTTTTTATGGTTTTTATATTTTTTACTGTTTTTGATGAATTTTTGAGAATTTTCTGATTTTTATATAATTTTATAAAAATGAAAGAAGGCAAAAATAGAAGAAGGCTGTCTAGTCAGGCTTGGAGGACCAAAATAAAATATATATGACCCTAAAATAGCCTGGAGGTATTTTTCATGGAAAATATAAAGAAAAAGAAAAAATCAGGAAGAAGATTTATTAATTTTTGGGTTTTCAATGAATTTTAGAATTTTTATAAGTTTTTTAAGTTTTTTCAATTTTTATATTTTTTATGAATCCAAAAATGACCAAAATTGGCCAGAAAATCAAGCACACCAAAATACACCAAATATAATTTTTTTGTAATTTTTAAAGAGGTTTTTATATTTTTTATGAATTTTAAATCTGAACAGGCAGAAAATTAAGAGTTTTTGAATTTTGAAAAATAATAATAGGGCTAAAAAATTTTCCCAAAAATTAGTGAAAATTCTACACGGTGGCAGGAGCCACGTGTCAAATTTTCACTTAATTTGGATGAATTTTGATATTTTATTTAAAACAAACAAGAGCCCACAGTGCATAAGGACCCGTTTGTAGTAAAAATATGTTCCAAGGGCTAAAAGTAACAAAAACCAAAGCTCAGGGGGTCCTCGTGCAAAAACACCAGGTTCCCTCTGTGCGAGGCACGTGGGTTGGGCACTGAGGACCTATATGCAAATAACTTAAGTCCCTGGACTTATTAGCAACATGTGCTAAAAGTCTAGGGGCTAAGTTGTAAAAAGCCCACAAATATTCAACACATGTCGAAATAAAACATTCACAGGGGCATAAGTGCAATTATCCAAAAATATATTTCAATCAGTAACAACCAGAAACTACATGCCCATATCATGCAATTTCACCAAAATACACGTGACGAAGCACGTGTCCAACACAATTAGGGACTGAATTGCAAATAAGATAAACTAGCAGGTCCTCTATGCAATTTTTACAAAAATAAAAGAGCTATCTAAAATATTTACAGGACTGAATAGTAAAGACAAAAAGAGAGGGGGCTTAAGTGAAATTACCCCTATTATTTATCCGAGGGCTGAGATGCGCGCCACGTGGATGATTGTGCGGCAGAGGCGCGCTGCAGCTGAACAAAGACCCTCGGCTCTTGATCGGATGGTGGAGGGCTCGTCACGTATCTGATCGGACGTCTATGGACGGGGCTCGCCTCTCCTCTGCAATGGACGGTGAAGATGGCGCCACGTGCTGATCGGACGATGCTGGTGCGGGGCGCCTCTTCATATAAACGAACGATCCAGATCAAATCTGGGTCTCCTGGGCTGAACGAACGGCGGAGAAGGACTCTGGAAGAACTCCTCGTCGACGATCTTCGCCGGAGGAATGCGAGTGCGCTGGACCTCCTCGGGGGCTGCTGATGGGTGGAAAAGGATCGCCAAGGCCTCCCGCGGATGTAAGGCTCCTCCGATGACGCCGGGAGGCTCCGAAGAGCTCCAGCGACGAAGGCGGAGCTTTGGCTCCTATGCTGAACATGGAGGACCTTAGATGGACCCCCTCTGACCTGTAAAGCTGCACAGAAAGACTCCTGGGTTGAGGGCAAAATGCCTCGACCAGGTTAGAGGCGAGGTGGGTGAACGATGCGTCGGGGCGGAGGAACTCCGGCGATGCGACGACGAAGGAGTTCGGCTCCCAGTTCCTTGGCGAACTGGGTTGGATGAAGGGGCAAAGAACGTGCGGAGAAGTACGGCGGAGGTGATGGTCGAGTCAATCGACGAAATGGGTGAACGATATGGCCGGAATCGATGGTCGAAGGCGAACGGGGGATTTGGGCATAAATGGAAATTAGCGAAAACTAAGAGGAACTAGGCTTACCAGATGGTCGAGGTCGACTGTGGAAGAGCTTCTGAAGATCCTGGTCCTTGCCTCGAGGGTCGTCGATGCCTGAGGCTCGAGCGCTACTCCTGGGCGGCGCACGACGGCGGAGAGCTGCCGGATCAGTGGCTGGACACTCCCACCTCACTGCAACACCACCCTCAGCTCGCTGTCACTCAGGCGAAGGCAGTGGAGGTCCTGGGATGGAAAGGTGGAACCAAAGATAGCATCAAATGCGCGGCGGAGCTGGGGATTTTATATGGCTAGGGGTCCGGCTAGATGGGTGTCGGGCGAGGAATTCGGAGCACGGACCCCGATGCTAACCACCGGGCGTGGATCAAGGTTGATCAGGGAAGGATTAGGACTCAGGGTTTACAGATTTGGGTCTCGGATCGAGGCGCAATAATTAGGAGAAGAGGCGGGTCGGGCGCAGATCCGTGGGCTTGTGGTCCAGGGAGGGAGTTGACCGGGGGGTCAACATCCCCCGTGGACCAATCAGGAGCGGCCATGTAATAAAGGATTGGAAATAAAATATAAAATAGTAAATGGACGAATTAGGAAAAAGTTAAAATGTAAAAAATGTTTATTTATTTATAAACTATTTTTTTGTGATTTTTATTTATTTTTTTGAAATAAAAATTAGGTATTTACAATATAGTATATTATATATAGGTATATACACTATGTATTTTTTATTTTGATTTTTATTTATTTATTTTTGTACATTTTATTCCAATTTTATATTTTATTTATTTACATAATAAAATTTGGAATATTTTGGTATTTTTATTTTATTTTATTATTTAACTACAAGGGTGAAATAATTACTTTATTTATATATATATGGTGTATGTACAATGTTGGTTTTGATTTTATTTTTATTTATTTTTATTTTATTTTTGTTTTATGAATTTTATTTTATTTATTTACACTATGAAATATAGAATATGTACAATTTTTATGAGATTTTGATTTATTTATTTATAGGGATAAATAAATAGATAAAGGGTTCTATGTACATGGTGTATCTACAAGGGTGAAGGGATTTTTATTTCCTTTTTAATTTTCTCATTTTTATTTTAATTTAATATTTACAAATATTTACAAATAAATACAAACCCATTTTATTTTTATTTAGAGGAAACTATTTTTATTTATTTATAGGTATATGTACACATGTGTGAGCTTCCTTATCTCTCTCTACTTTGGTTTTTATGCGGTCAGGCCCATGCTGAGCCCTCCCTTGGGATTAGGTCGCTCAATATTTATTCTAAATATCTCCCTCTTTTCTTTTATTTCTTTGTTCTTTTATTTATGCACAAAAACATGCTAATTATTTACTTTTGCACAATGCATGTCAAATGCTAATTATTATTATTTACATATATCTACATGTGTTTGGCAAAGGTTTTGTAGCTAAAATAAAAGAATAAAGAGTGATGAACGAGTATTCATCAGCTAGGTCCTCTCTACAAATCACAAGCGATACTTCAGCTTGCGGATCGATACATGAAGAGACCTAGAGGTGTGCTGAGGAACATTATTGTAACCGTTTAGGGCTTGCAGTTTCTAGTGGACTTTACTATCCTAGGCATGACATGCCCTACATAGTTACACAGTTTCCTGATCTTGAGAGTGTTTATTTTGATACCTACGATATCCTACACTAGGATAGGGTATATCACATGGTACCTAGTTCTTCATATGATTGTTCACATACAGAGACGGATTTCATATCATATTCAGATGAGCATTCGCTTGCAGTAGACATCTCAGTGTCGCAGATTGAGAGTACACATATTACAACACGAGAGTCAGTTGATTACATTTCACAGATCATACAGTCTATTAAGCGTAGAGAGTCGGATGGTGTGATGGTTACACATATAGACACCTTCTGTATTCCGACTCCAGAGACGCATACTTCAGAAAAGAGAGCTATGCCATGTACAGAGTTCACTTATAGAGAAGGCTCTACTTGTTCAGCCAAGGATCGGTACGCACATAAAAAGCAGAAGATTCAGTATGACCCTAGTTGAAGTGATCTATTTTGTACCTGACTCATGATCATTCTTTCACTTTATCTCATCTTGTACAAAGACTTTTGAGCCATTCGATTTTCGAAGATCTACAACACTTGTATATTCTTCGTAGACCACAATCGTCCCCATTTTTGCTCGTCTTCTATGCTTAGGATACCAGATCCTAAGTATAGGGGGGACTGATTGTTTGTTGATTAGCGTTTTCTATTTTGTTCTGTTACTTTTGTATATCCTTTTTTTCACAAATCACTAGTCCCCAAATTTTGGCTACACTCTTTTCTATACTTTGGATGCCTTATCCTTAGTATAGGGGGGACCGAGTGATTTCGATGATCTCGTGTTCTTTATTCCTTTTGTTCCTTCATTATATATTCTTTTCACTCAGTCACCTCATTTTTGCTCTTTCGTTATACATACGATGGCCTGATCGTAAGTATAGGGGGCGTTGACTAACTTGTATTCTCTTATTCGTTTTCACCCACTTTTACTTAGCACGAGTTATGTCCTCCTTTTTCTCTTTTGACGCTATGAGGATATAGCACAAGCTAAGTATATGGGGGTGCGTATATATTGTATATATACTTTTGTCCATAACTCGTGCTTTTATGTTTTTCTATATCTATAAAATCCATAAAAAGTGGGTGAGGGTTAATTACTTTTATGTATTTTCTATATCTATAAAATCCATAAAAAGTGGGTGAGGTTAATTTAAAATCCATCTATCTATTTATCTATTACTTATAAAATCCTTGTAAATAAGTAAAATATGTCTAAAATCTGTATTTAAAAGACTTAAATTAAAATATGTATTTAAAATATGTGTTTAAAATTCGTATAATGCTTATTTAAAGTCCTATCTATTAAAATATGTGTAAAAATCATTTAATCCTTGTAAAATTCTATGTATATAAAATCTATAAATACATTAGATATTTAATTCAAATAAAATATATCTTGTATAATTCTTGTATAAATACGTGTTAATAAAAAATCAGAAAATCCATAAAAAATACAAAGTCCTAAAATTTATAAAAATTACAAAAGCCTTAAAATCCATAAAAATGAGTAAAATTCAGAAAATACACTTCACAAAAACATTGTTGCATTTGCATTCGTATTTTTCAGAATAAGTTTGATTTCTGGAACTAAGGATTGAGTCTAGTATAAAGGATGAAGCTTGATCATGGCCTTTAACTCTCGTTGTAAGGAGCCTAGTTAGGATCTGGAATTTAGACTCTTCAGGTCTTTTGACTTAAAATCTTTGGTTTCCATAAGACCATATTTGGGAAAACAACTCATATGTGCTTAAGTAGACCACTTGGTGTCATCCGTACAACTCTGCACCAGTGAACCAATCTTGGACACATGCACTCTGCACTTAGCTCGAATTGCATGGAGTTGCGAAGGGCAGTACATCTTGGTAGTGCATTTCTATCCTTGTCTTTGCAGCATTGATGTCTAAAGACGGGAGAGATTGTGGTTGCGATAGTCGCTTCGGATGAGGGAAGGATCTGCTGACACAAATTTTTCTAAGACCTCAAAAAAGGGACGGAACAAAAGATGTTATATCTAACGAGGCGCAAAGAAATGAATGCAGTGCAAGAAAATTACAAAGCCAAATCAACAAAGAAGCCACCAAATACAAATACAACCACAATGGTCCAAGCTTCCACCAAAAATGCCTGCACATCTTAGTGGAGACTTAGCTACACCGGTTGAGCTTCACAAGGAGATGCGTCTACAGTGGTCGTACTCCACTTCTTTTCTCATTCTTCTACTTTCTCTCTATATTCGATTATGGACATAGCACGAACTGACCTTAGAAGGGAATACCTCCCTCCCCGAGGAAAGAGTAGCCGGATGAGGAATCAATGGAAGTGTATAGCCGGGATGGACGGTTTCTTCGCTTCTTTAAGCAGGAAGAGATAAATCAATTCACACACTGTACAAATTGACTTCAAGGATGATAGAGTTTCCGATATGAATAAGCGAGTCTGAGCTAGCTGGTGAGGTGATCTTGAATAAGGATTTGTGGAACTTGAGGACTGTTGATGATAAAATCCTAATCCTAGTTAAGGCTTCGACAAAATACTTGTTTCAGACCAGATCGAGCTCTGTCCTTTGTCTGTTCTCATGAATTGGTTTAGGAAAACAAATTCATTCTAACTTTCTTTCTTTTTCACTAACTTTTCAAATAAGTGTTTGCTAAGGAACTAGCAAAGTTTAAGTGTAGGGGGTTGATGAATCCATGATTCATAAACTTTTCTGTTGTATTTTGTCTTAAAGCCCTTAACAAATACATGTAAATTCTCATTAATTTCCACATTTTATAAAAATCTCATTCATAAATAAAAATACACTTTTAAGCATCAAAAACATGTAAATAAATAAAGAATAAAAATAAAGAAAGAAAATAAGTCAGATTGTAGATATGTATATATGTACAATATGACTCAGATAATATAAATATAGATGAAAGATATATTTATATAACCTAACTTTCGAGACCAAGTCAGTATGGGTTGGTCGACAAAACAACAAGTAGAGGGAGATAAGAGAAGAAAATCATAAAAAATAATTAAATAACACTCCACACATTATTCATTAGTTATTAAATAATTATCAAATTTTCATTGATTTTTAATTAATTCATATGAATATATCTTCCACCAAACTCTTTTCCTAATTATTTCTAAAAATATATAAAAAATATAAAAATAAGTTAAAAATATTATCCTATATATATGCCAAGAAATCCTACTTTTAAATTGTCAAAATCTCAACTTCTGAACATCAAAACTTCCTCATACAAACTCCAATTTCACTCTACTCACCTTTAAAGTTCATAGAATAATATTCTCTAATTAATAGAGGGGGTTTCATTAAAATCGAAGTCCGTTTGCAAAAAGCCAGTTTTGGGACCTAATGACAAAGGGGTTTCTGGGCTATTTATTTTATTTAGAACACATTAATTAAAGTTTTATTAAGTTTATAATTTCTAATTATTTTCATGATCTTGATTTTCATCATGATTTATTTCAGAATTTTTGGAGCTTATTTTTTATTTTAATAAAATCCAAAACCATAATTTATAGATAAAATTGAACTAGTTAATCTATACCAGTATTTATTATTATATCTAAATTATTTTATTAAAACCCATAAAAATTCATAAAGACTTTACTCATTATTCTAATAACTAAGAAAATATAAAATTACTAAATAATTAATTTTTATGGAATTAAAATTCATTACCTCTTTATTAAGTATTATTTATACTTATTTATTAATATAATATTCAAATTTCGAATAATATTTATTATTTATGAAAATTACTTATATCATAATTTAGATATTTTAATTATTTTCTTTTTTCGTTTTTATACCTATTTTAGATAATGTTATCTACTATTCATTATTCAATTTATACTCTATTTAACACTCTGGCCAACCAGGTGCTGACACGTGTCAGCACCTGGTTCTTCTTCCTCAAGAAGCCGGTGGCGAGTCTGGTTTGCCCGGCCATTTTCACCACTTTTTCCCGTGCGCTCCACAACTACTTCAATCGATCCAAACCCTCCATGTCTTCCTCCTAACTAACCTCCTACACGCCCTCCATTGGATCCTCTTCAAAGCTTCTCCATTTCGTCTATAAATGGTCACGAAGTTGGTGAGATTCAACTAACTCTCCCGTAACTGATTCTTCTCCAGAACCATCAGCCGACCCTCCTCCTTCCAAGCTTCATTCCAACTGCCTCCGGTGGTGACATCACTAAGGCACCGCCTCGCCTGGAAGAGGAACGTCGGAGGAGACGTTCCAAGGTGCTTGTCCGCCTTGCATCGTTGCTTCGAGCTGCGTGGAGCTCCGGGAAGCCACCCCGTTGAGAGAAGACCAGGAGGTCATATACCTTCTAATCTCCAGGTAATTCACCCACTTTTAATATTTTATTTCTTGAGTTGAGTGCCATAATTAGCGTGGTTAAGAGCGTCGTTAGCAAACTTAATCAACATCATTAGATGCTGCTCCTTAGATCTAATTCAAACTTAATCGAATCAATTTCAATCACACCTTCTTCCTTTTCATTTCACCATTCATCAAACACCATGTTGTCAACAATGCTGGAAATGTCATTTTGATCTTGCAATTATTATCATTCGGTCGATTTCTTTGCAAATCGAGCATAGACACTCGTAAATTGCAAATATATCAACCATCTGGAGCAAATATCAAACGCAATTAGAACTCACATTCCCTAGAAAATCATATCCGAAGAAGGCATAACAACCAAGTAGCTCCAGTTCTGTCTTCATCAGTGTTTTCCCGTCGTCATCAACCACCTCCGGTCGTCGCCAGCTCACTCGCAGGCAAGCTAGCTCTGGGGTGGGGAGACCACCCCTCTGGCCCTGCAGGAGGCCCCAGATCGCCACCAGTGACCGGGGAGAAATTGGAGAAGATCGCCCCTCGTCAGCCGTACGATCCGCCTCAAGAACACTCAAGAGCGCCAGGTCGCACAACTTGTTGGCACGTGTCCCTAGCGGACGGACCAGATCGCGTGATGCCTTCTAATCTCCACCGTTCAATGCGAAGGGGTAGACAATTTGCACCATAAACCCTGCCAAGTTCCAGAAATTCAAGTCCGCTCTAAGGTTTCCAGAAATTGCAATTAGGTCCCTGCACAGGGACCTAATTGTAATAAAACACATTTCTTTCACATTTTAGTCCCTCCAGGGACTGTTCTGTAACTAAAACTCAACATTTTTCTTGCAGTTAGGCCCTTGGCTTGTAAGGGCCATTTGAACCTCGTATTTTTGACATTTTTCCGTGAATTTTCTAGGGTAGCTCGATAACTACCCAAGCTATTTTTCGAATATTTTTTTCCGAATTTTTCATCACCTCATTTGTGGTTTTGATTCTTATTTTCTTGATTTTGTTTTAAACCGAATTTGTTCTCAATTTATTTCATTGAAAATCAAGAATAAAAGAGGATTTTGTTGGAATTTATTCCTTATCTCGAAAACTGTGGTTTGAACATTCTGCTTCCTCGAGTTCGACCCATGCACACTCACCTAGTTAAATTAGTAGTGAACGGTAAAATAGGATTTCATCTCCTGTTTTACCGTAATTTTTGTTTGATTAAAAAATGGTTTCCTCTCTCTCTCTCCAACCGACAACCGTAGGAGTCAGGACCACGTTCTTATCACATTTCCTCACAGATCTAAACATTTCATCTTGCCCCCTCACGCAGGGATCACCCATTCAATTACATATGTTTTTCATCTTTAACATCTGGTCGACGGTTGAACCTCGAGCTAACGCACTTTCAATTGCAGCTTGAGCACACAACAACTCGAAGATTAGATCAGTCGCCTGAACTCAAAGTTGCAATTTCAAAGCCAAGTCACTGCCTGGAATCTTAAAGCCTCGTGGATTCATCCTCGAACTTCTGCCGTCTCTCGAGCATCACCCCCTGTATCGCTGAACGAATTCCATCATCACCACATTGCATCACCTAAAACCTACTCGAGATATGCATCCATTGTCGTGGCGCCTTATCTCGTTAAGCACCATCTTGCACAGCTGGAGAATCAGATCCGCCATCCTCAAGCGAATCATCACCTCCTGACAAAAAGAGGGAAGAACATCCTCAATCGATCCAATGCTATGGGTCTGCCACGCGTCGAAATCAGGGTTAGCCCACCGCCCCACCGCTCTTCTGGTGCATGTGCTTCACACGTGCACATGGGATAATATCTTGGCAAATTATGCTGAAATCCTCGGTGCTTCTCCATTTCCAAACAGGTCCCATATATGAAGAATCATGTGACCGCACGTACATCCCTTGGCCTTTTGCATTAGGTACCCACGGACTTTAGCTAATTTCCAAACAGATCCCGCCACTGCAGAGTCACGTGAAGGTCACATGATGCCTAGAATTTTTGCGCGCAAGTCCCCTGCATTTCTGCCATATTACATGCAGAACCCTTCAGCTTTCACATTTTTTATATTTATCATATAAATAGTATATTAACTACTATACATAATAGATACATAATAAAAAATAAAAAAATATAATAAAAATATACAAAAATACCATATTTTACACTATATACAATATAAAATTAGTTTTGAAAATAAAAAAAGGTTTCTATTTTTAATAAATCATTTAAAACATCAAAAATATAACAAACTATAAAAATATAAAAACATATATAAAAACACTCTTAAAAATATAATAAAAAATTATCCTTAGCATATTTTACCAAATTCCATTGAAAAAAACAACATTGAAAATTGAACATTAAAAAAATAAAAATATAGAAAATACATAAACACTTCAAAAATTCATAACTAATTCATAAAAAAATCACAAAAATATATACAATATATCATTTTAAAGATAATTTCGCCTACTTTTAAGTAAAAATAAAAAAATAATATTTTTTCACTATTTCTATTTTAAAAAGGAAATACTCCACAATTTTCAATGAAATCATGCTATATTATTTTCAACATTATAAATAATACAAATGCAAAAAATCCTAAAAAGCTCTTAAAAATTCATAAAAATAGTAAACCAAATTAAACATTAAAATAATAAAATAAATACCAAATAAAAATTGCAAAAAATTTTCAAAAATTAAAAAATACAAAGTACTTAAAATCATAAAAACAATATAAAATTCACAAAGAAATTAAATAAAAATCCAAAAAATTTCTTAGAAATAAATAAAAATTAGAAAATCTACTTTACCTTAATTTTCTATAGTTCTACCCTAGTTTCCAACAGTTTGCCTCCCTAAGTTTGACACTCCCTTACTTAATCGATATACATCTATGTTTAGGAGTATAAATAAGATAAAAATAAATTTTCTGCTTAAATTCACCCGACCGACATAGCGATACTATTCTTATTGTAAAATAGGAGGTTGGGTGGTTTTTCAATCGCGGGTTCTGACAGGGCTAGGGGGTGAATCGGACAATTGACCGAAGTAAGCACTTAGAGCCGCCTAGTTGGTCCACGTGGACCAACTAGGAAAAACCAGCTTCGAAAATTATTCTAAATTAAATATTAAGTAATAAAAAAATTTATTAAAATAAAGTTATAAAATAAAAGTTGTTTATTTTATATAATATTTTATTATCATTTTATTTATTTTTTCAAGGTTGTTTATTACAAATTAATTTTTAAGGTTTTGTTTGTAGGTATATATACCAATATTTTGTATCTTTTATTTTTATTAGAGCAGCTCAAGCCACTACCGCATTTCGTTTTTTGAAAGGAAAAAAGGGTGCAGTACCGTAGAGGCAAGCACCCCAAAAAACTTAATATTCACTGGTTATAGCTCATAAATACAAAGACCAAGAATCCCGAAGGATTTTGGCATGCTGTACAACATTTCCCACATAAAAACTCTCTCCCCTAAAAAGTACCTTATTTCTCGCTATCCAAATCGCCCAGAGTGTTGCGGTCAGCAGAATCCTGACCGCTGTTTGTCCATTATCTGACACCTCAACGGCATTCCAGAAGGACGGAAAGTTCTCCGTTGCAACCCCAATGAGAGATAGTTCCCTCCAGACTTCTTTCGACGATGGGCACCTAAAGAATAGATGCTCAGTATCCTCCGCCTCCTCAGAGCAACGATGACACAACACATCTGAAACATTAAACAATCTGGCTCTCCGAGCACTGGTCAACAATCTCTGTCTGCCCATCAGCCACATGAAGATCTTGACCCGACGTGGGATCTTCCATCTCCAAATATGTCGCAAAACTGGCATAGCAATCCCTGGATCAAACACGACCGATGTGTAAAGAAGTTTACAAGCTTTCTTAACCATGAACCGACCATCTGACCAAGCCCAGTAGTCACGCCCATCATCACCATCACCCCGGCATAGATGTATCGAAGAAGAGATCTGAGGAAGGACGCAACAGATCAAATTGGTAAAAGGATATATTGTATAGAAAGGACCGGTCCTTATTTACAGTACTGGATGAAGTTATTAGGCGATGATGTGCCTTTTATCCTTAGGATGGGTGGTTCCTGTATTTAAAAAAATCCAAAATCATCGTATTATCATTATCGTCGAAAAAGGAGATAAGGTAACAAGAAACGAGGATCTCGGGCGAGAGATGGTTGACCCATTCATCCGTTGGCGGCATTGCTGATACAAAGAGTCGGAATCACATTCTGATCCATGCCATGCACTATAAATACATATATAGATAGACCCGTATGGATCACATGCATCGACAACAACTCAAGTTATACAAGATCTCAAGTAGCTTCCAGCCATGGCAGCCATGAGAGGCGTCTTCCTTCTCGCGCTTGTTTGTGCGTCCATGATGATCTCCGCCGACGCCCGAGTCTTGAAGGTTGCAAGCGAGGACGTTGACCTTACGCCTCCCGTTGTCGACCTCACGCCTCCCGTTCCGCAGGAAGGGAACTCCGACGACGACAAGGCCACCACGTCCATGGAGGAGTCCAAGTACGTGGGCATCGGATACGGTGCGCTGGCGAAGGATAGGATCCCGTGCCGTCCTGGCGTCACCGGAGAGAACTGCCGTCCCAATGCGATAGCCAATCCGCAGTACCGGAGGGGATGCAGTGCCATCGCACGGTGCAGGGGTTCCCTGCCTCTTCCATGATCGATCATGTTAATTAATCCCCACGCCGATATTATCAATTCATTTGGTCTCCTTTTACGTAGCCCTCCGGAGGGAACCTCCCATGCATCCCTTCCATGCTTTACATTATTACTTCATCATGTAATTCTTCGTTGCATGTCTTTGCATTTCTTTTGTTCTGAGGAATTACGTTGGTTGTTATCTCTGTCGCAAACACGCACAGACATATAATCACCAACTATTTTTTACAATATTACTACGAATATTATTAAATTTTGAAGCGAATTATCTTCTAAAAAACAGGGCTTGTCACTTGAAAAAGATAAAGGATGTCGTTATCCGACGTTACACGATTTGATAACATCACGTAGAGAAAAGTTTTGCATTATTAATTACTCGGAAAGCCACAGTGGCCTATACAAAAGGAAAAACTCACCAATTATATCATATTTGTTTCCGCATTGTTAACGGTTTCACCCTACATAATTAACAAATATATTAATAGGTTTAAAGAAGCTGGTCGCAAAGAGGTCATTTGCTGATGGCTCACTAATCACTATTTCCCATCATCAGGTAGACCCTCTCTGATGGGTATGCTGTGAATGTTGGCCAAGATGAAAACAAATAGTCACCGCATCTAACCCAAAACCATTGCTTACCTTTGACCATTTCCCCTCGCCATTGGGTCAAATTGTCGACCCCGAGGATCAAATTGCCCAATAATCGCGGACGAGATAACAAAGTTGATTCACTCAAAGCCTCTTGTCCTGATGGACCTGTCGTAGAATTCGTGAATGAAGTATGGGATGTTATCAAGTCTGATTTTAATAGGGCTGTTTATGTGAGGACGTTGATGTGTTGCAACGAAGTATCGTAACCATAGCTCCGATACCTCTTGCTAGGACTATAGTCACGGTTTAGATCAAATCGAAGTGGTTAAGGGTGACATGGTGGACATGTTCAAGGAGTTTAGTAGCGGAAATCAGGGGCTTGAAAAGCTGAACAAGGCACTTCTTTTTTTGTTACCAAAGCAGGAGAACCCGTCCTTGATTGAGGATTTCAGACCCATTGCGCTTTCCAATGGGATCTACCTCATTATTGCGAAGACCCTCGCCAACCAGCTTCATGGTGTGATGTAGGATATTGATGAATACCCATTCATCACTCTTTATTCTTTTATTTTAGCTACAAAACCTATGCAAAACACATTTAGATAGGTGTAAATAGTAATAATTATCATTCAGCATGCATGGTGTAATTATAAATAATTAGCATGTTTTTGTGCATAAATAAAAGAATAAAGAAATAAAAGAAAAAGAGGAAGATATTTAGAATAAATATTGAGCGACCTAATCCTAAGGGAGGGCTCAACATGGGCCTGACCGCATAAAACCCCAAGTAGAGAGAGATAAGGAAGCTCACATTTGTACATATACCTGTAAATAAAATAAAATTTATTTTCCTCTTATTCAAATAAAAATGGGTGTGTATTTATATGTATATATTTGTAAATATAAAATTAAAATAAGAAAATTAAAAAGAAAATAAAATTGCCGTTCCTTGTCTATATTCACCATGTACATAGAAATAATATATCTATTTATTTTTCCTTATAAATAAATAAATAAAAACCCATAAAAATGTGTACATATTCCATATTTCATAATGTAAATAAATAAAATAAAAATCACAAAAACAAAAATAAAACAAAAAGAAATAAAATAAAAATCAAAACCTTCATTGTATATATACCATGTATGTACATAAATAAAACTATTTATTTACCCCTTGTAAATAATTAATAAAAATAAAATAAAAATACCTTTTTATTCCAAATTTTATTATATAAATAAATAAAATATAAAATTGGAATAAAATGTACAAATAAATAATTAAAAATAAAAAGTAAAAAATGTATATTGTATATACCTATATATAATAATCATATTTTGTAAATACCTTATTTTTATTTCAAAAAAATAAATAAAAATCACAAAAAATAGTTTAAAAATAAATAAACATTTTTCATGTTTTAACTTTTTCGAAATTCGGCCATTTACTATTTTTTATTTAATTTACAAAACTTTAATAATTGACGGGCTCTACTAGGTCCACGGGGGTTGTTGACCCCCGGTCAACTCTCCCCCTAGGACCACTAGAGCCGGATCATGCTCGCCCGACCCGATTTCTCCTATTTCTACCCACTTGATCCGACCGCCAAATCGCTAAACCCCAGGTTCAATTTGACCCTTGTTCATTCCCGATCCACGTCCGGGGTGGGTTCTAGGGATCCGAGCTCTGATATGCTCGCCCGATCTTCATCTTCTCGGACCCCTAGCCATATATAATCTCAGCTTCGCCGCACTATTCAAGGTATCTTTGGCCCTCCCCCTCGTTGCCAAGGAGCTCCTCTACCTCGCCGGAGTGACAGCCGTGCGAGAGAGAGTCGAAGCGAGGCTCGGGCAGCGGGAACCACTAATCCGGCAGCTTCTCGCCACCGTGCGCCGCCGCGAGCGCGCCAAGCCTCGGGACGCGACGACCCCTTGAGGCAATGACCCCCGGAGCTCCAATAGCTCCAGCATAGTCGAATGCATACGCCAGGTAGTTTCTTCAGCGTGTAGTTTAGCTTAATTTAGGTTTTCCCCCAATTTGCTCTGCCACCGTCGCCGACCAATTCAGCCACCTCCGACCGCCCATTTGTCCACCCGACCACACCACCACCTTTGCCAGACCTCTCTCCATCTTCTTCACCCATCCACCCCCCTGTCTCGCCCCGGAGCAGGGCTATCGTCCTCCACCGCCACCGCTTCGCCGGAGGACTCCACACCGCCTCATCCTTCATCTTCCACATGCTCTAACAGGTCGAGGCAGTTTGCCCTTGACCCCGTGTTTCACCTGTGCATGTCAGAACGTCAGGAGGACCTCATCTGGAGGTCTACAGCTCGGGCACAGGAGGTAGGCTCCACCGACGTCACCAGAGCTCCTCGGAGCTCCCCGGCGCCATCGGAGGAGCTGAGTAGCTGCAGACCATCGAGACGAAGAGATCCCCCACCTCAGCAGCTCCAGTGGAGGCCCAGCTCGCCCGTAGTGTGCCAACGAAGTTCGCCGGCGTCTTGTTCTTCCTGGACCTTCAGCCACCGTTTGATCACCGCCTCAGCCCAGTTCAGATCTTGACCGTTTGTTCACGCCAGCTCTCCACCGTCGGATCTAGCAGAGGTCTGATCTGGACCATCCACTCAGACGAAGAGACACCCTGCAGCTAGGACCGTTCGATCTACATGTGTCATCTTCACCGCCGTTGATCCAGCGAGGGTTTACCCACATCGCACCTTAGCCATCAGATCCTCCACGTGGGAAGCTCTCAGCCGTCCGATCCGAGCGGGAGTCTTAGAAGAGGCGCCACCGCTCCAGTACCGTTCGATCATCCACGTGGCAGCCCTTCAGCCCTTGGATAATAAGTGGGGTAAATATCCCTTAGGCCCCCTCCTGTTTTATATTTACTTTTTAGTACTGTAAATATTTTGTCCCATTATTTTTATTTTTTAAAATTGCATCGAGGACCTTCTTGTTTTGGATATTTGCATTATAGTCCCTATGTGTATTGGCCACGTGCATCGGCACGTGATTTAGTGGGCTTTTTGCACTTTCTACCCTATATTCCTTGTGTGTTGATGTTTGATATTTTATAAATAAGAATTGCATTTCAGTCCTTCCAGGCCTGGTCCACGTGCGTTGCGCGTGTTTTATTGGACTTTTTGCGTGTTTGGCCCTTATCTTTTATGCCGTATTACTAATTGGCCCCAGGACTTTATTTTCCTTACATTTAGGTCCCTGTGCACTGTGTGTTTTGGATTTAAATAAAATATCAATTTTTATCCAAATTGAGTGAAAATTGGACACGTGGCTCCTGCCACTGTGTAAAAATTTCAGCAATTTTTGGGTACATTTTTGGGACCCTTTTATTATTTTTAAAAATTCAAAAACTCTTATTTTTCTGCCTGTTCAGATTAAAAATTCCTAAAAAATATTAAATCCTCTTTAAAAATTACAAAAAAATTAAGTTTGTCTGTTTGTGCATTTTTGATTTTCTATCCATTTTTGGCTATTTTTATATTTATAAAAAGCTTAAAAAATTGAAAAATCTTGAAAAACTTATAAAAATTCTAAAAAATCATAGAAAATCTAAAATTTAATAAACTCTTCTCCTGAATTTTGTTTCTTATTTCTATTTTCCAAGAAAAATACCACCAGGCTCTTTTAGGACCATTTTGTATTTTATTTTGGTCCTTGAAGCCTGGCTGGACAGCAACACAGTTTTGCTTCCTTCTTTCATTTTTAGAAAATTCCCTAAAAATCATAAATTTCTCAAAAATTCACCAAAAACAGTAAAAAATCCATAAAACATAAAAATATTTTTATTTGAATTTTTGGACTATTTTTGAGTCATTAAATAACTGCTTGAAGTTGCTTGTTTTTATTGTTTTATTATTTTCCTTCATATTTAAAAATTCAAAAAAAATTATAAAAATAATAAAAACCACCAACAAAATTATTTGTTTTTATTTTATTTGTTTTTAGACTACTTCGTAGGCCGCAAGGCCAATCCGTGCTCCCTGAGTCTGACCCTGGGTGCTACACCAGGCTAATCTCATAGCCAGGGCGACTACTTGATTTTCGTGTTTTATTTGCTTGATTAGTGGTCTGATTCTTATTTTTCTTGATTGAGCTGAGTTTCGAGTGACAGAGGTCGCAACGACCTTAGTGAGATACTTTACCTTAGTCTATCGAATTTTTCGCTCATCAGAATGGCGCCGTTGCCGGGGAGCACGACTTAGTAGTCTATTTTCTTTGATTTTTATTTTATTTTTGATTTTCGTGGCTTTCCGCGGCTTTTTCTTAGTCCGCGGCTTTTTACGGCTTTTGCTTTCTGTTAGTTTTCTTTTTATTTTATTTTCTTTTTGTTTTTGTTTTTATTTGTTTTGTGTGTTTATTTTTATTTTCTGCATATATTGCTTGCTTTATTTTATCTGCTTTATTTTATTTTTATAATAATCTTCTTGACGCTCTGATTGTTTCTTGCGAGGGCCCGAGGACCGAGGCGGCTCTTCTCGAAGAGCCGGCGCAACTGCGGGAGTCGGAGGCGGCTTCCTTCTTTATGAAGCCGCAGGAGGACGCGAGGAGCAAGCAGGAGTGCGAGAGCTACGGAATAGCCTCGGAGTTTAGTCAACTTAGTTTAGATTTTATTTCAGCAGACATTATATTATTGTAATAATACAGGTACCCAGACTCTCAGAGACTTGTGATTGCGGGGTCTGTTTCGCCGAGCACCGGTGTGCTCGGGGGACCCCATCGTAGTTTTGTTTTCTCACTTTTCTTTTTATTTGATTTCACGTGGTTTTCTATGCTTGAGCCCCTAGATTTAGGTTTTTATTTCGTTGAGCCAGGTAGCTTTAGGTCCAAAGCCCTAATTAGAATATCTGTTCTCATAGATCACGCTTGGACTTAGGCAAATAAACTTGTGCTTCCCGATAATAGAAGCTTCTGTTTAGGACGGTTTCTCGCAGTGCATTCCATATAGATTAGGTTTACATTTATGTGTGGATCATAATTGCATGTAGACTGCTGGAGTCAGGTACACTTTCTATCCCGTGCATACATCATTGATTTCCCGCGCATCGGCTTTTCCGCTTTCCTCCCCCTGATTTTCTGGACTTAGGAATAAAAGGAAATCGGAAAATTCGTTAGACGTTTCTTGAAAAATACCTAAAAAGAAAAACAATAAAATCGGGACTGCTAATCACACTTGACCTAAAAGACACCTAATTGAAAATTTTGTCTTAGGGAGAGCAACCCCCTCCTTGTTTGGTTTGGATGAGAGAGAGAGAGTGATCCGTACCTTAGGCTAGAGCCATATCCGATTTTTCTTGACTGATTACCAGCTTTCTGTACGGGACAGTCCGTTGAGAAATATTGGATTCCTATCAGCTCACGTAATCGCTCTGAAAGACTGAATGATCACCTAAAATAAAATTGACAAGATAATTGATCGATCCCTTTCGGTCTTCAGCTTGTGTGCGTAGGTGAATCAGGGGTTTTTGCTTACTCATCTTGTGTAATTCCAGATCCCTTCTGCCTCCCCCCCATCTTCTTCTCCCATCCATCTGTCTCCCACCCACCCTCCCTTCAGTCTTCTATTCTTCTCCTTCACCCCTGGATGATGGATCCCCCTCACTCCAGGCCGACTCTTGCGGCTTCTTCTTCACCATCTGACCATCAGTCCAGTCCACCTTCTAGGGAGGTCGGAGATCCGGCCAACCTCCCGCCCCCTCCCTCCCATCCCTTTCTTTACTCTGGGCATGCTGCGCTAGACGTCCGCGGATATCAGATCGAGCAGATGCGAGACCCGGACGATGCCATTGCTGAGTTGAGAGTGCACTCCGTTCGTGATCAGAGAGAGCAGAGGACATCATCAGACATATTCTATCCCAGATTGATGGAGGAGCATATAGGACAGGGAGCTCAGTCAGCTTCTACATTACGTCCATTCAGCCTGGATTTGGATCTCATTCAGAGACTGCCATCATTTTCAGGGGAGGCGTATGAGGAGCCCTATCTTCACTTG
The DNA here is from genome assembly GCA_037367405.1 of Ottelia alismoides. Lineage (NCBI taxonomy): Eukaryota > Viridiplantae > Streptophyta > Magnoliopsida > Alismatales > Hydrocharitaceae > Ottelia > Ottelia alismoides. The sequence goes on from JAZKJV010001663.1 coordinate 130,216, forward strand.
TCAGAGTTCGAGGAGTTTTGCAAAGCACACATATATTCAGATATCACTGCAGAGGAGTTGATGCTGAGGACCTTCCCATTCATGCTTCAGGACAGAGCCATGAGATGGCACCGACGATTGGGAAGGAGATTCGATATGTGGGGAGAGCTACGCCGAGAGTTTCTACAGAGATACTTCCCCCCACGTAGAGCAGAGTTGATGCGGTCTTTGATCACCGAGTTTTCAGTTGACCCCCAGGAGCCACTGCGTGAGGCATGGCTGAGGTTTCTTGACCTCTTGAGGAGATTTCCCGACCACGGACTTCCACTGACAGACCTTATTGAGATATCCATGCGGGGGATGACCGCAGAGCAGATAGCACTGGTGATTACCACATGTGGCGGTTCACACCGCAGTTCCGACATTCACCTACTGGATACCATCTCGAGCTTACTTTCACAGATATCTTCTTCACGATATGTCGTAGTCGGGACAACACATGAGGACGTTGCAGTACCAGTACGGTGTGTCGCATTACCTGAGGATACAGCTTCTACACACCAGCCCGAGGACTTGGATGCTCCAACATCACAGAGTACAGACGAGATGACTGCAGCAGTAGAGGTTCGGACCCCGAGTCTTCTCGAGTTCCCGCTAGAGTTCGAGGCAGCCCCAGAGTTTCCAGTCGACGAGTATTGGATATCAGATATTCTGATACTCCAGGAGCCGGAGGAGCCACCTCTTTTGCAGCCATTGATTCAGCCACTTCAATGTCCAGTCCCGGAGGAGTCAGCTTCTTTTCTGCAGAGATATTTCTCGGAGTCTGACAGATTTCATGACTTAGCCAAGCATCCACAGTTCGATACGGGACACCACTTTGAGAGACCAGACACAGATGGTCCCGTATTCGAGCATTTTGTCCTCCACTTTGACGAGACAGATACACTTGCTGAGGACCAGTTGGCAGCCAGCATTGCCACAGAGCGAGGATCAGCCGCAGACACCTTGCCAGCCTCCGCGGTGTTGACCAGTACCTTCTCCTGCTTCCAGATTGCCGAGAGCTACACTTCCGATGATGATACAGCCTGGTGCACCGTGTGGATACCTGACAGCAGCGCAAATGCACTTCTAGATCCTGATCCTTTATTTCTCACCTATGATCTTGCATTTCTCCCCGAGGGTTATCTGCGGGAGAATGCTACATACGATGAGTACTCGGTTTCACCTTCTGAGAGTGTTTCTGATCTGACGGAACACAAAACCGAGTCTTCCGATCCTTCTGAATCTGAGTCATCTCACCTCGACGACCCTCGCGAGGATGAGCCCATCTTGGAGATATTCGATGATCTACCCGATTTGCTTCTATTTCATGCATTGGATATCAGTCTTCTTAGAGAGTCTCATGATCTTGATTGCCCACACTTCTTCGAGATATTGATCGACGTGGAGGAATCTATGACTGATCCATCCTTCTCCACGTTTGATTTCTTCGGCTCTACACTTCCACTCCAGTCTGATCCAGAGCCGACGATTTCTTTTGTGCTACCGGATCCCGATCACATACTTCCATATCCTTGGCCGGTAGCAGACACCCGCTTGATTGCATACCTGCGTGTCCTTCTTCACACTTTTGAGTTCGTCGTTGTTCTCATACCGAGACTACGATGACAGTACGACATTCTCCTTACCGATGCCGTCCTGAACCTTGACACAGCTTTGTCCTAGCCTTTGCGCCCAGCTAGGGGCGTAAAACCTAGCGCTTGTTGAGAGGCACCTCAACATTGTACTCTTTTGTATATACGTGTTTTGCCTTAGTTTGATCTTCCTTTCTTCCATTCTTTTTTTCACCCCAGGTCTCATATAGGATTATCTTTGCTATACTTAGGATATACTTCATCCTAAGGTTAGGGTGTGGAAACACTGGGTAGTTCTTCCATTCTGTTTCATCACTTTAGTTGTTGCCTATACTTAAGGTTCTTTACCTTAAGTATAGGGGGAGTGATGTCCTTCACCTTGTATATACTTGTTGATCTTCTTCGTGTCTTGCTACACCTGTTTTTGCTGCCTATACTTAGGGATATTTTACCCTAAATATAGGGGGGGTAGACCCTGTACATTCTTCACTCGGTTTTCCCTTTGCGTACAACCTGCTATACTTAGGATTACTTGATCCTAAGTATAGGGGGAAAAGCCGAGATCCTCTTGATTTTATATTCTTTCATTCGTCTTTGTGAATAGCCTTCCTTTTCACTTCCCTATACTAAGCACGAGTTATGTCTTCTTCATCGCTCTTGACTCTGAGGACATCGTTCGAGCTAAGTATAGGGGGTGTGTATATATTCCATATATACTTTAGCCATAACTCGTACTTTGTGTGATTGTGTAAATAAAAAAAATGGCTAAAAACCAAAATCCATAAAAATTTAAAAAATTTCCCTGTAAATAATCATTCTTTTATTTGCATATACATAGCTATTGTACAAATTATTTTTGTAAAAATGTTTTCAAAAACTTTTTGTGTAAAGATTGTGTAAATATTTTCATATCAAAATTATGTATATAGTACATAATTTTTCCAAAATGTTTTGAAAATCAAAAGTTTGCAAAAATCTTATGTAAATTTGTGTAAATATTTTGCAAATCCTGCATTCATGCATACATCCATGATTTCAAAATATTTTTTTAAAAAATTTGCATTTGTGTAAATATTGTGTAAATAGCATCTTTGTATATACTTGTATAGTTTCTCATGGATTATAGTTGACATTTAAACTAGCCTGGAATTAAATTGGGAAATGGAGCTTGATTAAGATCTTAATCCACCTAATTCTTAGAGGAACGTTATAGGGCTTAGGGTTAAGTCTTGTCAGGTCCATGGTGACTTAATTCTTTGAGTCCACTAGGCTATGATCACATGTCATCTCAATGAGCCTAAGTAGAGCACTTAACAACACACACATGACTCATATAGACAATGGCTTGACTTGGACCCGCACTTTACACCGAGCTCTCTATGGATGAGGTGGTGAGGAGGCAGTCTTCCTTGACTTGGGGTAGCATATGAGGGTAGTACTTCTAGGCGGAACCTCTCTTCTTCTTTTAGTGAAGGAAGTGCGTCTCAACTTGGTCTGGTTGCCATGAGGTCTAACGACAGGAGTTGTGGGTTGCAATAATGCTTCAAAAGAGGGATAGTCTACTGGCTCAAGAGGAAAAACTCCGTATGTACATATGTTGCACCGTGTAAATATGTTGTATAGATGCACTTGAAAAAAAATTGCAAAAAGAAAATAACTCCAAAAAAGTGGTGGGTCTGATAGAAAATGATAATCCCACCGGAGTATGTATATAATGCAAATAAGCAAAGCTTGAGACTCATGTTCCATCTTATGTAGCTTGCAGCAGGGAGACTTGGCTACACTGGTTGAGCTCCCAAGGACACATGGCTACACTGGCCATGGTCCATTCTCTTCTTCCCCCTCTTCTTGAGCTGGTTGAACTTGAACTTAGAAGGGAATACCCCGCTCCTCAAGGAAAGAGTGGCCAGATTAGGGTCATAGAGTTACCTTGTTAGAAAGGGTTGTCAAGTTACTACTTCTGAGGTGGAGAGCTATACCTCACACACACTGTACCAGGAAAGATTCATAGTCTTCAGGGTTTGTGTACGTAGACTTGTTCTGATCTAGATTATTGAGGAGTCTTGATTATAGATTAGTGGATCTTAGAGGTTGTTGAGTTTTAAACCTAAGTCTAAATAAGGTTCCGGCACATTAATAATCAAAAGATCTGATCGAGCTCCATATTTCAATTTAATGAAGGCCAGTTTAATATTCAGCATTGATCCATGCATATTCTCCTCTTTTTCTTTTTATTTTTCTTTTTCATTTCTTTTTCAAATAAGTGTTTGCTAAGGGACTAGCAAAGTTAAGTATAGGGGGGTGATGAATACCCATTCATCACTCTTTATTCTTTTATTTTAGCTACAAAACCTATGCAAAACACATTTAGATAGGTGTAAATAGTAATAATTATCATTCAGCATGCATTGTGTAATTATGAATAATTATCATGTTTTTGTGCATAAATAAAGGAATAAAGAAATAAAAGAAAAAGAGGGAGATATTTATAATAAATATTGAGCGACCTAATCCCAAGGGAGGGCTCAGCATGGGCCTGGCCGCATAAAAACCCAAGTAGAGAGAGATAAAGAAGCTCACATTTGTACATATACTTGTAAATAAAACAAAATTTATTTTCCTCTTATTCAAATAAAAATGGGTTGTATTTATATGTATATATTTGTAAATATAAAATTAAAATAAAAATAAGAAAATTAAAAAGAAAATAAAATTGCCCTTCCTTGTCTATATTCACCATGTACATAGAAATAATATATCTATTTATTTTTCCTTATAAATAAATAAAAACCCATAAAAATGTGTACATATTCCATATTTCATAATGTAAATAAATAAAATAAAAATCAAAAAAACAAAAATAAAACAAAAAGACATAAAAATAAAAATAAAAATAAAAACCTTCATTGTATATATACCATGTATGTACATAAATAAAACTATTTATTTAACCCTTGTAAATAATTATTAAAAATAAAATAAAAATTATTTTTATTCCAAATTTTATTATATAAATAAATAAAATATAAAATTGGAATAAAATGTACAAAAATAAATTATTAAAAATCAAAAATTAAAAATATATATTGTATATACCTATATATAATAATCATATTTTGTAAATACCTTATTTTTATTTCAAAAAAATAAATAAAAATCACAAAAAAATAGTTTAAAAATAAATAAACATTTTTCATGTTTTAACTTAATCGAAATTCGGACATTTACTATTTTTTATTTAATCTACAAAACTTTAATAATTGGCGGGCTCTGATTGGTCCACGAGGGATGTTGACCCCCGGTCAACTCTCCCCCCAGGACCACCAGAGCCGGATCATGCTCGCCCGACCTGATTTCTCCTATTTCTACCAACTTGATCCGACCGCCAAATCGCTAAACCCCGGGCTCAATTTGACCCTTGTTCATTCCTGATCCACGCCAGGGGTGGGTTCTAGGGATCCGAGCTCCGATATGCTCGCCCGATCTTCATCTTCTCGGACCCCTAGCCATATATAATCTCAGCTCCGCCGCACGATTCAAGGTATCTTTGGCCCTCCCCCTCGTTGCCAAGGAGCTCCTCCACCTCGCCTGAGTGACAGTCGTGCGAGAGAGAGTCGAAGCGAGGCTCGGGCAACGGGAACCACTGATCCGGCAACTTCTCGCCGCCGTGCGCCGCCACGAGCGTGCCAAGCCTCGGGACGCGACGACCCCTTGAGGCAATGACCTCCGGAGCTCCAGTATCTCCAGTACAGTCGAATGCATCTGCCAGGTAGTTTCTTCAGCGTGTAGTTTAGCTTAATTTAGGTTTTCCCCCAATTTGCTCTGCCACCGTCGCCGACCAATTCAGCCACCTTCGACCGTCCATTTGTCCACCCGAACACACCACCACCTTCGCTAGACCTCTCTCCATCTTCTTCACCCATCCACCGCCCTATCTCGCCCCGAAGCAGGGCTATCGTCCTCCGCCGCCACCGCTTCGCCGGAGGACTCCACGCCGCATCATCCTTCATCTTCCACGTGCTCTAACGGGTCGAGGCAGTTTGCCCTCGACCCCATGTTTCGCCTGTGCAGGTCAGAATGTCAGGAGGACCTCATCTGGAGGTCTACAGCTCGGGCACAGGAGGTAGGCTCCACCGACATCGCCAGAGCTCCTCGGAGCTCCCCGACGCCATCGGAGGAGCTGAGTAGCTGCGGACCATCGAGACGAAGAGATCCCCCACCTCAGCAGCTCCAACGGAGGCCCAACTAGCCCGTGGTGTGCCGACGAAGTTTGCCGGCGTCTTGTTCTTCCTGGACCTTCAGCCACCGTCCGATCACCACCTCAGCCCAGTTCAGATCTTGACCGTTCGTTCACGCCAGCTTTCCACCGTCGGATCTAGCAGAGCTCTGATCTGGACCATCCACTCAGATGAAGAGACACCCTGCAGTCAGGACCGTTCGATCTACATGTGTCATCTTCACCGACGTTGATCCAGCGAGGGTTTACCCACAGCGTACCTTAGTCGTCAGATCCTCCACGTGGGAGGCTCTCAGCCGTCCGATCCGAGCGGGAGTCTTAGAAGAGGCGCCACCGCTCCAGCACCGTTCGATCATCCACGTGGCAGCCCTTCAGCCCTCGGATAATAAGTGGGGTAAATATCCCTTAGGCCCCCTCCTATTTTATATTTACTTTTTAGTACTGTAAATATTTTGTCCTGTTATTTTTATTTTGTAAAAATTGCATCGAGGACCTTCTTATTTTGGATATTTGCATTATAGTCCCTGTGTGTATTGGCCACGTGCATCGACACGTGATTTAGTGGGCTTTTTGCACTTTCTACCATGTATTCCTCGTGTGTTGATGTTTGATATTTTATAAATAAGAATTGCATTTCAGTCCTTCCAGGCCTGGTCCACGTACGCTGCGTGTGTTTTATTGGACTCTTTGCACGTCTGGCCCTGATCTTTTATGCCGTGTTACTAATTGGCCGCAGGACTTTATTTTCCTTACATTTAGGTCCCTGTGCACTGTGTGTGTGTTTTGGATTTAAATAAAATATCAATTTTTATCCAAATTGAGTGAAAATTGGACATGTGGCTCTTTCCACTGTGTAAAATTTTCACCAATTTTTGGGTACATTTTTGGGCCCTTTTATTATTTTTAAAAATTCAAAAACTCTTATTTTTTTCCTGTTCAGATTAAAAATTCCTAAAAAATATTAAAACCTCTTTAAAAATTACAAAAAATTAATTTTTGTGTGTTTGTATGTTTTTTATTTTCTGTCCATTTTTGGCTATTTTTAGATTTATAAAAAGCTTAAAAATTGAAAAACCTTGAAAAACTTATAAAAATTATAGAAAATCATAAAAAATCCAAAAATTAATAAACTCTTCTCCTGAATTTTGTTTCTTATTTCTATTTTCCAAGAAAAATACTCCAGGCTCTTTTAGGGCCATTTTGTATTTTATTTTGGTCCTTGAAGCCTGGCTGGACAACAGCACAATTTTGCTTCCTTCTTTCATTTTTAGAAAATTCCTTAAAAATCATAAAATTCTAAAAAAATCACCAAAAACAGTAAAAAATGCATAAAACATAAAATTATTTTTATTTGAATTTTTGGACTATTTTTAAGTCATTAAATAATTGCTTGAAGTTGCTTGTTTTTATTGTTTTATTATTTTCCTACATATTTAAAAATTCAAAAAAAAATATAAAAATATTAGAAACCACCAAAAAAATTATTTGTTTTTATTTTATTTGTTTTTAGACTACTTCGTAGGCCGCAAGGCCAATCCGTGCTCCCTGAGTTCGACCCTGGGTGCTACACCAGGCTAATCTCATAGTCAGGGCCACTACTTGATTTTCGTGTTTTATTTGCTTGATTGGTGGTCTGATTCTTATTTTTCTTGATTGAGCTGAGTTTCGAGTGACTAAGGTCGCAACGACCTTAGTGAGATACTTTACCTTAGTCTATCGAATTTTTCGCTCATCAGATATCAATGCTCCTAAGCAGTCGACGTTCATGCCTGGGAGGTGCATGGCGGATGGATTGGTAATGGCTTCAGAGGTGATTGCAGATTGGGGGAGAAAAAGACCAGAGGTTTGTTGTGGAAGGTTGATTTTGCTAAGGCTTATGACTGTGTTGATTGACGGTTCCTCTGGAGATCTTTGGAGAAGAGGGGGTTGAAAAATGCCACCCGATCGCTTCTTTATTCCTGCAAAAGAGACAGAAATAATCGATTTTATGGTCGTTGTACTGACCGGGTGAGTTTTACTAGAAAAGATTAAGGATTAATTAATCTTCTTTTATGTTATTTATACTCCTAAACTTAAGTGTATAGCGGTTAAGTACGAGAGTGTCGAACTCAGGGAGGCAAACTATTGATAACTAGAGTTAGATCTATAGAAACTAAGGTAGAATGATTTCTTAAATTTTATTTTATTTTTTAAGAATTTTTCTGATTTTTTTATTTGGATTTTAAAGAATTTTTATATTATTTTTATGATTTTTAAGTATTTTGTATTTTTTAGAAAATGTTCTTTATTTGATTTTAATTATATTATTTTTATGTTTTAAATTTGTTTTTTTTCTTTTTTTATAAATTTTTAAAAAAATTTTAGTATTTTTTGGGATTTTGAATTATTTTTAATGTGAAAAACTATTTTTTATTGGAAAGTGTGATGTTTTTCTCATTTTTAAGATTGAAAAATAGAGAAAAATATTTCTATTTTATTTTTATTAGAAAATATATGAAATTATCTTTTAAAATAATATGCTACACGTTTTTAGGGGATTTTTCTTGAATTACTTATAATTTTTTACAAGTTTTTATGAATTTTGTATTTTTTATTGGTTTTAACATTTGATTTTTGTTTTGTTTTTGAGTTTATTATGTAAAATATGGCGAAATATACAAATTATAGTTTTTATTAGATTTTTAGGGTGTTTTTTATATTTTTATGTAATTTTCAAGTTTATTATATTTTTTACTTGGTATTTTTATTTATATACAAGGTATATAGTAACGGAATTCTATACAATTCATGGGAAGTATGTAATATACTGGAAGGTTTGGGGTTTGTTTTGTAAAATGAAGAAATTGGGGGCTTATGAGCAAATTGCCATAGAGCATCCGTGCTTGGGCAAATGCTTGCACCTGTAGCTATAGCTAAATAAAATACTACCAATCATCGAAGGTGTTCAAGCAAAATTTTAGTTAATCACGCATAGTGCAAGTGCTCTTCACCAATCTGGTCCTGTGGAGAAATCAATGGAATTCGGTGGAGTTACTGCAAAAAAAACAAAAAAAAACAAAATATCTGCCTCGATGCTTAAGCAGTGGGGCATCCTGAAAAAAATCTACGCCAGACCCTGTTCTTTTCTTTTTCTTAATAACACTATCGTTGTTTTATTCACTAATCTCCAGGTGCTTCAGGTAATCTATGTTCGGTGGCTTGATCCTTGACAAATCTCGAATGGTTTTGCTTTTCATCAAATTTCATATTACATTGCGATGCTGCGATCACGTCTCTAGGAGGGTGATGCTACGATCTGCGAAAGTGCTTCAATTGAACCGACCGAATCTATTTCATATTTTTCTGCTGCTCTAATACTTGATACTTGATTCCATATAGGCGCGGTTAGCTCCAGATGGTCAACGGCTCATGTGCGCAGGTTGCTATAAGTCAATCTTCGGGTCGTCCATGAACAGATTAATCACCTAATCCTGCAGGTAAAAAAAACAAAAAAACAAAAGCTCGAGGGCTCTAGACCTCGGCTGATGATTATTAAACCAAGGCGGAATGAATGGACGATCCTTGTGAATATGGGGGATGGGACCTCAAACTTCGGCCAACGTGCGTCGATAGAGATGAAATGGAAGGATTCGAGGATGACCTGGAAACAGAGCTAAACTCGGGTGATTTTTAAAAGAAAAACAGAGAGAAAATGGTTAAATTGAGGAGAAGAGGAGAGGAGAGAGAAGATGAAGATAAAAATCTAACCTGGAGTGCATATGAATGTGAAAATCGGAGGTGCGCCTGTGAATACGGAACTTGATGGAGTTCCACTGGTTCTTAGCCTCAATGGTTGGCAGTGGCCAGAGGCTCGACGCGGCGGAGCAAAACTCACGCCGGTATTGGGATCTCGCTGCTCCTTCCTCGCTCAACCTCGCTACAACGACGGAGACAAACGCGACTGTCACTCGCGCTCAACCTCTCTCGGATCTAACTGGTGGAGAAGATAAGAAAATGACGGATCTTCTGGCCGGAGGGAGGTTGACGGCTATTTATAGGCATAGGGAGGTCGCGCCACCGGCGGGGGTGACGGAGCGGGGCGGTTGGGAGAAACAGCTGGCCGTTGGGTGGTTGTCTTAACGGCGGAGAGGAAGGAAGAATCGGGAGGAAGAAGAAGAGGAATTTGGAAACTACGAGAGAGAAATTAGAAAGAGAGAAAAAATAATAAAATTAAAATCAAATTTGTATGATTGCTTAATTAATTAATAAGTATATTAATTTAATTATTTATACATTAATTTCATAATTAAATAAATAATAAATAATTAAATATAATTAAGTATTAATTAAGTATGTAATTAAGTAATTACTTAAATTAATAAATAAATGATTACTTAATTAATTAATTAAATTAAAAATAGAATATTATTTATTATAAATAAATAAATAAATAAAGTATTAATGTATTAAATAATAATATAAGTTACGGTTTATTATATAATATACCAATACGAACCCGAAAATCACGTTTTTCGCATTAACTCCGATTTTGGAGAAAGTAATGTCATTTTGTAGATAATTGAAAAATATAATATAATATTTAGAATCGAGTTTGCTCAATTCGGAGTTCATACAACTGAGTTATGAGGTCTAAAAGAAAAAAGTAGCGGCTTCGAGGCTTCGAGTTTTATTGGTATTTTAACTTAATTATTTTTATATATTTTTATATATAATTTTAGAAGATTTTAAGAAAAAGAATCAAGTTAATTGGGTTTACGGTTATTTAACTAAAAATCGGGGAATTCTCTACATATAGTACATATATACAACATGTCCAAAACGCCAAAACTCACTGGTTTTATCCGAATATTTTTCTGATATTTTTAATAAATATTATTATGTACAAAATAGATTTTAAAAGTGAGTTTGGTCCGTTTGGATTTTCTATAAATAGTTATAAACTTTGGAAGTCGGCTTTTGTGACTTTTTGGCTTTTACGGATCATTATATTCAATTATTTTTTATGCCAAAATATTTTTCTGATATTTTTATAAAATAATATATATATTTTTATGAACAATTTTTGTAAAAAGAGTATTTTTGGTTTGAGATGGTTTTGATGATAAATAAAATAGGTGAAGTATTTACAATGTGATAAAAATGGGTAAATTATATTTTTGGTCTTTGTTTTCTTGATATTTTTATAGGTTATGATCATTATCTCCCCCTACTTATTTCTTTTGTCGACCCGGTCAATATTGAACTGGTCTTCGGGTTAGGATCAGTCTGTATATATTTTATATATCCAGCCTTCTTTTCTTTTATTTTTCTTTTTATCTTTATTCTTTATTTTGGATAAAATAAGTGTTAATCATATAATATTAACAATTGTGGTTAGAATGATAATATTTGAGAATTAGTGGATGTTTACATGTATTTTACCAAGGATTTTAGCCAAAATGAAAGAATGAAGGCCATGAATCACAGATTCATCAGGGGTTCCTTCAGGTTTGGGTGGCTTGAATCAAGCGGTGTGTCACTATGGCTTCCTTTGCAGTTCTCACTAATGGTAGGAATGAGGGGGGATTTTTTTCAGCCGTAGAGAGGGATCCGACAGGGATGCCCACTTGCCCCATGCTATTTGTGATTGTTGCGGACGCGTTGGCGATGCTTCTGCGGTTGGTGACAAACGGGAATTGGTGCATAGGTTCTACTAATGGAGAGGTCTCCACTCCACTACTGCAGTATGCTGATGACACTATGATGTTCTTGGGACCGGATTTGATCAAAATAAGGCGGGCGACAACAATTATGAACATATTCGGGGACATTTCGGGTCTTCAAATTAATAAGCAGAAATCCACGGTGGTGCCTTTGGGGATGTCCAATCAGGAGGCACAAGAGGCTGTGTGAAGTTTGGGGTGCCCTATTAGCGCTCTACCTATCACGTATCTTGGGATTCCACTTGTGGTGGGGCAGCTTCGGGCTTGTGACTAGAGGCTCATGATGGCAAGGTTGGAGGGGCGGCTGGCAGGTTGGAAGGCTTATACATCATCTAAGGGTGGGAAATTGGTGCTGTTGAAGCATGTTCTTTCTGCCATTCCGATATTTTTTTGCTCCACCAGAATGTTGCATGCTGGGATTTGTAAGAGGACGGAGATTCTGATGAGGCAGTTTCTTTGATCTGATGGACGTCAAATGAAGAAAGGCTTGCATTTGGCTGATTGGGATAAGGTCAAAACAACGAAGAGGTTGGGAGGTTTGGGGGTTGTAAGATTGGGGGAGATGAACAAGGCGCTTGTGGCGAAGTGAGTGATTCGGTTATGGGGGCGATTGGAGGATCTTGTGTGTCGGCTCATGCGGAAGGTCTACGGTGTTTCTCATTCCTTAGAGGTTGCTCGAACTAGGGCACCATCGTTGTTGTGGAAGGCAATCATGAAGATACTTCCAGAGATGACTGCCAAAATGCGCCCTGTATTGTGGAATGGGGAAAGCTTCAGATTTTGGCTTGATGATTGGATGGGGGAAGGGGTGCGGAGGGAGAGATTCCCTAGTTTGTTCAGCTTGACTCAAGGAAGAGCGGAGGTGGTTAGCGGCATGTGGGTGCATAATGATTGGAACTTTCAATTAAATGCGTTGCTCTCGGTCCGAAGGGTGGGGGAACTCCTTAGATTGCAGAAGGAGCTGGCGGAAGTAGATGGGCCATCGACTGGTTGGGACCATTAGGTATGGAGTGACGACAGATTCACGATGAAAAAGCCCTACCGTTTCTTCACAGACGATGAGGGGTTGGGGGACAGAGATACCAGATTGGATGCCAACATCATTTGGAGGAGTGTGATGCCCATCAGAGTAAATGTATTCATGTGGTTGTTCAGCCTTGGGAGGATTCTTACTAAAAGCCGTCGTAATCAGTTATTATAGATGGATGATAGCCAATGTGACAGATGCCGGCAGGGGGTGGAAGATTTAGACCATCTCTTCTTCTCATGTTCACACTCGTCGCGGGTCTGGCTTGTTGTTGGTATTCCTTGGATTAGGGTGGAGAATGTTTCCAGTTTCTAAAACTGCATCAGATAGGAATGCGGGAGTGGGTATGCGGAGGCGTCTTATCCTACTCTGAGAATGTTATTGAGCACTGCAGGGCACTATGCAGTTCCTGGAATATTGTGGTGTAGAGTAATATATTGTAAATCCATCCTTATTATATAATTAAAATTGCTGTGGTGGGTCCCAAGTTGAGACTCCACCCTTCCTTCTCTAAAAAAAAATATCCATTGAGATCATGATTGGTCCAAATCGAAAGCAAGCTTCCTTATGTAGTCGAGTTTTGGTAGGAGAACTCGGTTCATCAACAATTCATCATCTCCTTAATTCATAAGAAGAGTGATCCAATGGATATCACAAATTATAGAAAAATAAGCCGTATTAGTCTTCCAGTGATGACTATTTCAAAGGTGTTTGAAGATCGTTAGGCCTCAAACTTGAAAAACTACATTTCCTATCTCAGTTAGTGTGAGACTTTAAGACTCATACATATTAAAATAAAAGATGATTTGGATGGGTATCGAATCCTCAAATGAGCCCGATCTCAATACGGTGGGATTTCGATCCAAACTCTCACATACTTTCGTTCCCTTCTTTTTAGATTTCAGATCATACGCTTTATCCAAATGAAGAATATGAAGATTATTATGTAATACTCGTTAATGATTTTCCAAAGGTATCAACAACATTGGAATCTGACATCGGACGAATGAGATACAATCATTTTAAGAACATGGGTCGGTAAACGGACATGGACATGAGCTGGATCCGAATCCGAACACGTCTAATCAAATCTGAAGTATAAAAGCAAGTGGGGTATGGGTATGGTCGACCGAACCCTTATTTTCCAAATTTGAGCAGCCGAAGCTCCACCTTAGAGTTGTCGGACCAGCGCCAGAGGTCGTCAAAGTCATTAGATCGTGAAGCAGAGGACGTTGACGTGAAGAGCTTGTCACGGGGGACTCATTTGTCACATTCGTTAGGTATGTGTTCTCCCCTATTGCTGTTATTTTCATGAAATTCTTTACATCTAGGGTACTAGGGTATCATGTTCATCATTGATATGACCTTGGATCACGCATGCGGATTCAGGCATGCGTTTGGCAGGAGTCAAGGACACGAGTGTGGTCGGGGTCGATACATGATTGTGGCAGGATTCGGGACGCGAATGCGGTTGGAGTTGGGGCGTGAGGGTGTTCTATTACTTTTTTACGCTTTTACATAATTTGATTTGTTCTTTAGAGTATGTTGGTGTTTATTGGATTTATGATAGGTCTTTAATTAATCGAATAGAGATAATTTTTTCAGTACTTGGTGAAATGATGAAAATCCATAGGGTCGTGTCAATCCACAAGGCGGATCAACATTCGTTGAATTGTCCGCTCGGGAAGATCATTAAATTCAACAATTAACCCACAATATAAATAAGCAATGAAAAATAAAATGTGGTGTTAAAATTTATTATAGCTTTATAAATGTGTGTATAGGTGTAAGTATGTGTAGGGTGTCAAACACATGGAGCAAACTAGATAGATCGGGCAATGTTCACAAAATCTGTGTTCTTGTCCTTGTCTAAGTGTTTTTGTGTGGGTTTTTGATTTTATATTTTTTAGGGATTTTAAATTTTTATAATTTTTAGTTGTTTTAAAATTTTATATTTTTTATGTTTTATATTTTCTGATTTTTAATTTCCTTTTTTTCAATTAATTAATATATGAATATATATAATATATAGTAATGCAATTATAAATATAACAAAAATAATTGAAAATTACAGAATTAAATATTTTTTGGTTTTATATATTTTCTACTATTTTTGTGATTTTTTAAATATTTTTTGTTAATTTTTAGGTGTTTTTAAAGTAAAAAATATTCCAAAATAAGGATTAAATAAACACGAATTGATTTGAAGATAAAAAATAACAACATGTGTCAAAAATTCTTCAAATCAATTTTAATAAATATTATATAATGTAAGAAAATTTCAGAGATAAAAATAGATTTTTTGGGGTGGGGGTTTGGGATTTTTTATAGTTTTTTAATAGCTTTTGGAGCTTTAATTTTTATGTATTTTATTTTCTGTTTTTAGGGTTTTGGGTTCTGAAGCTGTGAAATAAATAGATAAACAAAATATATATTTTGGGAATTTTTAAAAAGGTTTTATATTTTTTGTATTTTATAAGTCAAATATAGGCAAAAACATGCTCTTTTAATTTTTAATATGGTTAAAATTTTAATTTTTAATATGGTTAAAATGCTAAAATTTTAATTTTCAAAGACAGGTGCATGTCCTATAAATTAACCTCAAAAAGGACATGTATGATAGGGCTTTATCTTGTGTAAGGACCCCGTCTGGGAAGACTTGCTAATTTTTACATCAACATTTACATCAAGGTTCATCTTTGAATCCATTTCTTTTTACTTTGATTATGGATGAGTTGACAAGTCACATTCAGGATGAGTTACCTTGGTGTATGTTATTTGCTGATGATATTGTGTTGATTGACGAGACTAGAAATGGAGTAAATGAGAAGCTTGAGGTCTAGAGACATGAGTTGGAGAGTAAAGGATTGCATATAAGTAGGGCTAAGATAGAATATATGAAGTGCATGAAGATTTGTGATGATAACATTCGAAAGAGAGATTCTTTTAGATATCTGGGATCTATTTTGCAACATGATGGGGAAATTGATGGAGATGTTACTAATAGAATAAATGCAGGCTGGCTAAAGTGGAGAGGAGCCTCTACTGTTCTCTGTGATAAGAAAAATCCTTTAAAAATTAAAGGAAAGTTTTACAAAGCAGTCGTGAGACCTGCTATGCTCTATGGATCTGGATGTTGGCATGTGAACCATAGACATGTGCAGAGAATGGTTGTAGCAGAAATGAAAATGCTAAGGTGGATGTGTGGAGACACACGTAAAGATCGGATTCGGAATGATGCAATGAGAAAGAAAGTTGATGTTGCTCCGATCGAGGATAAGATGCGAGAAAATCGCTTAAGATGGTTTGATCATTTGCAAGAAGATCAGTTAATGCAACAGTTGGGAGATGCAAGTGTTGGGATGTTGAGCCGACTAAGAGTGGGCGGGGACGACCCAAGAAGTGTTGGAAAGAGACCATACGAAGGGATCTTTGTTTTGTGGATATAAGCCCGGGATTGACCCAAGATAGATCTGAATGGAGGCGAAGAATCCATGTAGCTGACCCTACTTAATTGTGGGGAAAGGCTTTGTTGTTGTTGTAAAATGCTTAAAATGAAAATCCAAAAATACATCTGAATCTATAATCAAGCATGCACTTAGCCTATTTTTTCGTATTTTTTGGAGCATGGATGATATTTTTAATAAATAGAAAACGTAAACAAAAATAGTTGCTTGCAAGGACATAAATGCAACTAAAAATAATGTGAGGTCCTTTCTGTATACCTAAAAATATTCAACTAATGTTAAAGATTTATGGACTAAATTAAAATTCAAAAAGCTGTGAGGGCTTACAATGTAAAATCGCCACCTCATGTTGGGACGACATGTGTGGTGATGTGGACTGGACCCAATTGCAATATCAATAAAACACAAGGGCTCCTATGCAATTTTTCCAAAGCTTTAAACATTTTTTTAAATTACATGATTAAAAGAAAATAAACAAAAAGGGGGATTAATATTGCAATTTATCCCATCAATGGCACGATCCAATTGCCGGGAACATTTCACTTGACACGTGGCGGCACGGGAACACACGATGACGCTTTGCATGGAGGGCCAATATTAGATATCGAGGCTGAGATCGACGGTGGAGATGGGACACATCCAACAGTCGCTGCTTTCTTGGGCGAAGGAGCTTGATTGGATGGTCCAAAGGGTATCTGCAAGAACTGGCGAAGAACTCCCCATCGACGAGTTCGTTCGACATACTTCATCCTCCGGCATCCTCTACAGCTGCAAAATGACCTAAAAGTTTCCCCCTTCGTCGGCCGGAGGGCTCAAAATGCTCCAAGGTTGGCTGGAGCAGCCCACGAAGGTCGGATGAAGGTTAGGAGACCTGGATGCCTTCCTTGGACTTCAAAAATCGCCCCTCAGCTGGAAATGGAGTCGCACGACCTGATAGGAAGAAAGAAGGGTCCGAGGGCAAACTGCTCGACCCGTTATTGACGGAAATGGATGCGAGACGGGTGCGACGTTGGTCTACGACAGAAGGCGGCCGAGGGAGATCAGATCTCCTGATCCAAGGAAGAGCAGGGTGAATGGAAGTGGGCAAGGCGAAGCTGAATCGTTGGGGGAAAGGTATGGAGGTGGTTGCAGGTCGGTAACAAGGCAGAGCACAGTGGGAATGGTTCGCCCGAGTTAAGCTCCGACGAATTACGAAGGAGCTAATCTAAGCTAATACAAGCTATGAAAACTAAATCTAACAACATGAAATTAAACTAGAACCTAAAATCTATCTAGAAAGCGAAGAAATAGAACCTCAAATGGACAGAACAATGAGATAGATACTTCATGGCGAGGTGAGATGATGGAGCACGCCGTCGCACCACTTCGTCGATCCAACCAAGAGCTAGGCAATCTCCATGTTACAGAGCTCGAGCCATGGAGAGCAAAAGGAGGAGAAGAAATAGACCCAAGGGGTTTTGAAGGGAAAAATGGTGGAAGGTAAAGTTATATGCAGCGAGTGAGGAGGCGACTTCGACTAGGGTTAACAATTGAATTGATGCAAATCAGACCTAGGAAAAGCCTCGATGAGGATTACTGATGAATAATAAAGAGATCTCAAGAAGCGACCCATCATCCTCCAGAAGTGTGTCATGAGATAGAAAATCAAGAAGAAGGGTCAAAACTAGGTTCTGTTAGACCTACGGCTTCGGTGAGACAGTTGACCCGAGTCAACGTGTGACGGGGCCCTGATTGGCCACACCACTAATAAAAAGACAAAACTAAAATAAAAATCAAAATTAGTTAAAATAAATTAGTAAATGATTTTATTAATTTTACATTATAAATAAAAAATATTATTTGTTTTATGTAGTATTTTAATATGATTTTTATTTATTTTTACAAGTTACTTTTTTGAGGGTTTAATTATAGGTATATTTACCTATGTTTTGTATATTTTATTTTTATTTTGTAATTTTGATTTTATTATTTTACTTTCATATTTTCTGTATTTATGACTTATTTTTATTTATATAAATATTTTTTATATTTTCCTGATATAATATGTACACTTAAATAAATATGTATACTTATTATACAGGTATAAGTATTAGTATTTCATCTATGTATTTTATAGATTATTTTATTTTTGTATTTTCTTTATGGTTTTATTATATTCTAAATATGCACATATACTATAAATAATATTTACAAAAATATAAAATATAAAAATTATAAAAATTATGAATAATAAAATAGAATGAATAATTTAATCCGGTAAACTATATAATAGGGCCTGAAACCTAGCTTCGGCATCTTAACTCCAAATTAAATGAAACCAACTTAATTAAATAGTTTACTAAAAGTTATATACACTTAAAGTGATTTTTGTGCTTTTTAATTTCATGTGTATGAGATACATGTCTGGAAGTTGGATTTTGGATTCTTATTCTAAGTATAAAATATACACTATGTATTATTTTTGTGTGACATCAATTTTATATTTTTCTGTGCATTTTGATGTACAACTTTTTTGTACAAAGTTTCTTTTTTGAGGTATAAATAATCAAGAATAAAATAGGTATCAAAGAGGACTTATTGATGAATAAAAGAATGAGAATTTTATTGGATTTTGGCCCATATCTCCCCTACTTTTCGTGTGTCGACCCAACTATCAAGGTGCCTAGGTCTCGGGTTTAAGTTAATAAAATACTTTTGGTATTTTATTCTTTTTCTTCTCTTTCTTTAGTCTATAATTTTGGCAAAAAATAGTATTTATATACAATAAATGGAATAAATAATGGATGTTAAATTGTACAAAATAATGTTATCTACATGCATTTAGCTAGGGTTTTTAAGGCCAAAATGATAGAATAAAGGTAATAAAATGGAGATTCATCAGTTGGTCTGCATGTATTGTTGATAAATATTTGAGTTTTGTTAAAAAGTCTGGATTTTGGGCATGTAAATTCGTTTATGCATTTTTATTACATGATCTAAGGCGTTGTTGCTGACTATTATTTGAAATTTGATTATTTTACCAACAGTACCAAGAAAATTGAAATCTGACATTAGACGAGTGAGATACAATCATTTTAAGATCGTTGGTCAGTAACAGACATGGATATGAACAGGATCCGAATCTGAACTTGTTTAGCTAAATCTGAAGTATAAAAGCAAGTTGGGTACAAGTTTGGTCGACCAAATACTATTTTCCAAGTTTGAGCAATCGAAGCTCAACCCTAGAGACATCAGACCACCGTCGGAGGTCGTTGCAGTTGTCCGATCATGAAGCTAAGGACGTCGACATGAAGAGCTCATCACGAGGGACTTATTTCTCACATTTGCGAGGTACATGTTCTCCCCTCGTACTATTGTTTTCACGAATTTCTTTACACCTAGTGTAAAGGGGTACTGTGTGAATCGCTGATATAACCTTGGATCATAAGTTAATGTTAGAAGGAGAAGAATGGGTGAATATTTAGCGCTACTGAATTTGTTCAAGAACGAGTGTGCATCCTCTATGGGATCAAATATCTCTACGTTTCCGTTGCTGTGCACTTCTTTCATAATGTAGGGAACCATCTATTTGGACTTAGATTTGCCGTTAAAGATCTTTAGTTTCCCATTAAAGAACCATACCTTCTATCCACGGGAAACGTTCTTGCATCTAATGTGATGATCATGTCATTTCTTTACTTTATCCTTATAAACCATGTTGTTGTCGTTTTCTCGGTTTATGATCTCTACTAGCTCATTCAAATCCATGTTTCTATTGTTCTTCCCTTGGTGGCTATTCTAGTTGATTTTTTTATTGCCTATTCATATTTATGCATAATTTCAACAGGCAAATGGAATGGATTATCATTAATCATTCGAAAGGAGAAGTACCAAGCAATCTTGTAGGCTATCTTGTAGGACCACATAACTTGGTCTAAAAGCTGAGACGAAATCGGCTCAACAAGAACTTCACGATAAAGGACGTCATGTTCAAATTGCCGCGCATCTACTTATGGACTAGAACCTAAAGGAGGATCAAAATCCATTTTATATGAAGTCTCTGAAGGTGCCTCCTCACGAACTATCCACATAGTATAGAAGTCCCACCATCCATTGTAGATGAAATGTTCGAAAACAATCTCTCTTGCAAGTTTCCATTTACATACTTCTTGCACGGATAAGGAATTTTCTCGTGGTTCACCTCTCCTCCAAAATTTTTTGAAAGCCCAAACCAACTATTTCAAAACACCAACCCTGTAAGATGGATAATATGTCTAAAGCTTCATTAACCACGATTTATCCATGAATAGTACCTTCACCATAGAAGGAAACATTATTCTTCACAAACATTTCAAACCATGACCTATCCTTGACCACCTACTTCTATACAAAACCGTAAACCAAACCCATGATACATTGCGAGCCTAAGCCTATTTCACAAACTCTAGGAGATGAGAGAAGAAATTTATTTGTTAGTGTTATCACTTGAGACTATCCATAGATAATCTTTGTCACATGCTAGTTTATATCTGATAAATATAAACATTTTTGCATGTAACAAAGATCATCTTATATTAGGGTCTGAATCTTTATGGATCTCATTTAGTTTGGGACCTCCAAACTAAGGAAAACAAACATAAATATACCATTATACAGACACCTTGTGTCTCATAAGTACATGCTACGTATTAGAACAACATGATGTTGACCTGGTATTTATGAAGATTTGTCTCGTTAACGGTAATGATATGGAGCTACGTGTCTGATGAATCTCCATTTCATCATCTTTATTCTATCATTTTGGGCTTAAAAATCCTAATTAATGCATGTAAATAGCATCAATTTGTACAAAATAGCGTTCATCATTTATTGAATTTATTCTGTATGTAATATGGTTTTTAATGCCAAAATTATAGAATAAAGAGAAGGAAAGAAAAAGGAATAAAATATCAAAGTTATTTTATGACCCTAAACCCCGAGACCAAGTCAAGAATAGAGTTTATCGACAAGGAATAAAGTAGGAGGAGATAAGGGCGAAAAATACAATAAAAACCCTATTATTTTATTCATTCAATAATTCATTTTTAATCCCTATTTTATTATTTATCATTTATACATCAAATAAAGAAACTTTGTACATAAAAGTTGTAGATAATAAGATAAATAAAAACACAAATTTAAGTTTGTACAAAAATAATACACAGTGTACATTTTACACAAAATAAAAAGCCAAAATCTCAACTTCACAGACCCATATCTTCCAAAAAACTCAAAATATATCAAAATCACTTCTAATTGTATATACCTTTTCATAAGCTATTTAAAGGAGGTGTATCATATTTTTTGGAGTTAAGATGTGAAAGATAGGTTTTGGACCCTCATTGTACATTATACCTGATTAAAATATTCATTTTATTTATCCTTTACTATTTTTATAATTTTATATTTTTATAATTTTTTAATATTATTTATACTATATGTACATATTAAAACCAAAATAAAATCACAAAAAATACAAAATAAAATAAGTCTATATTAATATATAAGCAAAATACCTATGTTGATACCTGTATATAAATAAAAATGAAATTCATTCTTTTCTTCTTTATTGATTCATATTTTTTATATTCTTATATATATTACTTATATTCTAATAAAATATAAAATTAAAATAAAACCCTATAAAATACATTAAAATAAAGGGATTTTCACCCAACAGACCCTATAAACTTTGCTAATTACCTCTACAACCTTTTGCGCAACGTAATTACCACATCGACCCTGTAAATTACCCCAAGAACCCTTATGGACTTCAAACAGATTAGCCGAAGGGTTCATGGGGTAAGAGTTGGCAAGTTTACGGGGTTGTGGGGGGAATTAGGTTGTTTCAAAGGTTGTGAAGGTAATTGGCAAAATTTATAGGGTCTGCCGAGTAAAAATCCCTAAAATAAAATAATGTGTATAAAACATAGATGAAATATCTGTAAGTATACATGTATGATATATAACGTTATTTATTTAAGTGTACAAATAACATCAAAAAATATAATTAAAAAATTTACGTACATAAAAATAAGTTGTAAATATATGAAAAATATAATAAAATAATTAAATAAAATATACAAAATAAAAATTAATTGGTTAAAACATAGATGAATATACTTATAAATAAAACCCTTTAAAATTAACTACTAATAAATAACACCAAAAAATAAATAAAATACTAAATATTTTTATGGGATTTTTACCCCAGACCCTATAATCTTTTCCAATTACCTCTACGACCTTTGAAACATTGTAATTCCTCCACCAACCTTGTAAAGTTGCTAACCCTTACCCTACAGACCGTACTGTTAAGCGCCGTTAATTGACCCGTTAAAATTAACCAGATTCCGTTATGTTCATTTATATTATACCCACTTTGTTTATTAAATTTACATGGAGTGCGACTCCATCATCCGAGACCCCCCCCCGGTCGTCGCTGCTTCGCTCCCCCCTCCCCGCGATGTTGCTCCCCCGCGCCCCCGGCGATGCCGCCTGCTGCTTGTCCATCCGCATGTCCCAACGTGTGGATAAGAATGGAGAGAGGACCATTGCCGGGGTTACCAAGTGTGACAAGCTTCCATAAGTTCTTCTCGATAAGGTCACAGCCGATGACATGAACACAGGCCTTGGCTATGTTTGCGTGAGGAACAAGATCGGAGACAAGTCCTATTTTGAAGCGAGATTACATGAATCCCATCTCTTAAAGTCGCAGCCGTTGCTCTCTAAGAATGATAAGTCCATCGTCGATGTTCCTGTTCTTGCGCAGAGGCTCGTCCACATCCAAGCGACCGATGGAGCCCCCCCTGCCCCCGCCTCCCCGGCCGACGATGGAGCCACCCCCCCACACCCCCATCGATGGAGCCACCGCCCGCCGATGATGTGGAGCCCCCTCGAACGATGGAGGTCGCCGCTGCTCTCCCACCCCGTCGACGATGGAGGACCCCCTCTGCCCTGAATCCGGGGAGCACCCCACCCAACTCAAGCAATCTCCTCGTTCCGGAAAAGAAGGAGAACATGGTCAAGAAGGCGGCCATGGCGTCCAGGTAATCATTAAAGCAGCCACACTTGTTGATGCACGCTCTATCTGATAGCTCTGTGCATGTTGATCCATCTGTTGATCGATCATTGAAGGAGGTTGATATAGAGAAGCAGAGGCTCATGCGCTTCATCGTCATGGGATGCAAGAGACTTCCTGATCCGAGCAAGCGAAGCCAGCCCGTACTGTGGCTTCGTGGAGATCGTGAGCACAAAGTGGAAGACATCAAGACCGCCCTCAAGGGAGAGGAATACGACACGGTGACCAGAGGATACAGGAGGAACAAGCCGGCGAGAGCTCTAGCGGAAGGCGTGTACAGGATACTGAGGCACAGGTACGGGGAGGAGGAGAAGAAGAAGATGCATACCCATCTTGTGTAAAAGTTGGAGCCCCCCCAGAACGATGGAGGCCGCTGCTGCTCCCCCCCCCCCCCCACACCCCTCCCACCCCGTCGACGATGGAGGACCCCCTCTCCCACCCCATCGACGATGGAGCTCCCCCGCCCCCGGCCGACCGATGGAGCCCCCGGCCGCCGCCGCTTTGCCCCCCCCGCTGGTGGCACTCCTCCCTACGGCCGCCGCTTTCTGTCGGTTTTTTTCTATTCTTTTCTTTTTTTATTTCGACTAATCCTAACCGTTCGATGGTAAATTGGTTAGGTTAACTCAAGACTAACCCAAGCATTTGACTCAAACATAGTTAAAATTGATGGCAGGATTTATTGGGTAAGACAGAGCAAGTTTACGAGGTCGGGGGAGGAATTACAATGTTTCAATAGGTCGTAGAGGTAATTGGAAAAGATTATAGGGTCTGCCAGGTAAAAATCCCTTTTTTATTTTATACTAAAAAATTAATAAGTCATTTATTATTTCCAATTAATGAAATTCAAATAAAACCCACAATTTTGTCTGTAGGGACTTGACGTGGACAAATCACGTCAGGTCGCCTGTTGATCTTCGGTCAACTACCTCCCCCGCCTTCAGATCCATCAGAACTGTCCAATCCCACATTTTCTTCCCTTTTCCTGCATGATCCATCCTTCAATCGCGCTTGATCTCTTCAGCAATTATGCTCCTGCATATTCCGTGATTCACACCGAGTTTCTGGATCTCATTACGTACGCTTGATTTGTGCCATTTGGCCGGTCAATAAGGGTGCCCTGTAATGTAGTTAAATAAAGACCTTCATCCTCCATTCCTTCTTTGGTCATCTTCCCACCCCTAAAACCTCATAACCTTGGACAAAGAGAGAACTCTCATGATAGGAGAGGAACCCCTAAGGTTCGCGATGGTTGAAGGATGGCGGAGGTGCACCCACCACGGCCGTCGCCGGCGGTCCTGCTCCCTACCGACCACTGTAGCTATAAGAGCTGAATCTTTTTATGTTTTCTAGGTAAATTTTAATCTCGCATTTTATTTCTTGCATTTAATTTCATATGTTCGTTGTTAATTAGCGTAGGTTAGCAATGTTAGCCCACCGGAGCTCTTGAGCTCCGACCGTGTTCCGACGTGATTTTGCGTGTTCTCTGCCGCACCTGCCACCCTCATTCCGATCCCCTGTTGCTTTTCATCGCCGGGAACCCCTTCATTCACCTTGCTACCTTCTGGAGTAAGTTATCAGAGCTCCAACTCCTCTTCTCGCCGGAGACTCTACCGCCCCACTTCGCCCGACAACCTACCCGTCAATCAGAGCCCCAGAACCCTCCTTTTCTTGCCCGCACTTCATTTGCAGGGTCTGGAGCTAAAGGACCCTTGAAGGGTTGAATTTACGGAATTTTGAGATACTTGGAGCTCCCTTTCTTCCTCTATGCCGCCCGATCACGCTGGAGCTCCAGGTGCCATTTTAAGGACACTATCAGCTACGCAACCTTGCTAGGAGTTTTTTGAGCCTCGTCGCTAAGCCAACCACCTCCGAAGATGTGAGGAGGAGGAAATGGAAGTTTTCCAGCCCAGGTGTTCTTCCCTATTCTTCCTCCCTCTATCTCCATCGTCTGATCGATAAGGAGTCCTAGGTGTTGCAATCGTTGTTGGATCAAACACTACCATCGTCGTTCGATCAAGACTCGAAGATCTAATCTCCACCGTCACGGCGAAGCGATATCGTGAAGCGTGGAGTAGACACACATATAAATGGGAAGCATCCTACCGTCAGCCTTCTCGTAGTTATGGGGTAAATTACAAACTCTACCCTATTTTTTTATATATCCCTATAAATAAAAAGTCACATGTAAAATAAATTAGACATTTTGTAAAAAGGTCCATGTAGTTCTTGTATTTGGCACTTTGGTCCAGTCCAGCTCAACTCACGTGTCGTCCCACGTGAGCTAGTCAAACTGCTTGTATGCCCTTGCGACTTTGTGTATTTAGTTTAAGTCCAATAAAATTTGGATTACATTGTATATTTTTGTAAAAATTGTAATGAGCCCCCCAAACTTTAATTTATTTACTTTTGTGCCCCTGCTAGGATATGGATTTTTGTGTATTTCATCTATTTATTAAAATATCTATTGTACTACTAAAAGTTCACAAAAACATGGATGGATAGAAGCCTAAAGTAGTCGAGAAATCAAAGAAGAAATAAAAGTATTTTTGGTGGTTTTTAATTTGTTTATATTTTCAAATACGAAAAAGAGTAAGAAAATAAAAGAAATCACAACAGAATAATTTTTATTAAGGTCCAAAATGTTAAAATAATCAAAATAAAAATATTTTTATATTTTTAAAATATGCAAGTGTTTTTGGGTATTTTATGGAATTTTTTCTGATTTTTATATAAATTCCAAAAAAGAAAGAAAGGAAAAATATGAAAACAGTGTGTTGCCTGGAGGAAAAGCAACTTTAAAATATTTAAAATGCCCCTAAATTCATGATTGCAATTTTATGTCAAATATAGGAAAACCAAATCTAACTACAGAACTTTAAAACACTTTTTTTATTTTTATGGATTTTTTATGATTTTTATAAGATTTTATGTCTTTTGTAATTTTTAGGTGTTATATAAAAGATAATGAAACACAAAAGCTACAGAAATTAAAACAAAACAAAACAAGCACTTAGAAATTTTTATAGAAATTTTTAAAAATCAAATTGCATCACAAAAATTACAAAAATATTACATTGTAGCAGGAGCTACTGTTAATTTTTTGAAAATATTTGGAGTACATTTGATATTTATTTAATAAAAAACCAAACACGCAGGTTGTAAGGACTTAAATGCGCTTATTTTAAGTCTCTTAACTAAACAATAACATGCTCAAAAAGTCCAAGGTCTTTTCTGTAAAATTTCCAATTAAATCCAGCACATGCGTAATTCAACGTTTACAGGGGCATTAGTGCAATTTCAAAAACCATTCATTCAAACATTAGCATATAAAAAGTTTAGGGCCAGTAATGCAAAAACACCACTATTTACATGACGAAGCACGTGTCTCCAGACAGGGAGGACTAAAACGCAAGTATCAAAACTATAAGGACTAAAATGCAAATAAGTTCAACTACAACTTTTATTTACAGACTAAAACATAAAACATAACAAATGCAGGGTAAAAAGAGCAATATACCATCTACAGCACGTGAGGCACGCATGGCCCACGGTGGCGACCGTTGGTGGGGGCGTGGACTGGAGTCTAATCTCGTCAGGTGTCAGATCTGACGCTCCAAAATGGTCGGAGACGTGGGGGCGCGGGTGGACGTCAGATCTGACATCCAACAGTTTGACAGGTCTGGTGTGCCGGCGGTATGGATATGATCTGGAAGAGCAGGGTTGATGCAACGGTGCTGGAGCAGCCTGGATGAACATCACTGGGGTGAACTTTGACGGAGCCAAGGAGGTGATCCCCAACTCCGATGATCGATCGGAAGGCTCTGGTGTGATCGTGGGAGGCCTCCGCGTTGACTGAACGGATCGGATGGAGCAACCACCGGTCAGATGGGCGTGGCGATGGCAGGGGCTTGGAGGTGCTTCGACGAACCTCGGATGGATGGAATCGAGGCCCTATGCGCGTGCTTTCAACTGGAAAGGGTAGCTGGGACTCGGAGCAAGGCTCCGGTCCGGGTTATTGGAGTTTACAACCAAAGAAGCGGACATGGATGATGGTCGATCTCTTGCGAAGGAGGTAAGGGAGATCTAAGCCCTAATATCGACCAGATGGTCGAAGCTAAGGAGGAACAGGTTGCGGAAGAAAATGGGGGTGAGCGTGCGGTTTGATCAGAGCGGCTGGAAGTGGGTAACGGGGCTCCGACCGGTTGGTCGGAGCAAGCGAACATGCATCGACCATCAATGAAAGATTTGACCAATGGGGAACTAGGAAGGATAAAAGGTATACCTGAAGGTCCGGATGTGTTCCTGAGCTCCAGACGAGGGTGGTCATCGGGGGTGATTGCCTCGACCTAGATGTGGCAGTCAGGGGAGGTCGATCGCGACGGAGGTCCGGCCACGAAGGTGGAGCGTCGGCTCTACTGAACAAATCGAGTGCCAAACGATGCTCCAGGCAGCTGTTACTCAGCTGGAGGTGGCTAGGGCTAAAAATGGGAGCGAGGCACGAGCTTCCGTCATGGGAAAGCGGATGAGAGGCTTTATAGCATTCCCACGAGGCCGAAAGAAACGGGCGAGGGCACACAAACCGAAGAAGATCTGTGCCTTCCTAGGGATCCGCGAGGGTCTTGGATCCACGAGGAAGATGCGAGAAAGAATCGGGGTGAGGGCACGTGTGATCCGCCTGGGAAATTTGGAAAAGAAGGTCCGGTGAAGCAATCGGGTCGGGTCAATCCCGGGAAGAAGGGGTTGACCCGGGTTAACAATCTGGCGTGGACCAATCACATGCGTCGGGGGAAAAGACAAAATAGACTACAGGACAAAGTACCAGGGAAAATAAAAAATAAATAAATTGAAAATAATAAATGAATTTAAATTAAAAAATAAATAAAATAAAAATTGTTTAATATTTTTCAAGAATTTTTCTGTGATTTTTATTTATTTTTTAGAAAAAATAAATTAGTCGATATACAATATAGAGTATTTATGTACACGTATAGTGTACCTATGTATTTTATACAATTTTTTTAAATTTACTATTTTATTAAAATACCCCAATTTATATTTTATTTATTTACAACATAATTTTGGAGTACAAAATAATTTTTGTTTTATTTTTATTATTTATTTACAATTATATAATAAATAAAGAAGGAAATATATATACATGTAATATGTACAAGAGAGAGAGAGAAAGAGAATTTTATTTTATTTTTTTATTTATTTTTATGATTTTTGTTTTATTTTTAGGAATATATACAAGGAGGTAAATAGAATCTATTAATTTTATTTTTTCAAAAATAATTATTTATTTACACACATGATATGTACATATAGAGTGGGCCCTATCTCTCTCTACTTATTTTATTTGGCGATCAGGGCCAATGCTTGACCCCTCTTGGGGTTCGGGTCACTCTGTATTTATTTTAAATACCTGCTTCTTTTTCTTTTTCTTTATTCTTTTATTTTTGCACAAATACATGCTAATTATGTAATATTAACACATGCATGCCTATTGCTAACTTATTGTATTTACATCTATTTACATGATGCTTTGCCTAGATAATTAGCTAAAATAAAAGAATAAAGAGTGATGATCATGTATTCATCACCCTCCTATATGTTACCTTTGCTAGTCCCTTAGCAAACACTTTATTTGAAAATGAAGTGAAAAGAGAAAGAAAAGAAAAGAAGGAGAATCAAGGTTGATTATTAAACTTGTCTTCAATTAAATTGGAGTATGAGATTAGTCAGGCCTTTGGTTTATTAATTTGTCAGAAACCTTATTTGGACCCCAGGTTTAAAACTCAACAACCTCTAAGTTCCACCAATATAATGGTCAAGACTCCTCAACAATCCAGATCAGAACAAGTCAACATTACACAAACTCTAATGACCCATGAATCTTTTCTTGTACTGTGTAAGTAATATGTAGCTCCCCACCTCAGAAATGACAAAGTAACAACCCCCCACAACAAGGTAACTCTAATGTCCTAGTCTGACAGCTCTTTCCTCGAGGAGCGGGGTATTCTCTTCTAAGTTCAAGTACAACCGGCTCAAGAAGAGGAGGAGGAAGCGAATGGACCATGACCAGTGTAGCCATCTATCCTTGGGAGCCCAACCCGTGTAGCTAAGTCTCCCTGCTGCAGGCTTCATGAGGTGAGAATGGGTAACATAAGCTTTACTTTATTTGGCTATATACACTCCGGTGGGTATTTCATTTTCTATCAGACCCGCCACTTTTTGGAGTTTTCTTTCTTTTGCAAATTTTTCAATGTGCATATGTACAACATATCTACATGGTGTAGCAAATATACATAAGGATTTTTTCCTCTTGAGCCAGTAGGCTATCCCTCTTTGAAGCATTATTGCAACCCACAACTCCTCTCTTTAGACCTCAACACCACCAGACCAAGTTGAGACACACTTCCTTCATTAAAAGAAGACGAGAGGTTCCCTCCTAGAAGTACTACCCTCACATGCTACCCCAAGCCAAAGGAAACTGCCTCCTCACCACCTCATCCATAGAGAGCTATGTGTAAGGTGTTGGTGCAAGTAAAGCCATTATCTGTGAGAGTCATGTGTGCATTGTTAAATGTTCTACTTAGGCTCATCAAGATGACATGTGTTCATAACCTAGTCGACTCAAAGAATTAAGTCATCAATGGACCCTGAAGAGTCTCAACCCCAAGCCATATAAGGTTCCTCTTATAATTAAGTGGATTAAGGTCTTAACCAAGCTCCATTTTCCAATTTAATTCCAGGCTAGTTTAAATGTCAATCTATGATTTAGAAAAATGGTACGAGTATATACAAAAATCTTTTTATTCAAAATTTTGAAAATGTACAAAATTTTTAAAAATGTTTTGAATGTATGCATGGATGCAGAAGTTTTGCAAACTATTTACAAATATTTACATACGTGTTTTTGTAAACTTTTGTTTTTCAAACATTTTACAAAAATTTTGTAATATATACATAATTTTAATACCAAAATATTTACAAAACTTTTACAAACAAAGCATTTTTACAAACATTTGTATAAAAAATAATTTTTATAAATAGCTATGTATATGCAAGAAAGAATTTTATGTACAAGAAAATTTTTAAAATTTTTACGGTTTTTAGATAACGGATTTTAGCCATTTTATTTATTAACACACACAAAGTACGAGGTTTTGGCTAAAGTATATATGTAATATATACGATACCCCCCTATACTTAGCTCGAACGATGTCCTCAGAGTGGATCAAGAGCAATGAAGAAGACATAACTCGTGCTTAGTATAGGGAAGTGAAAAGGAATGCTATACTACAATGACGATCAAAGAATAGAATGAAGAGGGCTCGGTATTTCCCCCTATACTTAGGATCAAGCAATCCTAAGTATAGGATATTGTACATGAAGGGAAAATCGAGTGATAGAATGTACTGGATCTACCTCCCTATACTTAGGGGACAATCTCCCTATGTAAAGGCAGCAAAACAGAGGAAGGAAGAATCAAAAGAATAATCAAGAGTCTGACACCTCCCTATACTTAGGGAAAAGTGCACCCTAAGTATAGCATAATCACAAGATGCAGATTGGGTGTTGGACTAAAGAATGAGATGATATGGACATCTGGATATATACAAGGCAGAAGACAGTGATAATCAGGCATGAGATGCAACTAATGTGAGTCAAAGATCACATCTCATGCAAAATGAATCAGAGTGACGTCAACGACCAGTGGCTCATAATCTAGATATGGCTAGAGCTGTTGACCATTAACACGAAAGGTAGACTCAGATGACATCTCAGATATATCGATACTCCCATTGTCATGTACCTTTCGGACCAGGTATGGGTCACTTCCACTTGCTCTGCAACTTCCCTGGAAATAATCTAAGACTGGCATCAAACAACCATACTCTCTGATCTAGCTCAAACTGCTTATGGCTGATATGAGAATCATGCCATATCTTCACTCACTCCTTATACTGTAGGCTGCTCGAAAAGGTTGTGTCTCTATGCTCCTCCAGGGCTACCAATTATGCCTTCCTTTGATCACCTATACACACTGGATCCAATAAGATATCTGTGATAGCCCAAAGTGACTTGTGCCTAATCTCAGCAGGTGAATGGCAGGACTTGCCATAAACGAGAAGAAAGGGAGATGTACCCAAAGGAGTCTTGAAGGAAGTCTGATATGCCGACAAGACCTAATCCAAAAGCTCTGATCAATCCTTTCGGTCGGGGAAGCAAGGGCATTTATCCTATCGTTGACAAAATGAGACCCCCCGTCAGATATCAATACTCTAGGCACCCTGAACCGTGAAATGATATTCTTCCTAAAAAATTTGTAAATAGTCTTAGCATCTGCGGTTCGGGCAGGTATGGCCTCAACCCAATGATTCACATAATCCTCGGCCAACAGAATGTACTCAAATCCCTAACTCTTAGGGAATGGACCCATGAAATAGATGCCCCATGCGGTCAAAAACCTCACAGAAGTGAATGGGCAACATCGGCATCATATCACGCTGTCCACAAGTGCCCATCCTTTGACAGTCAGTACATCTCTTCACGAATTCATTAGAATCCTTGAAGAGGGTAGGCCACCATAGGCCGGATTGGAGCACTTTCTGTGCTATTCTCCTCCCAGAATGATGTCCCCCTGCCTCAAGCTTGTGGCAGTATGTGAGGACGCTAGGGTGCTCCTCCTGAGGAATGCCACCGACGCCATACTCTATCCCCTCGTTCATGATAAAGGATGGGATCCTCCCAGTGGCAGAACTTGGATTTCGCAAGGAAGGTCTCAAGTCGCTGCCTGAGCCAACCTTGTGGAACTTTCTTGGCAACAAGATAGTTCACAATGTCGGCGTACCACAGGAGCGAGGCGATAGCAAGGATTGCCTCATCTGGGAAGGTCTCAGAAATGGATCAGTCTGCTCAGATTCCTCAAGATTCTCTAATCAGGAGAGATGACCCCTCACCACATTCTTGACTCCAGATTTATCCTTAATCTCAAAATCAAAATCCTGGAATAGAAGGATCCATATATTCAGTCTCGCTTTTGCATCCTTCTTTTCCATGAGGTACCTGATGGTGGTATGGTCAATGAATATAGTCACTTTGGATCCAATGATGTACGATCTGAACTTGTCCAAGGCAAAAACTATGGCTAGCATCTCCTTCTCAGTGATGGTGTAGTTCCGTTGTGTGGCATCCAATGTACGGCTAGCGTAGTGAATGGCAAAAGGAATTCCATCCCTCCTCTGTCCTAGCACGGCCCCTACGGTAAAATCGGAGGCATCCGTCACGATATCGAATGGGAGAGACCAATCGGGCTGCTGCAGGACAGGAGCCTCAACAACTAGAATCTTGAGTCTCTCAAATGACACAATACACTTATCATCTACAATGAACCTGGTGTCTTTGGTCAGCAAATCAGTCAACGGTCGGGCAATCCTGCTAAAATCATGAATGAATCGTCGGTAGAAACCGACATGCCCTAGAAAAGACCATAACTGTTGTAGGTTGGACGGTGGATGGAGTTTCCTAATGATATCCACCTTGGCCGGATCAACATCCAAGCCCCTGTTGGAGATGATATGACCAAGCACCGTCCCTTGAGTCACCATGAAGTGACTCTTCTCCCAGGATAAAATAAGATGAACCTCGATGCAACGCTGAAGGATGCGGTCTAGGCAGTCAAGACAAGCATCAAACCCATCGCCATAGACCGAAAAGTCATCCATGAAGACCTCTAAGTAATCACCCACCATGTTCGAGAAGATGGGACAACATGCACCTTTGGAATGTCGCCGGGGCGTTACATAGACCAAAGGCCATCCGTATGAAAGCATATGTCCCAAACGGACAGGTGAATGTCGTCATGTCCTGGTCTTTGGGCGCAATGGCCACCTGATTGTAGCCGGAGTACCCGTCAAGAAAGCAGTAATGACTCTTCCCAGCTAGCCTCTCTATAATCTGATAAAAGGCAACGAGAAATGATTCTTTTTGATGGCCTGATTCAATCGTCTGTAGTCCACACAGACCCTCCAAGAAGTGGGTACCCTGGTAGCTATCTCCTCTCCAGACTCACTCACAACTGTAGTGATGCCCGTCTTCTTGGGCACCACATGTAATGGACTAACCCACTTGGAGTCGGAGATAGGGTAGTGATGAATCCTCATTCATCACTCTTTATTTTTTTTAGCTACAAAAACCTTTGCAAACAACCATGTAGATATGTGTAAATAGAATAAATTACCAAAATGCATGTATTGTGTAAATAGCAATAATTAACATGTTTTGTGCATAAATAAAAGAATAAAGAAATAAAAGAAAAAGATGAAAATATTTAGAATAAAATATTGAGTGACCTAATCCAAGGGAGGGCTCAGTTTGGGCCTGACCGCAAAAGAAACCAATTAGAGGGAGATAGGGTCAATCATGTGTGTACATAACCCTATGTATATAAATAATTTTATTTTCCTCTAGATAAAAATAAAATTTTGTTTTGTTAATTTGTACTTATTTATGAAAATAAAATAAAATCATAAAAATCAAAATAAAACTAAAAATAATAAAAATCATTTTCCCACCTTGTATATATACCATGTACATATGTATATAAACCTATTTATTTTACTCATGTAAATAACTCATAAAAATAAAATAAAAATACATTTTTATTCCAAATTTTATGTTGTAAATAAATAAAATATAAATTTGGAATAATTGTACAAAAATAAATAATTAAAAATAAAAAATACATATGTGTATATACCTATATATATTAATAAATTTAAAAAATAAAATAAAAATCACTAAAAAATACTTTGAAAATAAATAAACATTTTTCACGTTGAAAAGTTTTTAAAATAAAATCATCTACTAGTTTTTAATTGAATTTTCAATTAATTAATAAATGGAGGCCTCCCATTGGTCCACGTGGGATGTTGACCCCCGGTCAACTGTCCCCCCAGGACCACATCTTAGCGGATCTGCCTCGCCGACCCGTTTTCTCTATTTTTCGCGAGTTGATCCGACTGCCATCAATCAAAACCCCGGGCTCCATTTGATGTTCACTGATCCGAGACCCTCGCCCGGAGGTTTGCCTAGGGATCCATGCTTCGAGCAACCCCTGCCCGACTCCATTTAGCCGGACCCTTCCCAGTATATAGCCTCACCTCCGGCCGTAATTCCACGCCATCTTTGGCTCCGCCCTTCCATCCCAGGAACTCCACTACCCTCCTTAGAGTGACAGCTATCCAAGGGCCGTATCGCAGTGAAGAGGAGGTGTCCCCAGCCACTGATCCGGCGAGCTCTTTCGCCGTGCGCCGCCGTGAGGTGCGCCGAGCCTCGGACCCTGACAAATCCTTGAGGCAAAGACCCCCAGAGCTCCGCCAGCTCACCCACAGTCGACCTCAGCCATCAGGTAGTCCCGACACCCTTTAGTTTAGCCTAATTTCCATTTACGCCCAATTGCGTCGTCGGCCGTCGCCGGCCGATTCCCACCGATATGACTGTTCATTCGATCATCTGATCATTGATTCACGATCACGAGACTCCTACCCACCTTCTTCACCCATCCGATCACCTTGGTTCGCCCGGAACCAAGAAGTGGACCTCCATCACCGTCGCCTCGCCAGAGGTCTCCGCTCCGACCCATCTGATCACCCATTCCACCCCTAACCGGGTCGAGGCACTTTGCCCTCTACCGAGGAGTCTTGATGTGCCATTTTGCAGGTCAAAGGGACCCATCTGAGGGTCCAAAGGTTCGAGCACAACCACTTCAAGCCATCGGCATCGTCGGGCCACTCTGGTGGTTCCCGACCTCATCGGAGATGCCCATCAACTGCGGACCATCGTGACGGATCTTTTCCACATCTCAGCAGCCTCATCGGACCTCTCCACCGCACGTATCGAGCCGGCGAAGTTCGCCGACGAGCTGTTCTTGAAGGAGGTTCAACGACCGTCCGATCAAAGCACCTCGCCCAGTTTAGATCTCGTCCGTCCATCTGCGAGGAGATATCAACCGTTGGATCGCCAGAGGACCTCATCTGGAGCGTCCATCGACGAAGGGGTGCCCGACGTTCTAAGCCGTTGGATCTACACGTGGCATCCCCTCGTCCATCAGATCATAATAAAGGGGTAATTTCCCTTAGGCCCCCTGTCTTTTTTTATTTCCATTCAGTCTTGTAAATATTTTAGTATGTTGTTTTTATTTTGGAACAATTGCAGTTAGGACCTCGATGTTTATGTTATTTGCAATCTAGTCCCTGTGTATGTGAGCCACGTGCATCGATACATGAGGTTTAGGTTATTTGCACTTTTCGTCCTGTGGTTCCTGTGTGTTATTGATTGAATCTTTTTAAATAGGAATTGCCATTTATACCCCTCTCTGTCTGAATCACGTGTGTTACGCGTGTTTTTGTGGGATTTTTGCATTCCAGGCCCTGGCCTTTCTTGCTTTGTTATCATTTGGTCATGGAAATAAGTTTCTTTGCATTTAGGTCCCTGATTGCTATGTGCCTTCTTTTTAGTGAATAAATTATCAAATTAAATCCAAATTAGATGGAATTTGGACACATGGCTCTGCCACTGTATAAAAATTTCCCTAAACTTTTGGGACATTTTGAGGCCTTTTGATATTTTTAAAAATTCATAAATACGCATTTTTGTTACTATCTAAATTGAAAAATCAAAGAAAAATATAAAAACTTCTTTAAAAATTCTAAAAAAATTAGTGATGGTTAATTTTAGTGTTTTCGAGCTTTTTTCCTATTTTTGGCTTATTTGGATGTATAAAAACCAAAAAATAAAAAACATAAAAATTTTATAAAAATTCTAAATAATTTTACAAAAATAAAAAAATACAAACTCTTTTCCTTTAGTTTAGTTTTTATATATCTTTTTCATAAAAATTATCTTCATGTTTTTATAAATCAATTATATATTTTTAATTGATCTTTCAAGTCTGGCTGCACATTGAGTACTGTTTTTCCCCTTTCTTGATTTTTATATAATTAACTAAAAATTGAAAAATTCAGGAAAAATTCACCAAAAACACTTAAAAATATTAAAAACACAAAAATAATTTTGTTTGAATTTTTGGAGTATTTTTGAGTGCTTAAATAAATTGTTGCATTTGCTTGTTTCCCCATTTTCTTATTTTTCTTCATAATTAAAAATACAAAAAAATAAAAAATGTTTAAAATCCACCAAAAATAGTTTCTCTTTATTTTATTCTTTTTTACTACTTCGTAGGCCGTAAGGCCAACTCGTGCTTCCTGAGTTTGACCCTGGTCGCTATACCAGGTTAATAAACTAGCAAGGACCGCTATTGATTTTATTGTTTGATTGTCTTATTTGGCGGTTCTTATATTTTCTTGTTGACCGAGTCTCTCTATTCAGGTTGCAACGACACCGAATATTTTTACCTTGGCCCGATAGGGAGATCCTCATGATTTTTCGGTCATCAGAATGGCACCGTTGCCGGGGAGCACGGCTTAGTAGTCATTGTTTTTCGATTTTTGTTTTCTTTTCGAATTTTCCGTGGCTTTTCGCGGCTTTCTGATTTCCTCTGTTTTCTTTTATTTTATTTTTGCTTTTGTTTTTATCTTGTTCTATTTTGTTTTTATTTGTTTTTTGTGTGTTTATTTTTGCATATAGTTGCCTTAATTTCTTTTCCTTTATTTTTATAATAACTTGGTTTGACACTTTGCTCTGTTTTCTTGCGAGGGCCTGAGGACCAAGGTGGCTCTTCTTGAAGAGCCGAAGCAACCGCGGGAGTCGGAGGCGGCTCTCTTCTCTACGGAGCCGCAGGAGGACGCAAGAAGCCGAGTGGAAGTGCGGGAGCCGTGGAATAGCCGCAGATTAGTTTAGTTTAGATTTAGTTTACTTTTCAACAGAATTATTTTATTGTAATAACACAAGACTCAGACTTGGACTTGTGGTGATTGCGGAGTCTGTTTC
This sequence comes from Ottelia alismoides, assembly GCA_037367405.1. Lineage (NCBI taxonomy): Eukaryota > Viridiplantae > Streptophyta > Magnoliopsida > Alismatales > Hydrocharitaceae > Ottelia > Ottelia alismoides. The sequence continues at coordinate 167,317 of JAZKJV010001663.1, forward strand.
GCCGAGCACCGGTGTGCTCGAGGGACCTCACCGCGGTTTTCGCCGGTTTTGTTTTTCTGACCGCTTATTTACTACTTATTGGGTTTTCACGATTTTGGCCTTAGCTTAGGATTTTCTGTGATTGCGCCATAATAATTAGGGTCTACACACTTAATTACTTGCATGTACCTATTAGCTCGTAATTTGGACCTAAATAAAATTAATAAAGAAAAGGCTACTTGGTCACTTGAGGGGTCCCGAGCCGGTAGAGGTCGTATACAGCGCTGGCAGGACCCATTATGGCGGGTACCGATCGGCATCTGAGACCGGACACTGACCCCTCCTGCTGGCCACTTAGTCATCGGTTCTTTACGTGTAGAAATTTCTCTGCTTAAGGCCGATTCTCGTGCATCATATATGTAGTTTATATTCTGTCTTTATTTTATGCGCGGATCATTTTGCATGTAGACTACTGGAGTCAGGTACGCATTTCTTACTCTGCATGCATTATTGATTTTCTCGCGCATCGGCTTTTTCATCTTCTCCCCCTATTTTTGGTCTTAAATAACCAGGAGAATCGAAAATTCGTTAGGCGTTGTTTGATTTGAAAAATACTTAAAAAACAAAACCATAAAAATTGGGATTGTTAAAAAACCTCGACCCTAAAAGACACCTCACCTAAAATCTGTCTTGGGGAGAGCAACCCCCTCATTGTCTGGTTTGGATGCGTGAGAGAGTGATGCGCATCCTAGGCTAGAGCCACATCCTACTGCTTCTGGGCTAGTCGTTCTCCAGTGAGGATCGCTCCAGTCTCCGGTAAAGCGGGCCGCGATATCCTTAACAGAGCTAGCCGATCGGGTAGCCGGTAAACGGTCCCCGGCTTGTACTCGCTGGGAAAGATCTACTTCGGGATTGGGACAATCTCCTGGGGGAGTCGGATTCCTAACAGGTCACGTAACCGCTATGATATCTTGACATGATCACCTAAATAAAATAGACAAGATAATTGACCAATCTCTTACGGTCTTCAGCTCAGCGATGAGTAGGTGAACCCGGGGTTTGTTTGCTCATCTTGTGTGTTTTCCAGATCTCGTCCGCCCGACTCGCCAGATCAAGATGATGGGCAGGAGGTCTCTTAGGCAGCCTCTGGCTGCACCGCTTTTCAGCACTCCAGCCCACTCATCTAGGTTGGTTCGTGAGAGCTCAGACCCGCTCTCCGAACCCAAGTTCGATTCCGCCCTGTTCCCCCTTGACCACCCTTCTTCTATTCCTGAGATACCAGTGCCAGATGAGAGACAGCTGACAGATTTATCGGTACCTGAGTTTGGGTCTTTTGCCTTTGCAGAGACCATGGCCAGCAGCGAGGAGCGCACCGATGGTTCGAGGCCAGAGACGACCACATACGTTCTGGACCAGGGTGCAATCAACACCACCATGTTAGCTTCCCTCGAGACCATGCAGAGACAGATACGAGATCAGGGGGCTTTCATGGTAGAGATGAGGAGAGAGATGGAGCGGATGAGAGCCGACCGCGAGCAACACGGGCCCGAAGACGGACCACGGAGACCCGATGAGCCGGTAGGAGCCGCAGCAGCCGCAGCAGCAGCAGCAGAGCCGAGGCTGATGCGGGAGTTGCACAACCTCGGATCGACACTGACACACCGGTGGGTGGTACTTCCAGCTATCGTGGTGGACTTCAAGTTTCCCCCGAACACACTTCAGCTCCTACCCCGCTTCCACGGGCTCGCCAATGAGGAGCCCCATCTACATCTCCAAGAGTTCGAGATGATCTGCAGCACCGTCTACGATCGACAGGTGGACAAGGACACTATCCGGATGATTGCTTTTCCTTTCTCCCTGGCAGACAGAGCAGCCAACTAGCTGAAGCACTTAGGGAGATTCGTATACACCTGGGAGCAGCTCCGCACCGAGTACTTGAACAAATACTATCCACTCAGGCGAACCAATGCAGCGAGGGCCCTAATCAGCAACTTCTCCACCAACGAGCAATTCCATGAGGCATGTGAGAGGTTCCGTGAGCTTATAGACAGATGCCCGCACCACGACATCACAAAGCCGAACCTAGTTCAGAGCTTCTTCTACGGGTTGACACCAGAGCTGCAGGGCCTGGTGAACGCTTCTTGTGGTGGTTCCTACTTCGCCAAGGATGAGGATCAGGTATGGGCCATCTACGAGGAGATGGTCGAGAACTACACAGTGATGTCCCAGACCCGCCTCTATACTCAGGGATGCCCACAGCCACAGTCCGTGCAGTTTCAGAGGATAGCACGGGTCGATGCCGGTCCTTCTACTTCGTCCGCGGCGGCCGCAGAAGCCGAGTCTACAGCCGCAGACCTGGGGATCATCAGCGAGAAGCTGGACCGGATCAAGCTCATTAAGAAGAAGCAGTGCCAGGGCATATCTCAGATGGATCAGATGGCACAGACGCTGAGTGACCTGAAGACACATATCATGTGTCTCTAGGAGGCACAGACGGCTTCTCAGCCCTGTCTTCAGGCACGAGGAGATCCGAGCATTAGTGGTAGCTCGTCCCAGTGCTCCAGTCAGCCTAGAAAGGTTCACCTTGTACAGGCGGAGCTGTACCAGCAGCCACAGCCGTACTAGCAGTCACCACCATCCCCAGACACTCAGATGCTGGTTTACCAGCCGGATCAGCCCCTAGCAGTACTCCTGCCACCTCCCTACGAGCCAGAGCCGTTGATGGATGTCAACGGGATTTGGTATGACCGACCCCAGCCTGGTATCCGACGAGACCATCCCGGATTCCGCTGGTCGGTCAGAGTCACCAGTTCCCAGCAACAGCCTCCAGTTCAGGGTGGCCAGTACGGCCATCAGCGAGAGCAGCACCAGCAGCCCTAGCCCCCAGTTCACCACCAGCAGCAGTCACCCCAGCACCACCAGCAGTATGGTCCTCGTCCCTATCAACAGGGACAACCTTGGAGGCGAGAGTAGCCTCAGCAGTATCATCAGCAGTACCCCTCTCACCCGCACCAGCAGCATCAGCCTCACTACCAACGAGGATACCGGCCGGGTTCTCATGGGTCAGCCTATGAGAACCCCTCCTTAGACAACCTAGCCCGCCTCATGATCGAGCAGTAGGCTACCTTTAGACGGGAGATGGATGAGTTCCCCTAGGAGATGCGGGAGATCGTGAGAGGGAAGGCCGCCATCCCTGCCCAGATTGAGCCGAACCCGAACAATATGAAGAGGAAGTCTGAGCAGGTAGAGTTCACAGAGATTACCACTCCTAGTGATTCATTTGGTGATTTATCTGCATACATGTTTGATGCTGATTTTGTTACACTTAGGAGCGGTAGGATGCCAGCAGGCGACGCCTCATCTGAGTGACGATCTCATGCTACTTCCAGAGCGCCAGGAGAGGAGGAGCGTAGCGCTGATGCCGCGAGAGATGATGACGGTGGTGCTGACGCCACCATGGATGTTGACCCAGCCGATGATACTGAGGGTTGTCGCTTCACCAGTTGGAGGAGGTGGTATTGATGCCACCACAGTTGCTGAGCCAGAGCGCGGTACTGATGCCGCAAGTTGACATGCCGAGGGTGGTACTGAGGCCACCATTCCTACTTATGCTAGTCATGTTGTCTTTCCATCTGTGCATGTATCTCAGGATGTTTCTGGAAATAAAGGAAATGGTTTGTTATTTTCAGATCCACATGTGTTGATTGATGATGTTTGTGTGGATTCTGCTGTTCATGAGCATGCTAGGCCCTCTCCTAGTCCTTCATCTAAGAAGGATCCTGTGATCCCCTTTCCATGAGCATTTCACATGGCAAAGGGGAAGAAAATAGAAAATCAGAAAAAGAATCACTAGATAGAGTTCAGCTAGCAGATGATAGATAGATTCCATATCCAGCTGACTCTTCAGGAGGCCTTGGAGCACATCCCTCTACTCCAGAGATCACTCAGAGATAGGACCACGGTCAGGAGGAAGAGGAGGAACCATCAGTCTAAGGTCCATCGAGCCACTTGTTTCACGATACAGAACCGTCTGCCAGCCAAGAGGCCAGATGCAGGAGCCCCGTATGTCAGATGCCACATTCATGAGCAGAGGTTCGACCGCACTCTATTAGACAGCGGTTCTTGAATCAACCTACTTCCGGCATCCCTTCTCGACTGCTTCGAGTTGGGCACTCTAGGACAGAGCAGGACGGTCCTTCAGTTTGCTGATCGATCTGTCAAGAGGCCGAAGGGGTTGCTGAAGAATGTTGTTATCACAATTCAGGGCCTAAAATTCCCCGTGGACTTCATTGTGTTGGACATGGAGATCCCTGAGTCTGTGACCGATACCCCCATCATTTTAGGACGCCAGTTCTTGGCCACAACCAAGGCAGTGTCCGACCATGATAGAGGGAAGGCATACTTTCACGTCGAGGGCGAGAGTATACAAATTGAGACGATCGAGGAGACTAGAGCTAGAGATCCAGCTTGCTCAGAGCCGACTTCTGATTTAGAGCAGATGACAGAGGCAGGGCGAGACATCCACCAGGACTGCGATTTTGTGATTACGGATGACGAGGCAGTTTGGGCAGATCCAGTCGCACAGGTCATCCTCTCACCTTCAGAGTTCGTTGATGCAGAGACGCCAGTAGAGGAGAGCTTGGAGAGCGCATTCCTGGTCCAGGATACATTTCAGGCAGCAGATTCAGTTTCCGACCGTGAGACAGATTTTTGTGAGTATGATACAGATCCCTCGGAGTCAGATATTGATTGGGCAGAGTTTAATGATTTGATACCGTGTCTGACGTCCATTGAGCCTACAGCTAGGGATGAGGTTGATTCCACGCAGAGTAGAGACAGTCCAGCAGAGCAGCCTTTTCCAAATACAGATTGTGAGCGAGAGTTGTCATTCTCCCATGCAGATTTGGAAACATTCACTCAGACCTTTCAGAGGCCAGATCCGCCAGCACCTACTTGTCCAGAGCTGAAGCTGCTACCGTCATTGCTGAAGTATAGGTTCCTTGCAGATGAGCATGAGATGTACCCAGTCATTATCTCCGCTGATCTTACTGGAGAGCAAGAATCCCGTTTGATGGGGGTTCTTGAAAAGAACCACAAGGCGATAGGATGGAGTGTAGCCGATCTCCAGGGGATAAGTCTGACTCTGTGCTCCCACCATATCTATCTCGAGGAGGAGGCAAAGCCGTCGCGTGAGTTCCAGCGGCGACTGAACCCGAATCTTAGAGATGTTGTCATGAAGGAGATCTCGAAAGGGTGGAGCATCGATTTTATCTACCCCATCTCTGACTCCAAGTGGATCAGTCCGTTGCATGTGGTGCCCAAGAAGATGGGCATCACTACAGTTGTCAGTGAGTCTGGAGAGGAGATCGCTACCCGGGTACCCACTTCGTGGCGGGTCTGCGTGGATTACAGACGACTCAACTAGGCCACCAAGAAGGATCATTTCCCCCTGCCCTTTATTGATCAGATCATTGAGAGACTGGCAGGGAAGAGCCATTACTGTTTCTTGGATGGGTACTCCGGCTATAATCAGGTGGCCATCACGCCCGAGGACCAGGACAAGACCACCTTCACCTGTCCCTTCGGGACATATGCTTTCAGACGCATGCCATTTGGATTGTGCAATGCTTCGGCGACATTCCAGAGATGCATGTTGTCCATCTTTTCGGACATGGTGGGGGAGTGCTTGGAGGTCTTCATGGATGATTTCTCGGTCTACGGTGACGGATTCGATTCTTGTTTTGACTGCCTAGACCGAGTCCTTCAGCGATGCATTGAGGTTCACCTTATGTTGTCTTGGGAGAAGAGTCACTTTATGGTGACTCAGGAGACGGTGCTTGGCCATATCAACTCCAACAGGGGCATGGAGGTGGATCCGGCCAAGGTAGATGTCATTAGAAAACTCAATCCACCTTCCAACTTGCGGCAGTTATGGTCTTTTCTGGGGCACGTCGGTTTCTACCGATGCTTCATTCATGATTTCAGCAGGATTGCCCGACCGTTGACTGATCTGCTGATTAAAGACATCGAGTTCCTTGTTGATGATGAGTTTCTGTCATCGTTTGAGACTCTCAAGCGCTGTGTTGTAGAGGCTCCTGTTCTCCAGCCACCCGATTGATCTCTCCCATTCGAGATCATGACGGATGCCTCCGATTTTGCCGTGGGGGCCGTGCTGGGACAGAGGAGGGTTGGAGTCCCATTTTCTATTCACTACACTAGCCGTACATTAGATGCCACGCAGTGGAACTATACAGTCACTGAGAAGGAGATGCTAGCCGTAGTTTTCACCCTAGATAAGTTCAGATCTTACATCATTGGATCCAGAGTGACCATTTACACTGATCATACCGCCATCAGGTACCTCATGGCAAAGAAGGATGCCAAAGCCAGATTGACTAGATGGATCCTTCTACTCCAGGAGTTTGATATAGAGATTAAGGATAATCCTGGAGTCAAGAATGTGCTGGCGGATCATCTCTCCCGATTGGAGCATCTTGAGGATTCTGAGCAGACTGAGCCTATTTGTGAGACCTTCCCAGATGAGGCAATCCTTGTTATTGCCTCGCTCCCATGGTATGCCGATATTGTGAACTATCTTGTTGCCAAAAAGTTCCACAAGATTGGCCCAGGCAGAAACTTGAGACCTTCCTCGCGAAGGCCAAGTTTTACCATTGGGAGGATCCCGTCCTTTACCACAAGGGAGGGGATAGCATCTGGCATAGGTGCATTCCTCGGGAGGAGCACCACAGCGTCCTCACTTCCTGCCACAAGCTTGAGGCAGGAGGACATCACTCTGGGAGGAGAACGGCACAGAAAGTGCTCCAATATGGCCTATGGTGGCCTACTCTCTTCAAGGACTCTGATGAGTTCGTGAAGAGATAACTGACTGTTAGAGGATGGGCACTTGTGGATAGCGTGATATGATGCCGATGCAGCCCATTCACTTCTGTGAGGTTTTTGACGCATGGGGCATCGATTTCAAGGGTCCATTCCCTAGGAGTCAGGGATTCGAGTACATTCTGTTGGTCTTAGATTATGTGAGTCATTGGGTTGAGGCCATCCTCGCCCGAACCGCAGATGCTAGGACTGTTTGCAGATTTTTGAGGAAGAATATCATTTCACGGTTTGGGATCCCTCGAGTGTTGATATCTGACGAGAGGTCTCATTTCGTCAATGACAAGGGAAAGGCCCTTGCTAGCGAGTTCAGCATAGACCATCGAGTTGCCACTCCATACCACCCTTAGACGAATGGTCTTGCTGAAGTGCCGAACAGGGAGATCAAGACTATATTGCATAAAGTCGTCTACCCTGACCGAAAGGATTGGTCACAGCTTTTGGACTCGGTCTTGTGGGCATATCGGACGTCTTTCAAGACTCCTTTGGGTGCATCTCACTTTCGTCTCGTTTATGGCAAGCCGTGCCATTTACCTGTTGAGCTAAGGCATAGGTCACTTTGGGTTGTTATTAATATACTTTTGGATCCAGAGAGTGTAGGAGATCAGAGGAGGGCAGAGTTAGCAGCCCTGGAGGAGCTTCGTGATACCGCCTTTTCAAACAGCCTACATTACAAGAAGAGAGTGAAGGAGTGCCATGATTCTCATATCAGCCACAAGCAGTTTGAGACAAGACAGAGAGTATGGATGTTTGATGCTAGGCTTCGTCTATTTCCATGGAAGCTACAGAGCAAATGGAAGGGACCGTATTTGGTAAGAAAGGTACATGACAATGGGGATATATCTGAGTTGTCTTCTGATGTTACCTTTCGAGTGAACGGCCAGCGGCTCAAGCCATATCTAGATCATGAGCCGCAGGTTGTTGATGTTGCCCCAATTCAATTTGCGTGAGATGTGGTCTCTTGACTCACATCTATTGCATCTCACGCCTGATTATCACTGTTCCCCCAACTTGTATAGATCCAGTTGTCCATATCACTCTATTCTTTAGTCCCACACCCCTTTGCTAATCCTATGATTATGCTATACTTAGGGTGTACTCCACCCTAAGTATAGGGGGTGTAGGACTCTTGGGTATTCTTTTGATTCATTTTTACCTCTGTTTTGTTGCCTATACTTAGGGATATTTTACCCTAAGTATAGGGGAGGTAGACTCTGTACATTCTCACTCGGCTTTCCCTTCATGTACATCCTGCTATACTTAGGATTTTTTGATCCTAAGTATAGGGGGAAACCCCGAGATCCTCTTGCATTTCTATTCTTTCATTCGTCTTTGTATACAGCCTTCCTTTCACTTCCCAATACTAAGCACGAGTTATGTCTTCTTCATCGCTCTTGACTCTGAGGACATCGCTAAGCTAAGTATAGGGGTGTGTGTATATATTTCATATATACTTTAGCCATAACTCGTACCTAAAACCCAACAATCCATAAAAATTAAAAATTTTTCCTTGTAAATAAAATTCTTTTATTGCACATACATAGCTAGTGTAAAAATTATTTTTGTAAAAAGGTTTGTAAAAATCTTTTGTGTAAATAGCTTGTAAATATTTTCATATCAAAATTATGTATATAGTACAAAATTTTTGTAAAAGGTTTTGAAAATCAAAAGTTTGCAAAAACCTTGTGTAAATTTGTGTTCATACTTTGCAAAACTTGCATTCATGCATACATCCATGTTTTCAAAACATTTTTCAAAAATTTTGCACATGTGTAAATAGTTTGTAAATAGCATCCTTGTAAATATTTGTATAGTTTTCCTGGATTATAGTTGATATTTAAACTATCCTGGAAATAAATTAGAAAATGGAGCTTGGTTAAGATCTTAATCCACCTATTTATAAGAGGAACCTTATAGGGCTTAGGGTTGAGACTTTTCAGGTCCATGGTGACTTAATTCTTTGAGTCCACTAGGCTATGATCATATGTCATCTCGATGAGCCTAAGTAGAGCACTTAACAACACACACATGACTCATATTGACAATGGCTTGACTTGGACCCGCACTTTACACCGAGCTCTCTACGGATGAGGTGGTGAGGAGGCAGTCTTCCTTGACTTGGGGTAGCATATAAGGGTAGTACTTCTAGGCGGAACCTCTCTTCTTCTTATAGTGAAGGAAGTGCGTCTCAACTTGGTCTGGTCGCTATGAGGTCTAACGATAGGAGTTGTGGGTTGCAATAATGCTTGAAAAGAGGGATAGTCTACTGGCTCAAGAGGAAAAACTCCTTATGTATATATGTTGCACTTTGTAGATATGTTGTACAGATGCACATCGAAAAAAAAAGAACTCCAAAAAAGTGGTGGGTCTGAGAGAAAATGATAATCCCACCGGAGTGTATATAGTGCAATAAGCAAAGCTTGAGACTCATGTTCCATCTTATGTAGCTTGCAGCAGGGAGACTTAGCTACACTGGTTGAGCTCCCAGGGATACATGGCTACACTGGCCATGGTCCATTCTCTTCTTCCCTCTCTTCTTGAGCCGGTTGAACTTGAACTTAGAAGGGAATACCCCGCTCCTCGAGGAAAGAGTGGCCAGATTAGGGTCATAGAGTTACCTTGTTGGGGAGGGTTGTCATTTGCTACTTTTTGAGGTGGAGAGCTATACCTCACTTACACTGTACAAAGAAAGATTCATGGTCTTCAGGGTTTGTGTATGTAGACTTGTTCTGATCCTGGATTATTGAGGAGTCTTGACTATAGATTAGTGGATCTGAGAGGCTGTTAAGTCTTAAAACTGAGTCCAAATAAGGTTCCGACACATTAATAATCCAAAGATCTGACCGAGCTCCATATTTCAATTTAATGAAGGCAAGTTCAATAATCAGCGTTAATCCATGCATTTTCTCCTCCTTTTCTTTTTCTTTTTCACTTCTTTTTCAAATAAGTGTTTTCTAAGGGACTAGCAAAGTTAAGATAGGGGGTGATGAATCCTCATTCATCACTCTTTATCTTTTATTTTAGCTACAAAACCTTTGCAAAACACCATGTAGATATGTGTAAATAGAATAAATTACCAAAATGCATGCATTGTGTAAATAGCAATAATTAGCATGTTTTTGTGCATAAATAAAAGAATAAATAAATAAAAGAAAAAGAGGGAAATATTTAGAATAAATATTGAGTGACCTAATCCCAAGGGAGGGCTTAGTTTGGGCCTGACCACAAAAGAAACCAAGTAGAGGGAGATAGGGTCAATCATGTGTGTACATAACCCTATGTATATAAATAATTTTATTTTCCTCTAGATAAAAATAAAATTTTGTTTTTGTTAATTTGTACTTATTTATGAAAATAAAATGAAAATCATAAAAATCAAAATGAAAATAAAAATAATAAAAATCATTTTCCACCTTGTATATATACCATTTACATATGTATATAAACCTATTTATTTAACTCATGTAAATAACTCGTAAAAATAAAATAAAAATACCTTTTTATTCCAAATTTTATGTTGTAAATAAATAAAATATAAAATTGGAATAATTATATAAAAATAAATAATTAAAAATAAAAATAAAAAATACATATGTGTATAAACTTATATATATTAATAATATAATGTAAATACGTTATTTATTTTTCAAAAAAATAATTAAAAATCACTAAAAATACTTTGAAAATAAATAAACATTTTTCATGTTGAAAAGTTTTTAAAATAAAATCATCTACTATTTTAAATTGAATTTCAATTAATTAATAAATGGCGGCCTCCCATTGGTCCACGGGGGATGTTGACCCCCGATCAACTGTCCCCCAAGGACCACATCCTAGAGGATATGCCTCACCGACCCGTTTTCTCTGATTTCTCCGAGTTTATCCGACCGCCATCAATCGAAACCCCGGGCTCCATTTGACGTTCACTGATCCGAGACCCTCGCCTGGAGGTTTGCCCAGGGATCCGTGCTTCGAGCAACCCTGCCCGACTCCATTTAGCCGGACCCTTCCCAGTATATAGCCTCACCTCCGGCCGCAATTCCACGCCATCTTTGGCTCCGCCCTTCCATCCCAGGAACTCCACTACCCTCCTTAGAGTGACAGCTATCCGAGGGTCGTGTCGCCGTGAGGAGGAGGTGTCCCCAGCCACTGATCCGGCGAGCTCTTTCGCCGTGCACCGCTGCGAGGTGCGCCGAGCCTCGGACCCCAACGAATCCATGAGGCAAAGACCCCCAGAGCTCCGCCAGCTCACCCACAGTCGACCTCAGCCATCAGGTAGTCCCGACACCCTCTAGTTTAGACTAATTTCCATTTACGCCCAATCGCGCCGCCGGCCATCGCCGGCCGATTCCCACCGATCCGACCGTTCATTCGATCATCTGACCATCGATTCACGATTATGAGACTCCTACCCACCTTCTTCATCCATCCGATCACCTTGGTTCGCCCCAGAACCAAGAAGTGGACCTCCATCGCCGTCGCCTCACTGGAGGTCTCCGCTCTGACCCATCTGATCACCCATTCCACCCCTAACCGGGTCGAGGAACTTTTCCCTCGACCCAGGAGTCTTGCTGTGCCATTTTTCAGGTCAAAGGGACCCATATGAGGGTCCAAAGGTTCGAGCACAACCACTTCAAGCCATCGACGTTGCCAGGCCACTCCGGTGGTTCCCGATCTCATCGGAGATGCCCATCAGCTGCAGACCATCGTGACGGATCTTTTCCACATCTCAGCAGCCTCATCGGACCTCTCCCCCGCGCGTATCGAGCCTGTGAAGTTCGTCGGTGAGTTGTTCTTGGAGGAGGTTCAGCGACCGTCCGATCGAAGCGCCTTGCCCAATTTAGATCTCGTCCGTCCATTTGCGAGGAGCTATCAGCCGTCGGATCGCCAGAGGACCACATCTGGAGCGTCCATCGATGAAGGGGTGCCCAACGCTCTAAGCCGTTGGATCTACACGTGGCATCCCCTCGTCCATCAGATCATAATAAAGGGGTAATTTCCCTTAGGCCCCCTATCCTTTTGTTATTTCCATTCAGTCCTGTAAATATTTTAGTACGTTGTTTTTATTTTGGAACAATTGCAGCTAGGACCTTGATGTTTATGTTTTTTGCAATCTAGTCCCTGTGATGTGAGCCACATGCATCGACACGTGAGGTTTGGGTTATTTGCACTTTCGTCCTGTAGTTTCTGTGTGTTATTGATTGAATCTTTTTAAATAGGAATTGCATTTATACCCCTCTGTGTCTGAATCACATGTGTTGCGCTTGTTTTTGTGGACTTTTTGCATTCAAGGCCATGGCCTTTCTTGCTTTGTTATCATTTGGTCCTGGAAATAAGTTTCTTTGCATTTAGGTCCCTGATTGTTGTGTGCCTTCTTTTTAGTGAATAAAATATCAAATTAAATCCAAATTAGGTGAATTTTGGATACATAGCTCCTTCCAATGTGTAAAAATTTCCCTAAAATTTTGGGACATTTTCGAGGCTTTTTGATATTTTTAAAAATTCAAAAATACGCATTTTTGTTACTGTCTGAATTGAAAAATCAAAGAAAAATAAAAAAAAAACTTCTTTAAAAATTCTAAAAAAATTACTGATAGTTAATTTTAGTGTTTTCTAGCTTCTGTCCAATTTTTGGCTTATTTAGATGTATAAAAACCAAAAAAATTAATAACATTAAAAACCTTATACAAATTCTAAAAATTCTATAAAAATAAAAAAATACAAATTCTTTTTCTGTAGTTTAGTTTTTATATATTTTTTCAAAGAATTGTCTCTAGATTTTTATAGATCAATTATGTATTTTTAATTGATCTTTCAAGTCTGGTTGCACATTGAGTAATGTTTTTCCCCTTTCTCGATTTTTATAAAATTAACTAAAAATTGAAAAATTCTGAAAAATTCATCAAAAACACTTAAAAACATTAAAAACACAAAAATAATTTTGTTTGAATTTTTGGAGTATTTTTAGGAGCTTAAATAAATTATTGCATTTGCTTGTTTCCCCATCTTCTTATTTTTCTTCATAATTAAAAATACAAAAAAATTAAAAATATTTAAAGTCCACCAAAAATAGTTTCTCTTTATTCTATTCTTTTTGACTATTTTGTAGGCCGCAAGCACCCAACTCGTGCTCCCTAAGTCTGACCCTAGTCGCTATACCAGGTTAATAAACTAGCGAGGACCGCTATTGATTTTATTGTTTGATTGTCTTATTTGGTGATTCTTATATTTTATTCTTGACCGAGTCTCTCTATTCGGGTTTCAACGACACCAGATATTTTTACCTTGTCCCAATAGGGAGATCCTCGTGATTTTTTGGTCATGAGGTAGATAAAATCGGTGCTCTACCATTTCGAGATTTTCTTCATGACAACCTCTCGAAGATTCGGGTTCAGCCGTCGCTGGAACTCATGCGATGGATTGGCGTCCTCTTCGAGATAGATATGGTGGGAGTAAAGTGCCGAACTTATCCCCTTGAGATCAGCTACGCTCCATCCTATCGCCTTGCGGTTCTTTTCAAGAACCTCCATCAAACGAGATTCTTGTTCTTCGGTCAAATCTGCTGAGATAATGACTAGGTGCATCTCATGCTCGCCCGCAAGGAACCTATACTTTAGCGACTGCGACAAGGGCTTCAGTTCTAGGCAACTGGGAGCTGGCAAATCTGGCCTCTGAAATGTCTGAGTGAAGGCAACCAAATCTGCGTGGGAGAACTCTCGCTGATCATAAAAATCTAGTGTAGACTGCCCTACTGGTGTGTCTATAATCTACGTTGTCTCGGTCTCCACCCTAGCTGTTGTCTCTGTAGGAATCAAAGATGGTATCAACTCATCAAACTTGACCCAATCTATGTCTGACTCCGAGGGATCTGAATCTGAATCACACGAAATGTATACTACCTCGCTATCTTGAACACGGTCTGCAGCCTCGAATGTCTCCTCTGCCGAGAATATTCTCTCCAAGCTCTCCTCTACTGGGATCTGTCAATCTGCAGTATCTGAATGTGAGAGGATGGCTCGTGAAATGGGATCAGACCAAGCAGCTTCGTCATCAGTAATCACAAAATCGCACTTTTGGTGGACGTCTCGCTCTGCCTCTATCTTCTGCTCTAAATCATTGAGCTTCTTTGAGCAGGCTGAATCTCGTGCTATGGTTTCGTCGATCGTCTCTATTTGTATACTCTCGCCCTCGACGTGAAAGTATACCTTCCCGCTATCATGATCAGATATCGCCTTGGCTGTGTCCAAGAATGGACGTCGTAGAATGATGGGGGTATCAGTCACAGACTCAGGGATCTCCATGTCCAATACAACGAAGTCCACGAGGAATTTCAAGCCCTGAATTGTGATGACCACATCCTTCAACAACCCCTTCGGCCTCTTGACAGATCTATCAGCAAACTGAAGGAGTGTCCTACTCTGTCGGAGAGGGTCAAACTCTAATTGTTCAAGTAAGGCTGTCAGAAGGAGGTGTTGGAAGAGCCGTTGTCTAATAGAGTCTGATCAAACCTCTGCTCATGGATATGACATCTGACATAGGGAGCTCTTGTATATGGACTCTTGGTTGGCAGACGATTCTGAATGGAAAAGCAGGTGGCACGAGTGAGCACATGGATCTCTGCATGATGGTTCCTCTTCTTCCTGTGAATGATGGTCTTCTCTCTCAGGTTCCTATGGAAGAGAAAGATGTGCTCAAGTGCCTCCTATAGAGTCAGCTGCATCTGAAATCGATCAGTCATCTGCTGGTTGAACTCTAACTGTTGGTTCTTTTTTGGATTTTCTTTTTTATTCCCCTTAGCCAAGCAGAGTGCTTAAGGGAAGGGGACTGCTGGGCCCTCCTTAGATAGAGGGCTAGGAACGGGTCCCTACTGTTGAGAAGTAGAATCCATACAAACATCACCATGCACCACATATGGACTCGAAGATAAAGAACCCTTTCCTTTATTAATTTTTTTGGATTTTTCTGTACAGTCTCGAGATACAAAAACTGAAGGAAATACAGCTGGAATGGAAGTGGTGGCCTCAGTACTACCCACGACATCTGGAATCGCGGCATCAGCACCGCACTCTGGCTCAGCATCAGAATATCTGGTGGCATCAGCACCACCTCCTGTCCCTGGGGATGTGACGGTCTTAGTACCGTCGACTGGATCAACATCCTTGGTGGCATCAGCACCACCGTTATCATCATCATCATGATGAGCGGCATCAGCACTGCTATCCTCCTCTTCTGGTGCTAATGCATCCTCGTGGTGTCGTCGCTCAGATGAGGCATCGCTGGCTAGCATCCTACCGCTCCTAGGTGTAACAAAGTCATCATCAAATGTGAATGAAGCAATATACCAATGAGTCACTAGGAGTGGTAACCTCTGTAAAGTGTACTTGTTCATATTTTCTCTTCAGGTTGTTCGGGTTCGGCTCGATCTGAGCAGCTATGATGGCTTTGCCCTTGACGATCTCCCTCATCTCCTGGCGGTACTCATCCATCTCCCGCCTAAATGTAGCCTGCTGATCAAAAATGAAGGCGGGCTAAGTCGTCGAGTGATGGGTTCTCATAGGCTGGCCCATGAGAACCGGACAGGTTGCCTCTCCGGAAGTGAGGCTGCTGCTGAGAAGGATGAGAGGGATACTGAGAGTACTGTTGAGGCTGCTACTGGTGTTGCCTCCACGGTTGTCCCTAGTGGTAGGGACGAGGAACCTGCTGGTAATGTTTCTGCTGATGTGGCTAGTGTGGGAATTGGGGTTGCTGCTGTTGGGGCCGGTTGTACTGCCCACCTTGAACTGGAGGCTGCTGCTGGGATGAGGTACCTCCGGTCGACCACCAGAATCCGAGATGGTCTCGACAGATCCCGGGCTGCTGTCGATCGTACCAAATCCCATTGACTTCCATCAACGGCTCCTTCTCAAAAGGGGATAGAGGAAGAACTGCCAGGGGTTGATCCTGCTGGTACACCACTATTTGAGTGTCCTGAGATGGTGGTGGCTGGACGTACTGGTGCTGTGGCTGCTGGAACGGCTCCGCCTTGATATGGTGGGCATATCTATAATAGGAGGAGGGCTGGGTCGAGCTGCTGCTGCTGCTGGGGTCAGCCTGTGCCCTGAGACGGGGCTGAGAAGCCATCTGTGCCTCCTGGAGACACATGATCTGGGTCTTCAGGTCACTCAACGTTTGTGCCATCTAATCTATCTGTGACATGTCATGGCACTACTTCTTCTCAATAATCTCGATGCGGTCCAGTTTCTCGTTGATGATGCCCATATCAGCGACTGACGACTCTGCATGTGATGTGGCTGTTGACGATGTAGAAGGACATGCATCGACCCGTGATATCCTCTAATAGGTCACAGCCTGGGGTGGGGGATTCCCCCGAGTGTAAAGACGGGTTCCGGACATGACAGTATAGTTCTCAACCATCTCCTCATATATGGCCCAGACCTGATCCTCATCCTTGGCAAAATAGGATCCCCCATAAGATGTGTTCACTAACCCCTGCACCTCCGGTGTCAGTCCACAAAAGAAACTCTGCACAAGGTTGGGCTTGGATATATCATGGTGTGGACACCGGCCGATGAACTCTCAGAAGCGGTCCCGTACTACATGAAATTGCTCGTTGGGAAGCATGGAGAAGTTGTTGATGAGGGCTCGCGCTGCATTCGTCCGGCCGAGTGGATAGTACTTGTTCAAGTACTCGTTCCGGAGCTGTTCCCACGAAGTAACATATCTCCCTAGATGCTTCATCTAGTAGGCTACTCTGTTGACAAGGGAGAATGGGAAGGCCATCATCTTGATGGTGTCCTCGTCCACGAATCTGTCGTGGACTGTGTTGCAGATCATCTCAAACTCCTTGAGATGTAGATGCGGCTCCTCGGTGGCTAGCCTGTGAAATATGGGCAACAATTGGATCATCTGAGGAGGGAGCTTGAAATATCCCAGAATCGCAGGTAGCTGAATCCAACGGTGTGTCAGAATTGCACCAGGGTTGTGCAACTCTCTCATCGGACGGGCTCGTCGGACTAGCTCCTGTGGCTCCTCTGGTTGTGGTCCATCTCCTCCTCCGAGCTCTGGTATCTCTCCACCACCAGCTCTATTCTCTCCTCGGCCAGCTCGCATCTGAGCCATCTCCCTGAGCATATCTGCCATGAAAGCCCCTTGATCTCGGATCTGTCACTGCATAGTCTCCAAGGAAGCTAACAAGGTATTGTTGATGGTGCCCTAATCTAGAACATATATGGTGGTCTGGGGCTGTCCATCTGTGCGCTCATCGCTGTTGGCCATCTCTTGGGTCTCTGCAAAGGCAAAAGACCCGAACTCATGTGCCGTCAAATGAATATATATCTGCTCCGGTCTCTGCTCGGGCACCTCGAGACTGGAAGAAGGGTGGTTGAGGGGGAACAGGGCGGAGTCGAACTCGAGTTTAGAGAGCAGGTCTAGGCTCTCACGAACCAATATAGATGAATGGGGCAGAGTGCTCGAAAGCGGTGCAACTAGGGGCTGCCTAAGGGACCTCCGACCCATCGTCGTGATATCGAGAGGAAGGCGGATGGGATCTGGAAACAAACAAGATCAGAAAAACAAACCCCCAATTCACCTACTCAACATTGAGAGATAATGACCGTAAAGGTTCGGTCTTTCATCTTGTCGATTTTTTGGTGATAAGTCAGTATAGCAGAGCGATCAAGCGAGCTGGTAGGAACCCGATGCTCTCAGGAGACTGCCCGATCCCGAAGCTATATCTTTCCCAGCCAGTACAAGTTGTGGACCATTTACCGGCTACCCGATCAACTCACTCTGTAAAGGATATCGCGATCCGCTTTACCGGAAATCAGAGCGATCCTCACTAGAGAACGACTAACCCCAAAATCAGTAGTCTGATGAAAGATCAGGTATGGCTCTAGCCTAGTGTGTGGGTTACTCTCTCACTCATGCAAAGCAAACAAGGAGGGGATTACTCTCCCAGGACAGATTTTTAGGTGAAGTATCTTTTAGGATCAAGTGTGTTTAACAATCCCAATTTTATGGTTTTTACTTTTTTGTATTTTTCAATAATAGACAAACACCTAACGAATTTTTCGATCGCCTAGTTATTTTAAGTCCAAGACTCCAAAAATAGGAGGAGAAGTCGAAAAAGCCGATGCGCGGTCAAACACAATGATGCATGCAAAGTCAGAGATGCGTACTTGTCGCCAACACTCTACATGTTGTGTAATCCACACATAAATAAAAGACATGAATTAAACTACCTATATGATGCACGAAGAAAGCGGCCTTAGATGAAAATTTTCTATACGTGAAGAACAATAGCTAATAGGTCAAAGAGAGAGGCCAGAGTCCGGTCTCTGATGCTGATCGGTATTCGCCACAACAGATCCTGCATGCGTTGTATACGGCCTCTAGCGGCACGTGACCTCTCAAGTGACCAAATTAGCTTTTTCTTGTGATTTAATTAATTAAGTCCAATTACATCTATAGGTGCAGGAAGATAATTAGGAATGGGACCTTAATTAATTACATCACAATCAGAGAGAAAATCCTAAGTCTAGGGACCAAATTCTCCGAGAATCAAAAATAAAAGAAAAATCGAGAAAGAAAAACCGATGGATACCGCGGTGAGGTCCCCCGAGCACATCGGTGCTCTGCGAAACATACCCTGATATGCCAAACGTCCAAGTGTCTCTGGTCATGAGTTATTACAACAATACTATAATAAAATGCTAAAAGTCCTTAAAATATCTTCTTCTCCTACGCTCTCCTGCGATTTGATGAAGAAACGAGCTGCTTCCGCTTCGCTCGGGTGCGCCAGCCCTCCTAAGAAAGCCGCCCTCACTCGTCGGCCCCCCTCGCATGAAAGAGAGAAACAAAAGATATGTCAGATCACAGTTAGGAAAAATAAATCTAGAAACAAAAAAAGACAGAGAAATAAAAATGAAAAACAAGTAAATAAAGAAAAAGGAAAATAAAAAGAAAAGGAAAAAAAGAAACAAAGAAAATCGACTACTAAGCCGTGTTCCCCTGCAACGACGCCATTCTGATGAGTGCTCCGCCAATCGAGGTTAACTATCAGATATGGATCAAGGTCGTTGTGACCCAAACCGGCGGAGCGTAGCTCAATCAAGAAAAAAATCAGACCACCAATAGAAGCAAACAAATACGAAATCAAAAAGAGCGGTCTTGCTAGTTATTTAACCTGGTATAGCCACCAGGGTCGAACACAAGGAACACGAGATAGTCCTACAAAGTAGTTGAGAAATCAAAGAAGAAATAGAAGTATTTTTGGTGGTTTTTAATTTGCAATTTTTATATTTTCTAAAAAGAAAAAGAGTAAGAAAATAATAGAAATCACAATAGAATAATTTTTATTAAGGTCTAAAATGCTCAAAAATTCAAAATAAAAATATTTTTATATTTTTAAAATATACAAGTGTTTTGGGTATTTTATGGATTTTTCTGATTTTTATATAATTTTCTAAAAATGAAAGAAAGGAAAAATATGAAAATAGTGTACAGTCTGGAGGAAAAAGCAACTTTAAAATAATTAAAGTGCCCCTAAATTCCTGATTGTAATTTTATGTCAAAATAGAAAACAAAATCTGACCACAGAACTTGAAAACATATTTTTTTAATTTTTATGGAATTTTTAATAAGGTTTATAAGATTTTATGTCTTTTGTAATTTTTAGGTGTTTTATAAAAGATAATGAAACACAAAAGCTACAGAAATTAAACAAAACAAGCACTCAGAAATTTTTATAGATTTTTTAAATGATTTTTGTATTTTTATGGATTTTCTAAATTAGACAGACTCTTTTTTTAGGGTTTTGAATTTTACAAAATAACAAATAAAATCAAATTGCATCGCAAAAATTATCAAAAATATTACACAATAGCAGAACCTACTGGTAATTTTTTGAGAATTTTTGGAGTAGATTTGATATTTATTTAATAAAAAACCAAACACACAGGTTGTAAGGACTTAAATGCAATTGTTTTAAGTCTTTGGACTGAATAATAACATGCTCAAAAAGTCCAAGGTATTTTTTGTAAAATTTCCAATTAAATCCAGC
The DNA here is from genome assembly GCA_037367405.1 of Ottelia alismoides. Classification (NCBI taxonomy): domain Eukaryota; kingdom Viridiplantae; phylum Streptophyta; class Magnoliopsida; order Alismatales; family Hydrocharitaceae; genus Ottelia; species Ottelia alismoides. The sequence goes on from JAZKJV010001663.1 coordinate 187,250, forward strand.
ACATGCGTAATGCAACGTTCACAGAGGCATAAGTGCAATTTCAGAAAACATTCATTCAAACATTAACATAGAAAATGTTCAGGGCTAGTAATGTAAAAACACCACTGTTCACATGACGAAGCACGTGTCTCCAGACAGAGAGGACTAAAACGCAAGTACCAGATACTATAAGGACTAAAATGCAAACAAGTTCAACTACAACTTTATATTATAGACTAAAACATAAAAACATAACAAATACAGGGTAAAAAGAGTAATATACCCTCTACAGCACATGAGTCGTGCATGGGGGCCACGTGGTGACCGTTGGTGGGGGCATGGACGTACGGCTCTGATCTCGTCATGTGTCAGATCTGACGCTCCAGAACGGTCGGAGATGTGGGGTGCAAGTGGCGTCAAATCTGACATCTAACGGTCTGACAGGTCTGGTGTGCCGGCAGCCGGATATGATCTGGAAGAGCAGGGCTGATCCAACGGTGCTGGAGCAGCCTGGATAAACAACACTGGGGTGAACGGAGCCAAGGAGGTAATCCCTAGCTCCGATGATCGATCAGGAAGGCTCTGGTGTGATCTTGGGAGGCCTCCGCATCGATTGAACGGATCGGATGGAGCATCCACTGGCCGGATGGGCGTGGCGACGGCAGGGGCCTGGAGGTGCTCTGGCGAACCTCAGATGGATGGAATCGGGGGTCCTCTACGCTTGCTTTCACCTGCAAAAGTAGTTGGGACTCGGGGAAAGGCTCCGGTCCGGGTTATTGGAGCTCACAACCAAATAAGCGGACATGGATGATGGTCAATCTCCGGCGAAGGTGGTAGGGGAGATCTAAGCCCTAATCTCGACCGGATGGTCGAAGCTAAGGAGGATCAGGTTGCGGAAGAAGATGGGGGTGAGCGTGCGGTTCGATCGGAGCGGCTGGAAGTGGGTAACGGGGCTCCGATCGGTTGGTCGGAGCAAGTGAACAGGCGGCGATGATCAATGGATAGATTCAATCAAATGGGGAACTAGGAAGGATAAAAGGTATACCTGAAGGTACGGATGTGTTCTTGAGCTCCAGGCGAGGGTGATCTTTGGGGTGATTTCCTCAACCTCGATGCGGGAGTCGGGGGATGCTGCTCGTGGCGGAGGTCCGACCACGAAGGTTGAGCGTCAGCTCTACTACACCAAATCAAGAGCTAAACGGTGCTCCAGGCAGCTGTCACTCATCTGGAGGTGGCTAGGGCTAAAAATGGGAGCGAGGCACGAGCTGGCGTCCTGGAGGAGAGGATGAGAGTCTTTATAGCATTCCCAGGAGGATGGAAGAAACGGGTGAGGGCACGTGAATCGAAGAAGATCCGCGCCTTCCTAGGGATCCGCATAGGTCTTGGATCCACGAGGAAGATGCGGGCAAGGAATCAGGGCGAGGGCACGCGTGATCCGCCCGAGGAAATTTGGAGAAGAAGGTCCGGTGAAGAAGCCGGGGTTGGGTCAAGCCCTAGAAGAGGGGGTTGACCCGGGTCAACAATCTGGCGTGGACCAATCACAGGCGTCGGGGGGAAAAGACAAAATAGACTACATGACAAAATAGCAGGGAAAATAAAAAATAAATAAATTAAAAATAATAAATGAATTTAAATTAAAAAAATGAATAAAATGAAAATTTTTTATTATTTTCAAGGAATTTTTCTGTGATTTTTATTTATTTTTTGAAAAATAAATTAGTCTATACACTATAGAGTATTATATACATGTAAAATATACCTATGTATTTTGTACACTTATTTTTAATTTATTTTTTTTACAAAATTACCGCAATTTTATATTTTATTTATTTACAACATAATTTTTGGAGTTCAAAATAATTGTTGTTTTATTTTTATTATTTATTTATAGGTATATAATAAATAAATAAGGAAGTATATAACATGTATATGTACAAGAGAGAGAGGTTTCATTTTATTTTTTTTTATTTTTATGATTTTTGTTTTATTTTTAGGAATATATACAAAGGAGGTAAAAAAGAATCTTATTAATTTTATTTTGTCAAAAATAAATATTTATTTACACACATAATTTGTACAATATAGAGTGGGCCCTATCTCTCTCTACTTATTTTATTTGGCGATCAGGCCAATGCTTGGCCCTCTCTTGGGGTTCGGGTCACTCTGTATTTATTCTAAATACCTCCTTCCTTTTTCTTTTTCTTAATTCTTTTAATTTTGCACAAATACATCTAATTATGTAATATTAACACGTGCATGCCTATTCCTAAGTTATTGTATTTACATCTATTTAAATGATGCTTTGCCAAGATAATTAGCTAAAATAAAAGAATACAGAGTGATGAATCAGGGATTCATCATACTTTTATCATTTTTTTTAAAAATATAAAAAGCCATATTTTATACTTTTTAACTTAGAAGATACCAAAGCATTATAAATATGTCCTTAAAAATTCTAAAAAAATATATAGTATCTATTTTTATCCTATTTTAATTACATACCAAATACTCATTAAAAATAGAAAAATAAAAGGCTTAAAAATTGAAAACCCCAAAAATATTTCATAAAAATCTAAAAAAATATTAGAAATCCAAAAAATATATTTTCTTGTTTTATAATTATATATATATATATATTTCAATTGATTTGGATAATTTTGGATCTTATTTACTATTTTTAAAATTCAAATCAATTTCATGTTATTAAATCCCTTATTTGGGATATTTATATTTTAAAAATATATAAAAATTAGCAAAAATTCCAGACAAATTACAAAAAAAACATTAAAAATATATATAACTCAAAAACAATTTTATTTTACATTTTATTTATATTTTTTAGTATTTATAAATATGTTACTCTATATCTATACATAGCCTAATATATCATATATGTATAAGAAAAAGAAATATAAAAATCTGAAAATATAAAAAAATATAAAAATAAAATATAAAATAAAAAACAAAACACAAAATTATAAAACAAAAATAAAATAAAAAAATATAAAATTAAAAACCACATACAATAAAATGGACAAGCGATAAAAGGACAAAATTTTGTGCGCATTCATTTTTGTCCCCATCTACCGTTTGCTCCTTTAGTTCAACCTCTACACATGCTTAAACCTATACACATTTTTTTGTAGAGTTATAATATATTTTAACTCCACATTTTTATATTTATTGCTTTTTTTGTATTGTGTGTTAATTGTTGATCGATCGAGATTTCGTCTGAGGTCGCCTTGACGACTATCTGTCCGCCTTGTGGATTGAAAAGACCTGGGCAAAATCTCTGTCATCAAGTGGCGTTGTTGTTGGGGAGCAACGCCTCATAGTTGGTTATTCTTTTATTTTGCCCTATATCTCTTATTCATTTATTTATTCATTCATTTTTTGTATATTTTTATACATGTTGTTTATTTATTTTTCATTAATTATTTGATATTGATGGTGACTGTTCTGACCACTTTCTCTGTTTGACTTTGTTACGAGGGACCGCCACACAAGAGAGGACCTCCTAGGAGGACCGATGCACCCGAGCAAGGCGGAGCCAGCCTTCAGACTTCGCTGGCAGGAGAGAGCAGCAAGGGCAGTAAAGAAGATTTTTGAAGACAGACTCCTTTTTTATTTATTATATTTTGCATTATTATGTATATTCATGTGAAAGAGTGATCATTATATTTGTAATAATTTGGACTCTCACAGAGTAGTGTTGTATATATTGTATATATACTTTAGCCATAACTCGTACTTTCATATTTTTAATATGGCTAAAACACCGTGTAAATACTTAAGAAAACTAACTAACTAACTAATAAAAAAGATGCAGATATTTCCTCAAAATTCTTTTTGTATATACTGATTAATAAATCAGGTTAAAATATTTTGAAAAATGTTTTGAAAGTAGTTTGAAAACCTATCTGAAAAATCTTTTCAAAAATATTTGAAAAATGTTTGAAAAATATTTTCAACCTTTGTAAAAATATTATGGATTGTAATTTTTTTCTCTTTGTGTGAAATAAAATTATTTTGTAAAAACTATTTGCAAATATTTGGAAAAATGGTTGAAATTTTATTTTGAAAATCTATATATACTGTTTGAAAAATATTTGCAAAATAGTTTTCAAATATGTGTAAATGTTTGTAAAATTATTTGGAAAAATTATTTTGGACTATAGTTTTCAAAATTATTTGTAAAATTATTTTCAAATAAGTTTGAGGAATATATGCATCACATAAAAAATCTAACTGTATGTATAAATTACTCAAGTTGTAAATCCTCTCATGATTCTTGTAAATAATTACCTCACTCCTGTGTAAATATGTGTGTATCACATCCCTAACTTTTTTCAAAAAAAATTATTGTATATACTTATATATATTACTAACTATTTGCATTAAAAAAACTTTTTACATGTGCATCACTTTTCAAAAATCCATAAAAAATTTCAAAATTTTGAAAATTGTTTCACAAAAAGATTTTGTTTTCTTTTCTTTGCATGTACATACTTTCTTGCATTTGCATTTGCATGAATATTTCTCAGGATGATTTTGACATTTAAACTAAGTCTGGAATAAATTTGAAGAATGGAGCTTAGTTGGACCTTAATCCACTTAATTTCAGAGGAACTTTATAAGAATTGGAGTTAAGACTTTTCAGGTCCTAGTGACTTAATTCTTTGAGTCTATAAGACTATGTTCACATGTCATCTTGATGAGTCTAAATAGAATATTTAACAACACACGCATGATTCTTTCATACTGTGGCTTACCTTGGACAATGCACTCTACACGTAGCTCTTTATGGAGGAGGTAGTGAGGGGGCAGGCGGAACCTCTCGTCCTCCTCTAGGGAGGGAAGTGCGTCTCAACCTGGTTTGGCGATGTTGAGGTCTAAAGACAGCATGTTGTGGGGTTGCAATAATGCTTTAAAAGAGGGATAGTCTACTAGCTCAAGAAGAGAAAACTCCTTATGTACATGCTGCACCTTGTATATATTGTCAAAGAAAAAAAAGAAAAAGAAAAAAATGCAAAATCTCCAAAAGTAGACAGGCCTGATAGAAAAATAAAATGCCTGTCGTTGTGTATATACAAGTGAAAAAAAAGAATAAGAGCTTCAATGTTATATATTTGTGAGCCTGCAGCGGGTGACATGGCTACACTGGTCATGCATCCAAGGATAGGTAACTACGCTGGTTACCGTCCATTCTCTTCTCCATCCCCTCCTCTTGAGCTGGTTGTACTTGAACTTAGAAGGGAATATCCCCGCTCCTCGAGGAAAGAGTTGCCAGGTCGGGGAATTAGAGTTACCTTGTCGAGAGAGGCTGTTTCTTTGCTACTTTTGAGATGAGGAGCTATATTTCACTTACACGTACAAGTAAGAATACATAGTCATAAGAATTTGTGTATGTAGACTTGTTCTGATATGACAGTTGAGGAGACCTGAAAAGAAGTCTTATGGAACGTAGAGGCTGTTGGGTTTTATCTCTATTTCCCATCAAGGTTCTGACACACCAATAATCCAAAGGTCTGACAGAGCTCCATACTACATTTTTATGAAGATAAGTTTAAAAGTCAATGTTGTTCTAACTTCTTTCCTTTTTCTTTTCTTTATTTTTAATTTCACTTATTTTCCAAATATGTGTTTGCTAAGGGACTAGCAAAGGTAAAGTATAGGGTAATGATGAATCTTCATCGCCTTTATTCTTTTATTTTAGCTTCATTTCCGTAGTTAAACACCTGTACCTATAATTACATAAAATTGCCATTTTTCATACATTTGTTAAAATCACATTTTTAACACTTTTTGTACATAAAAAAAGAATAATAAAAAATTCTTTTTTTTCTTCTTTTCATTATTCTTCTTTTTCTTTTTTTCTTTTTTCTTTATCATTTTTTTCTCTTTTCTTTTCTTTTCGTTCTCTTTTTTCTTATTTTCTTATTTTCCATTTTTTATTTCTTTTTTCTTTATCTTTTTTATTTTCATTTTCTTTTTTTATTTCTCTCTTTTTTTATTTTATTTTATATTTTTGTTTTATTACTTTTCTTTTTATTTTTTATTTTTCCTTTTTTTGTTTTTCTTTTATTTTTTTTTATTTTTTATGTATTTTTTAATTCTTTTTTTCGTCTTTTTTTGCAATCATAAAAACATTTATTCCATTTAAAGATAGCAAGCAAATTTATTGTTCTGAAATAGGGGCTAAACTGCAATTAGTAAAAGTTTTTACAACGAAATATAACAAAATTAAATTATAGGATAAGCGTTGCAAATTACCCAATGAAAGCGTGCTTGGCATGTGATTTGCTGGAATGGACTCTTTTGCAAATTTAAAACCTTCCTGCAGCTTTTTTGCAATACACAATACTTCCAGGGGAAATTATATAATTTTTCTAATATAATCTTTAATCCCCTAGGGTTCCTGTTTGTATCACTTATTCTTCAAACTGCAAGGCTGTCACTGCCTCTACTGGCAGGAGATGACGGGTTGCGCGCGGTGGCAGTGGAGGGACAGAGCACGGCCTGCGCACGTGGTGCTGGGCGAGGGAACGGTGGCTGGAGGATCGGCACCGCGGCCACAGGAGGATCGGTGCCGCGATGATTGGAGAGCGGCGCGGAAGCCACGTAGGAGTCGGAGGATCGGAGGCGGCGCGGTGGCGCGCGGACTCGCGCGACCAGGCGGGGAGGCTGCAGCGGCGATAGAGCGGGGCTGGGGCCGCGCGGTCGGCTCGCACACGGTAGTGGAGGCGGCGCAAGCGCCTGCACGGCTGCGCGCGAGGAGGATGTAATGGGAGAGAACGCCTGAGCGCATGCGTAGAGGGGCGCGGCCGGGAGGCCAGAGATGCTGGAGGGTGCGACTGAGCGGAGCTCGCGTACGGAGAAGAGGAACAACAGGGTTGACCCGCGTAGAGGAAAAGCATCAGCGCGGGGCCAACCACGGAGCTTCGGGCGGAGATCGCAGAGGGCAGGAGGTGTGGGCTCGCGCGGTCGGTGGTGCAGTTGGCCGCGACAGGTTGTGTCGGAGGCCGGGGCACGGATGACGAGAACGCGATGGCTGCCGGCTTCAAACGGGAGGGTGGCGAGCATGGGGGCTCAGGCGGACCGCTGCAGGCAGCCCCGCTGGAGGTGGGGCGGCGGGGGGAATGACATCCACTTTTTTTGTTTTTATTTTTTGTTTTTTTATATTTTTTATGTAAACAGTGATAATCAAGAAACGTTTTTTTTTATTTTTTATGAAACAAAAAATGTAAACAGTGATAAAAAATAGTTTTTTTGATTTTTTTAATATGATTCTTCAAAACAAATATTAGAGAGAAAATTTTTTATTTGTTAATTTCCTGCAAGACAAAGGTTAGAGAGAAACAAAAAAAACTAACTTTTTTTTATTTTCCCTGAAAAAACAAATGTCAGAATAAACAGGAAAAAATATATTATATATTTTTTATTTATACACAATAATAGGATGCATGAATGGGCGGATCTTGCGATACGGAAGAGAGATCCGTATCTCCGACCACCGTGCGTGGCCGGAGGAGGAAGGTTGCATGAGGTAGAAAAAGAAATGTGGAGATCGCGAGATCAGATGAAAAATCAGTCTCGAGGCAGAATTTTGTGTGGTGACAAAATTTTGAGATTGTTAAAGATCTAAGAGCTTGGTAAAAATAAAGACTACGCTACGGTTACACTAATGAAACGATAGAAAAATTGGATCTCACCTTGGGGTTCGGAAATGCCATGATGGCCTCGACGAGGGCTGACACGCTGTCACCGAACGGCTCAGAGGCTAGGCACCCTTCTTCAACAAGACGATTCTCGAAGATCGGGCTCCTCTCCACCAAAGATCGATCAAGGAGTGAATGAGGAGGAGGAACCCATTAAAAAGAGAAGAAAAATAAAAATGGCAAGTATGTACAAATAAGGAAAGTGTTTATTAGTTAATTAAATAAAAAAATAAATAAATAAATTACAAAATTTGGAATTAAATTAATTATATAAATTAAATAATTCATGAAAATCAATTAACCACCATAATGGTGGCCATATAAGGTGTGGAATAAAATCATGTCTACATGTTAAGTATATAAAATCAATTAATTCACATAAATCCACTAAATCAAATAATTAAATATGAAATTTGGAACTAAATTAAATAAATTAATTAATGTGAGATAATTAATTTTTTTGTGATTTTTATTTAAGGAAGTTAGTTGTATACACATATTATACACATATAATACAATATACATAAGTACAAATAAGGAAATAATTATTATAAAAGATTTTTTAAATTTTTATTTTTTTATTTTATTTTTAATAAAAACAATATTTACAAATATATACATTATTTATAAAAATAAATATGAATAAAATATATACAACACGTATATGGGAAAACTGCACAAAACACCACAGAAAATCGACTTTTCAACCGTAACTCCAAAAATTATGAAATCATAGCCATTTGAAAGATAATTTAATTTAGAGTATGATGGAAGTGATTTTGGTTCGATTTCAGCTCGTATGGAGCAGGAATTAGTGTTTCAATTATTACTTTGCGGCTTTTTCTGGGTATAATTATTTACAATATATACATTATTTTATTTTACACTTATTTTTATTATTTACAACACATTTTTATTTACAACTTTTGTTTACAAAAATAATTAGTTTGAGGTCAAATTATGTACAAATAAAATAATGTATGTTTTGTACAAATATAGAGGAAAAATATTTACAAAGTATTTTTGGTTTTTCTAACAGAAGACCCTATCTCCCCCTACTTTATTCCTGATCGATCAGGTCAAGTCTTGACCTTCTCTCGGGGTTCGGGTCAGTCTGTATTTATTGCATAAACACATCTTTTTCTTTTCTTTTTTATTCTTTTATTTATGTACAAAAAGTGTTAAAAATGCAATTCTAACAAATGTATGCAAAATGGTAATTTTATGTAATTAGTAGGTATTTACAAGTGTTTAACTACGAAAATGAAGCTAAAATAAAAGAATAAAGGAGATGAATAATGGATTCATCATTTAGCGACTTCGCCAGGTCCATTGCCCGAGGGATTGTTCCCTTGGGGGCCTTGTTGGCTTTTTCATATTTTTATCACTTTATTTTAATATGTTGTTCGATTTTTATTTTATTTATTTTGTGTAAATAAGCCCTAGCTTAGGAATTATTTGCTTGATAGATTAAGATCCAAAGCCCTAATATACTTGCACGTACCTATAGCTTTGCTTCTTGACTTAGTCAAATCATAATTGCTATTTTTTTGGATTTGAGATCGAGCACCGAGAGAAGTGCTATACAGCACTGGCAGGATCTGTTGTGGCGGACATCGATGCACTTCAGAGACCAGACTTTTGGATCTCACTTCTAGATATTTAGCATTTGGTGCTTTACGATAATAGCAATTACTATTCTAGGGCGATTTCATCGGATTGCATTGCATGTAGTATTAATTTAAATTCTGGTATGCATCCCGCATGGAGAGAGCTGGGAAGCACTATAAGTCTTCTGACATTGCTTGCATCATCGATCTCCGACTTGCACATCTTTTTTGACCTTCTCCCTCTAATTTTGCTCACTTAGGATGCTAAATACAATTGAAAACATTGTTAGACACGTTGTTTAACCCAAAAATCGGGAGGTCGTGTTGACTCACAAGGTGAATCAACAGTCGTTGAGTTGACCTCGCATGAAATCCGCGTTAAAATAACAATTAACCCACAACAGAGATCAGACAATGAAAAGCGGTGCAGAGTTAAAATTTAGTATAACTCTATAAAAGATGTGTATAGTGCGAGTAGTGTAGAGGTCGAACACAGGGAGCAAGCAGGTCGATCGGGGCAAGAATGCTCAAAAATGATTGTGATGAACTTGTCTATGCGTGCTATTTTTTTGTGGGTTTTTAATTTTTAATTTTTTTATTTTTATTTTAATTTTATTTTTTTATTATCTTTTTTATAAAATAAGATATATATATATATACAATAAGGGAAGGGGAGAGATAATGTATTTATAAAAATAGGTAAAATGAGCAAAATTCAGGAAATAAAATATTTTTGTGCTAATTTCTAATGTTTTATGTTTTTCTATGAGAAAATTAGGAGACAGAAATTATATTTTTGTGATTTTTTATGGATTGTATATATTTTTATAGAGATGTTTAATGTTTTTCTATTATTTTGAGTTTTCTTTTATATTTTTAATGATTTTTTGTTTGAAGATAAAACACACAAAAAGAAACAAAATATATTTTTTGTGAATTTTTCAAAGAGCTTATATAATTTTTATGTATTTTCTAATGCAAACAGGAATGAAAATGCATGTTTTTTATTTTTTATGAGTACTAATGCAGCAAAAATGTAAAATAAAAATATGGCATGGAAATGCAATGCAACAAGAAGCTAGGGTATTTTTTTGGTTTTTCTACGGTTTTATATATGCATGAAATAAATAGGGACAACATAAAGAAAATGCAATCCGAGCAGGGGCAGTTTTGTAAATATACAAAAGTCTAGGGGTTTGCGTGTAAAATATCCACAAAATTATAACTAATTTAAAATATTCTTGGACCAAATATCAATACCCAAAAGCACAGGGTTATCCCTGCAAAATTTCCAAAAAACTCACGTGCTGGGCACGTGCCTGGTAAGGACCTAATTGCAATTTGCAAGAAACTCAAGGGCTGAATAGCAAAATGTCCTTAAAAATATAAGTGCAATGAATATTTGTTGTACTAAATATAAATATGAAAAATACTAGGGGGTCCTTCACAAAATGGCCACAGCTCACGTGCACATGTCACGTGAGGTGACGTGGCCAAGGACCTAACTGTAATTATCTAAAATGCAGGGGGTTGAGTGCAAATATTAAAAAAATATAAAACAACAAATGAAAGTTTATATCTTGATATTTAAATACAAATGCTGGGGAAATAAATGCAAAATACCTACCGGGGGCAGATCGGATGGCGTGCAACTCTTTACTAAGACACGTGTCAACCTCCTGTTAAACGATACCCCTTCACAGATGAGTGGCCAAGATTAGATCATGGCCCTTGATCGAACGATTGCGGCTGGGTTGATCGAATGTCTGTTGTAGCTGGCCAAGAACACGGTAGGATCGGACGGTGGAGGTGCGTGATCGTCCGACGGCAGATGCTCGATCTGGGGCGCGACCTTGATATGATGGATGGGGACGCGAGAGGAAGAACATGGAAGCGTCTCCGGTGAGGTGAGCTTCCTTGGTCTCGATCTCCCCTCTCCGGTGTGTCTTTAGGCTTTGAAATGGCCGCAAAAGATCCTGCAAATACCTTCTATTGTTTGGAGGTGCCAACATGCTCCGGCGAAGCCCGAAGTGGCCGCATGAGGTCGGCGGAGCCGTGAAGCTCCAAGGACCTTGACCGGCCCTCAAAATCACCTCCAGGCGTCTCTTCGGCTCAGGGTACCTACAAAAAAGGTTAAGAAGGTCACGAGCAAATTGCCATGACCCTCCAGCGTGCGAAAAAAGGGCGGAGGATGGTGCGGGCGGAAGCTCACCGGAGCAAGCTCCGACGAGAGGCGGCTTACGCGATCGAACAGATAAAATGCGAAGGGGAAAAAGTGGGGATGATGCTAAGATTACAGTGAAGCTAAAAAAATGCAAGAAAAACAAAGAAAATGCGGACCTCGATGGACAACGGACCAGAGATAGACCTCACGGCGGTGGGCCGGAGATGGGGGTGGAGCCGGCCCTCACGGCCTCGTCGGACCTCGCTCAAGAGTGTTGGAGGCTCCCTTGTCATATGAGTCAAATCTGGAGCACCCAAGGAGATCCAAACTAGGTCAAGAAGGGGTTCAAAAGTGGAAGGAAATGTCGGATGGGTTTTTGAATAGGTTGCTCTGACGCTCCAAAGATCGAGGCGTAGCAGCCAACTCGATGATCCACAACCCGATGAGAGCCATGGGCGTGTATCATCGATCGACGGGGAACAAAAGTGAAGAAGACATCAACGCAAGAAGGTGCAAGATGCGTTCTCCAAAAATCAGAGAAAACGACAAAAAAACCACAGTATGACAGGGGCCAAACCTCGGTTAGAGTGTTGACCGAGGTCAACCAATGGAGGATTCTGGTTGGTCCATGTGGACCAACCAGAAAATTCCTTGGCAAAAAGTTTTGTAAATTCGTTTAAAAATAATAAATGATTTTATTAATTTTTGGTTATAATAAAAATGTTTATTATTTTCTAAAATATTTTATGATGATTTTTATTTATTTTTTCGAGGTTTTAAATTATAAGTTACCTTTTATGAGCTATATAGGTATATTTATATATTTTTTAAATATTTTTTTTATTTTTATTTTATATTTTTAATTTTATTTATTTTTTTATTATTATATATATAACTTATTTTTAAAGACTTAAATATTTTTTTATTTTTCTGATGTATTTTATATAATTAAATAAATAAAAGTGTATTCTTTATAGGTATACTTATAAGTATTATACCTATGTATTTCATACAAGTATTTTATTTTTATGTTTTATTTAGTGTTTTATTCTTGTTTTATTATACATATATATTATAAATAATATTTACAAAATTATAAAAGTATAAAATTATAAAAATAATGAATAATAAATAAAATGAATATTTTAATCAGTACAAGTATACAATATGGTTCCAAAACCTAGCTTTCAAACCGTAGCTCAGAAAAATATGAAATACTTTCATTAAATAGCTTATTGAAAATTATATACAATTAAAGGTGATTTTGATAGATTTCGAGTATTTGAGAGATACAGGTCTGGGAAGTTGGGATTTTGGAAACTTATTCAAATCACAACTATTTTGTACATTATTTTTATGTGAAATCAATTTTATATTTTCTATATCTACAACTTTCATGTACAAAGTTTCTTTATTTGAGGTATAAAAAGTGGAACTAAAAATAGGTCCCAAAAATGAAGGAAAATGAATAAAATAAATAGGTATTTTTATTGGTTTTTGACCCTTATCTCCCCCTACTTTATTCCTTGTCGGCCTAGTCATCGAGATGCCTAGGTCTCGGGGTTTCGGGTCATACAATATTTTATTCTTTTTCTTTTATATCCTTTATTCTATAATTTTGGCATTAAAAACAGTATTTTATACACTATTTACACACTAATGCGTGGATGATAAAATACCTAAATTAAGCCTATTTACATGCATTTACTAGGTTTTTAAGGCCAAAATGATAGAATAAAGGTGATAAAACGTAGATTCATCACACGTGCATCGAAAAATAACAAAAAAATGAGAACATAAATAAAATTGGGATTGCTAACTCTATTGGACTTCAAAATAAAATAAAATGGATTCATAGAGCAACCCCCTCATTGTTTGTGCATTTTATTCCTATGTACATACTAAGGATTAGTGCCCAAATCCCAAGCCTATCTTCGGTGCGTACAACTTCTTGGAAATCACTTAACTCTAAAAATGAAAAGATAAAAGACTAACATCTCTATCTTCACTGTGTTGAGTAGGTGAACTGGGGGTTTGCTTTGTGCATTGATTGTGATTTTGAGCCCATTTGCATTTTCACCCTTTTTGAGTTTTCGGTTCCATCTGTGTGAGCCATTATTTTTCATCATCGAGTCTCTCTACCTCCCTTGTTTATATATTTCCTCATTCGCATTCGAGTCATGATATTGGGTTTTGATCTTCACCATCCTAGCCCAATTTTGTGGCTATCTTCTTTGCCCATATCGCCCATCAATGGTCCGGTTCAAGGAGACCCTCTCCTTGAACCACAATTTTGTCTGTGTCCGTGTTCATCTCACCCACCCTCCTCGTTCCCTCTGTAACATCCCTTCTTCTAACTAAGATTGTTGCACTGGTAGATAGAGCCTGCATCGAGGTTTATGATTTACATCAATTATTTGAGTAAGTCGGGCGCATTCTTAGGATGTTGAGATTGGTATGCTACTTTTGGTGGATTTGACTTCAACAAGTGCATAGATATTATTGAGGATTTTCATTTTTGGCACGACTACCGGGTGTGATTCTTATTTGAGGAATTCTTATCATGCACACCAGATTGAGGATGTGATGTATTGTGATGATTTGATGATGATTTCATGAGCTACGATTAGACAATCTATTCTGTGATTCCTTCCATCTTGATTTAGAGGAGTGATTGACTATCTTGATTCGTACTTCAGAGCGACGGTGTCCAGGAACCAACATGATCTCGCTCATCTTCTCGACTGATCCATCCTCCATCTCCTGATTCTTTCCTCCACCTGTAGCACATAGAGGATTTCTGCTTACATATTGAGCCATCTTAGCTACTTGGATTAACTTGAGGGACTATATTGTGACTGACTTGATTACCTTTCTCATCCCTCCCATGATCTTATGCCCTCCAACTGAGGATTGAATGATTGATGATTTTGAGGACCTAAGATTTGATGCTAACATGCCCATGATTTGATTGACCCAGTTTGCATTACTCCCCGAGGGTTATCTGCAGGAGACTATGTCATTTTCTTGATCTTTCGGTCTCTTCTGCTGGTAGCCAATCTATCGCCTACCGAGATCGCTCTGTCTGACTCATACAAATCTTCTCACCTTGACGACCCTCGCAAGGGTGAGATCTGTTCGTATATTCACTGCTTAGTTTGCATGCTCCCCAAGGGCTATCTGCGAGAGTATGCAACACATTCTTTACGCTTGGTTCCACTAGATAATTGTTTCTCCGATTTGGCGGGGGCACAGAACTGAGTCGTATGATATGTACCATCGGTCTCACTGCCTTGATATATATCCGATCTGTTGGATCATGGGACCGATTGGTTTTGACTCTTTTGAGTTCGCTCTCTTTGACAGTCCTCATAAGGATGAGCCATCTTCTTATGATTATTTCATGCTTAGTTGGTAGTATGCTCCCCGAAGGTTATCTATGGGATGCTGCCACACTTCCTCTATCTGTCGCTCTCTCTTGCTGGTAGCCGATCTGTTGCCTATCGAGACCACTTCTGGTGAACTGTCTGATGGATCTAACTTCTTTGAGTCTTCTCACCTTGACGACCCTTGCAAGGGTGAAATCTATCTGGTTATTCGTTGACTAGTATGTACCGTTCCCCGAAGGTTATCTGTGGGAGGGTACACCATTTTGTAGGCACTTGGTTTCACTTCCGATGTCTCCTATCGAGTGGAGCACAAAGCTGAGTCTTCTAACAAGTGTACTTGGTCTCCTCTTCAGTTGTGTCTCTGATCTGTTGGAGTACGAAGCCGAGTTTGCTGATTATTCTGAGATCTTAGACTCATCTGAGTCTGCTCACCTTGAGGATCCTCGTAGGGTTGAGCCATGTCTTGTGGTATTCGGCATGTCCCTTCGACCTTTCGTATCTTATGACCATCAGATATCACGCTACATTGAGAGTATGTTGCTCTTCACCTTTCCTATCTTTCTGAGACTGTGATTGTCTTGGAGGATTTTGTAATACTAACTCTTCCTCCATGTCTTACGGTATCGGTTGTGCTCTCACATTCCTTTCCTATGAGCTGATGATCTCCTATGTACTACCGGATCCTGTTTCAGCTTTTTCGATCTGTTTCAACAGTAGTTGACACCCACTTGATTATATATCCGGGTGTCTTCTCACTTTCTGACTACATCACCATTCTCACAAGGAGACGATGACAAAAGTATGGTATTCGCTTACCAGATATTGTCATGTACTTCACCATTCTTACTTGTTGTATATACGTGTTTTGTGTTACATTTCTTCCTTCTCCCGTATGTCATGTGCACCCAAATCTTTGGCCATATTCGTGTTTCCATACTCAGGATGTACCTTGTCCTAAGTATAAGGAGTACATATCGTGTTGTTCTTTCTCCGTTCTATTTCATCACTCATGTCGTTGCCTATACTTAGTGAACTTTTACCCTAAGTAAAGGGGAAGTGATGCATACATTCTCTATGATCTTTTCATCTATCTTCCTATGTCTTTTCTTCTTTTCTTCTTTTCTTCTTTTCCTTTTCATTTTTCTTTTTCTACCATAGAGGTGTCGCCCCTTTTTGTCAGTTTTCTATACATAGGACGTACTTTGTCCTAGGTATAGGGGTCTGCATCCTGATTCTTTCATTCTTTGATCCCCTCCGCCGTCTCCTCTCTTGATTTGCTCTACTATACTTAGGGATATCTCACCCTAAGTATAGGGGGAGACAGACTGAGCTGTGATCTATTTATTCCCACCCTTGATCCTCCCTGCCTTGTGTACAATATGTTATACTTAGGATTATTTGATCCTAAGTATAGGGGGAAAGGTCAACTTCTGATTCATTTATCTCTTCAGTCTTTCATTTCTTATGCAGTCGTTGTAGTATAGGCTTTTCTATACTCGGTATGAGTTATGTATTCTCTTTTTGTTTCTGATCTATGAGTACATAACTCAAGCTAAGTATAGGGGTCGTATATACTCTGTATATACTTTAGCCATAACTCGTACTTTCGTATTATTAATAATAAATATGGCTAAAATAGTATATATACTTATACAATACCTTAACTCATTTAATGACAAAATGCATTCTTATTCCTCAAATTCTTTTTGTACATACTGATTAATAAATCAAGTAAAAAATACTTTTACAAAATGATTTGAAAAATGATTTGACCCGTTTGAACAACTTTTTTGAAATATTTTCACCCTTTGTAAAAATCTTTTTGATTTGTAAAAATTCTTTTCTTTGTGTGAAATAAAAGTTTTGGGAGACCTATTTGCAAATAATTTTGAAAATGATTGCAAAAATATTTTGAAAAATCTATATATACTATTTGAAAAATCTTTGCAAAATGACTTTAAATATTTGTAAATATTTGCAAAAATTATTTTGTAGTATAGTTTTCAAAATTGTTTGCAAATAAATTTGAGGAATATATGCATCATTAAATAAAAAATATATATATATATAAATACATAATATTTTTTTTACCAATTGTGTATTTATCTATAAAAATAAATAACATTTTAAACCTGTAAATTCTTTAAAATTCTTAGTCCTTGTAAATAAATAAAAAGAGGCACGCCCGTGTAAATAGCTGTACATATTTTATTCTTGTGCCAAAATTCTTTGTATTTTCAAATTCTTTTTTTAAAAAAATGCATCATTCTTTGCATCATTGTACATACCATTTGCATAGCATTCATATTCTTTCAGATTGAGCTGGATGATTGAACTAGTCCAAATAAAGTCAAAGATTGGAGCTTGGTTGGACCTTACTGCACCTAACTTCACTGAAATCTTTTGGGAACTAGATTTAAGGTACTACATGTCCATTGGGACTTAATTCTTTGAGACTCAGGGCTGGGTTCAAGTCACCTCAACTGACTAACTAGAACTTTTCGAGACACACACATGACTCTTGTCGGTCGTGACCTAACTTTGACACTTGCACCTTTCACTTGGCTCAACTCAGTTGGAGTGTTGAGGGGGTTGGATTTTCTGGTTTGAGACACACATGAGTGGAAACATTCGTTCTCGTCTAGGGATGGAAGTGAACCCCAACGTGATCTAGTTACCATGAGGTCTAAAGACATGAGAGTGTGGGTTGCAATAATGCTTCAAAAGAGGGATAGTCTTCCATCTTAAGAGGAAAGACTCTTTATGTAAATGCTTCTGTAAATATTATTTTAAAAGACTCCAAAAAAGTGGACAGGCCTGATTGAAAATAAATGGCTGCCGGAGTATGCATATATGTTGTATAGAAAATAATCAAGCTTGAGCATCAAAGTTATACCATGAGAGCCTGCACTGGATGACTTGACTACACTGGTCATGCATCCCAGGATAGGTAGCTACACTAGCTACCGTCCATTCTTCTCTTCACTCCTCCTCTTGAGTCGGATGCCACTTGAACTTAGAAGGGAATACCCTGCTCCTCGAGGAAAGAGTTTCTGGATTAAGGAATCATTGGGTTGTCATTCTAGAGAAGTCAGTTCCTTTGTCATTTCAGTTGAGGAGAGCCACTATCACTTACACTGTACAAGTCAGCTTCATAGTCATAAGTGTTTGCGTATGATGTAGGCTAGTTCTGACCTGGCTATTGAGGTGGTTTGAACCGAGTTTTGTGACTTTCGAAGGCTGTTGTGTTTTAAATTTGGTTCCCGACCAGGTTCCAAACATATTCTCATATCAAGGTTTAACCTGAGCTTCAAACTTTGATTTTGTAAAGACAAATTTAATAATTAAAATCAATTATATTTATTCTTCCTTTTTTCTTTTTCTTTTCTTCTTTATTCTTTTATACTTATTGCATAAGTGTTTGCTAGGGACTAGCAAAGGTAAATATAGGGGATGATGAATCTCCATTTCATCACCTTTATTCTATCATTTTTGCCTTAAAACCCCTAGCTAATGCATGTACATAGCATCAATTTGTACAAAATAGCATTCATCATTTATTGAATTTATTTTGTAAATAATATGGTTTTTAATGCCAAAATTATAGAATAAAGAGAAGGAAAGAAAAAAGAATAAAATATCAAAGATATTTTATGACCCTAAACCCTGATACCAAGTCAAGAATTGAGTTGATCGACAAGGAATAAAGTATGGGGAGATAAGGGCCAAAAATACAATAAAACCCTATTATTTTATTCATTCAATAATTCATTTTTGACCCCTATTTTATTCTTTATAATTTATACATCAAATAAAGAAACTTTGTACATAAAAGTTGTAGATAATAATGTAAATAAAACTACAAATTTGAGTTTGTGCAAAAATAATACACACTGTACATTTTATACACAAAATAAAAAACCAAAATCCCAAATTCATGGACCAATATCTTCCAAATAGAAACTCAAAATATATCAAAATCAACTAATTTTATATAACTTTTCATAAGCTATTTAATGGAGGTGGTTTCATATTTTTTGGAGTTAAGATGTGAAAGTTTGGTTTTGGACCCTCATTGTACATTATACCCGATTAAAATATTCATTTTATTTATCCTTTACTATTTTTATAATCTTATATCTTTATAATTTTTTAAATATTATTTATAGTATATGTACATATTAAAACTACAATAAAATCACAAAGAAAATACAAAATAAAATAAGTCTATATTAGGCAATATACCTATGGTGATGCATGTATATAAATAAAAATGAAATTCATTCTTTTCTTCTTTATTATGTCATATTTTTATATTCTTGTAAATATTACTTATATTATATTAAAAATATAAAAATAAAATAAAATCCAATAAAATACATTAAAATAAAATAATGTGTAAAAACATAGATGAAATATATATAAGTATACCTATATAATATATGGGGAAAGGGAGTATGCTCCCTGGTTGTAGCCGATGCTCCCACCTATTTTTAACTGTATTTTGTTTATGAAATGAAACCTATTGGAATTTAGATCACAATATGTCACTATGGTGTCATTCAAAATTCAACTTAATTCGAGACTTCTATCCCCTCCATCAAGTCTGTCAAATTTTAACGGTCTCAGATTTGCTGAAATTGACCCCCTTCAGATGGAGGGCATATGAGTCTCTGTTTCTAACGAAATTGGAATGGCATGTTAGGGGAATATAGTGATGAATTTACATATTTTTTTATCCAAAAAAAAAGAAATAGAGAAAAAAATAGGGGTGGGAGTAGCCAATTGGCTACTCCCAGGGAGTAGCCTCCTTTAACCCATAATATATACCCTTATTTATTTAAGTATACAAATAACATCATAAAATATAATAAAAATATATTTATATACATAAAAATTAGTTATAAATATATAAAATAATAGAATAAAACAATAAAATAAAATATAAAAAATAAAAATAAATTAGTCAAAATATAAATGAATATACATATAAATAAAATCCTAAAAATTAACTACTAATAAATAACACCAAAAATAAATAAAAATCATAATACAATACTAAATAAAATAATAAACATTTTTATTTTATACTAAAAAATATTAAAATCGTTTATTATTTTTAATTATTTAATTCAAATAAAATCCACAATTTTGTCATGTAGCGACCTGACGTGGACCAATCACGTCAGGTCACCTGTTGACCTTCAGTCAACTACTTCCCCCGCCTTCAGATCCGTTAGAACTGTCCAATCCTGCATTTTCTTCCCTTTTTCTCGCATGATCCATCCTTCAATCGCACTCGATCTCTTCAGCAATTTTGCTCCTGTATATTCTTTGATTCACACCGAGCTTCTGAATCTCATGTACATACAATTTATTTCTGCCATTTGGCCGGTCAATAAGGGTGCCCTGTGATGAATCCACGATTCATCGTCTTAATATCTTGATCTTAGCAAAATCCTTGAGTAAATTCCCAAATAAATGTCTATAAAATCCATAAATTAACAAAATGACTCTTGTAAATAAAATACACTAATTATTGTATGTTAGATTGTACAAAATAAATTACACATAAAAAGCCGCAAAAATAAAGGAGTTTTATACCTGTAAATAACCCAAAACTTCATGTATTTTTAATAATTTCATTTCAACTCCTTTTTGGCTAATTCTTTCTCTAACTTGTTCATAATAATGTACATAAAAATACAAAAATACAAAATAAATTATATCTCAAATAAATGCTCCTAGATCCCAATGGAAAAAAAAGCCGTAAAGACCAACTTCCAAGCTAAATTCCCGCTCCGTATGAACTCCAAATTCACCAAACTCACTTTTAAAGTTCAAGTTAGAAAATTATCTATCCAACGGAAGTGGTTTCATTAAAATCGGAGCTCGTTTGCAAAAGTTGGGTTTTGGGACCTAGATGTACATTGTATATTATGTATATATTCTTTCTTTCTTCATTTTTTATTTTATCTTTCTTAATTACTAAAAATACAAAAAAATCATTGTGGTCTTGTATTTTGATTGTACTATTTTATTGTATTTTCCTATTGTACATAGCTACTATTAAAAAGACAAAAAAAATATAAAAAGAAAAGCAAAAAAAAATGTACATGTTGTATATCTTCTTTTTGTAAATTCCCCACTCTTTTTCTTCTCTTTATTTTATTTTCTCTTATTAGTAGCCTACTTTATTTCATTTCATTTTTTAATAACATTCTCTACAATAACTTCCCTTTCTCCATTAACCTCCAAGTCTTCTTTCAACCTCCATTCCACTCCATATTCTTCATATAACCTCCCATTCAACTCCACCAATAATCTAACTTCTCATTCAACACCACCACCTCTCTAACTCCCATTATTCATCTCTTTATAATCATCTCCACATCCACATTTTTTCCCCATCCACCATTCTTATAGAATAAGGAGAGAGCTTGGAGTGTTTTGTTGGTGACAGCGGTGAAGCATCGTCCTCAAGCGACGACCTCCTTCAGGTGAGATCCGCGGAGCTCCACTCCGCGTCATGAGTTCCCCGTCGAGCTCGCGTAGCTTCTCCGATTTTTATCTCGCCAATCGGGTCGAGGCGACAACAGGAGTTTAGCGTAGCTACTCCGCCAATCCGGCGAAGAACAGGTAAGTATTTCTTCTTATTTTTCTTGTTATTTTATCTTATCTAATAGTTTGTTTCATTGTTGTCTCATCATTTTTATTTTTATTTTTTTTAGCACACCACATCCAACCCACCATCATTTTATTCATCATCACCACCTTCATCATATCACCACCTAAAAATCCTCCATTTGTTTAGTTCATCATCATCACAACCACCAACTCATCATCTACCATTTTGTTGTCTTTTTTTTTTGTGTACATAATTTCTGTTAAAGAAAACCATAAAAAATTAAAAAAAAATTTTTAAAAAAAATCTTTTGTTACAACAGTAAAAGAAAAGGCAAAAAAATAAAAAAAAAAATAAAAAACAACCGCAGGCACGCCCGCCGCCCCTCCCCTTCCCTCCAAGCGGCACCGCCGCTGCCCATCGTCGCCGGCTGCGCGCGAGCCGCCCCTCGCCTCCGCCGGCCTCCCTCTTTCAACACCCTCCGCCGGCGGCCCCCTCGCGCAGCCCCGCCTCCTCCGCGCGCCGGCGTGCGCACCGACGCCAACACCCTCCGCCCCTCTCCGGACTCGCCGCGCCCACCCAGCACCTCCGCCCAAGCGGCGGCCTCAGCTCGCCGTCGTCCTCACGCCGAACACCGCCGCGCGCCGTCGCCCTCCTCCCGCCGCGCGCCGCGCGCCGCCCACCATCGGCTCCCTTTTGGGTTCTTCTCCCAGTACGCAAGGAGGAAGAAGGTGCATTTTTTTCATTTTTTATGTAAAAATTGCGTTTGTTTTATTCGAGGTTTCTAATATTACATAACAGTCCTTGTATGTATTTTGCTCTGTAAATATTATTTTCTATTTTGCACAAAGATCCCTGTATTCACACTTTAATTTGGACTTCGTTTATGCATCTTTTTGTTCAAAGGAAAATGTCATTGTGTTGAGCAACTAATTCTTTACATAGTGGGTATTTATTTGTATTTTTGTGAGTGATGGGTAATTAATTAAAAATGGTTAACTGAAATTCTGTGTATTTTACCCATTCAGTGCTTATAAATTTATATCTCACACACGGTTGCTCTAAAAAATCCACAAAAATTAGAAATGATGCTTTGAAATGTGATGTAATTACTATCCAAATTTCATCCAAAATGGAGTTGTCTTGTGCCTTAAATAAATTGTAGAGTGATTTTAGTTATTGATTTTTAATTAAATCCCCGTATATTCTTTTTGCGAAATTTCAATTCTCCTGGATTGCACATAAAAATATCTATTTGAGATAATTTGATCTCTGACTAATTTGATAACGTGGATTTAATAGGAATTAATTACTCATTTCCACTCTGTCTTCACTAAAAAATCCATAAAAAATTCATACTTTGTCAGAAAATTCCAAAAAAATTACTGTAGTCTTCTTGCATCATGTTTTCATTTCAGTAATTTTTTCATAATTTTTGCTTACTGTTTGTGTGAAAAATTGTGAAAAAAACCCATAAAAAGTGTGCATTTTTCTTTGTTGCATTTAACCCCTAAAATTCTAAAAAAATGTGTTTTGTGTTCATCACTGGATTAGGACTTTAGGAAAATATAATTTGGCTAAATTGGATTAATTTCTCATTAAAATTAATTTGGCTAAGTTGTGTGTTTTCTTAGGTGCTTAATTCACTTGCATTGACATCCTATTTGCATTAAAAAAATCTAAAAAAATACCGTTTGGATATCTAGATCTTAAATTTGCAAATTAAACCCAAGTTGTTCCTTTGCCTCCCTGAGTTCGACCCCGGACTTGCCCGGGATATAAATTAAGCCGAGACACTCTTCACGGAGATCTTCTCTTGGTTCTGACCGAATCGCTAAGTACACGTACTACAACGAACACGAATTAAACACCGTATCTAGCGTCTCGTCACCCTGTAATGTAGTTAAATAAAGACCTTCATCCTCCATTCCTTCTTTGGTCATCTTCCACCCCTAAAACCCTGTAACCTCGTCCAAAGAGATCACTCTCGTGACAGGAACCCCTGAGGTTCGTGACGGTTGAAGGACAACGAAGGTGCACCCACAGCCGTGCCAGCGGCCCTGCTCCCTGCTGACCACTACAGATATAAGAGCTGATCTTTTTACTTTTTCTAGGTAAATTTTAATCTCGCATTTTATTTCTTGCATTTAATTTCATATGTTAGCTTGATAATTAGCATAGGTTAGTAAAGTTAGCCTGTCGGAGCTCTTGAGCTCTGGCCATGTTCCGCCATGATTTTGCCTATTCTTCGCCGCACCTGCCACCCTCATTCCGATCCCATGTTGCTTCTCATCACCATGAACCCCTTCATTCACCTTGCTACCTTCTGGAGCAAGTTATCGGAGCTTCAACTCCTCTGCTCGACAGAGCCTCCACCGCCCCACTTCACCCGACATCCATGCTCGTCAATCATAGCCCCATAACCTCCTTTTTCCTGCTCGCACTTCATTTGCAGGGTCTGGAGCTAAAGGACCCTTGAAGGGTCAAATTTTCAGAATTTTGAGGTACCTGGAGCTCCCTTTCTTCCTAGATGCCACCCGATCATGCTGGAGCTCCAAGTGCCATTTTGAGGACACCATCGGCTGGGCAACCTCGCCAGGAGTGTCTCGAGCCTCGTCGTTAAGAGAACCACCTCCGGAGATGCGAGGAGGAGGAAATGGAAGTT
Organism: Ottelia alismoides; assembly: GCA_037367405.1. Taxonomy (NCBI): domain Eukaryota; kingdom Viridiplantae; phylum Streptophyta; class Magnoliopsida; order Alismatales; family Hydrocharitaceae; genus Ottelia; species Ottelia alismoides. The sequence goes on from JAZKJV010001663.1 coordinate 211,400, forward strand.
TGCCAGCCTCTGTGTTCTTCCCCCATTCTTCATCCATCGCTCTCCACCACCCAATCGATGAGGAGTCCCAATTGTTGCAGCCCCCGTTGGATCAAACAACGCCAGCATTGTTTGATCGAGACTCGAAGATCTAATCTCCATTGTCCACAACGAAGCAGCATCGTGAAGCATGGAGTAGACATATGTATAAGTGGGAAGCATACGATCATTCTCCATCGCGTAGTTATGGGGTAAAGTGCAAACTCTGCCCTGCTTTTTGTATATTTAATATTTAGCCCTATAAATAAAAAGTCACGTCTAAAATAAATTAGACATTTTGTAAAAAGGCTCATGTAGTTCTTGTATTTGCATTTTGGTCCATTCCAGCTCAGCTCACATGTCGTCCCACGTGAGCTGGGCAAATTGCATGTATGCCCTTACGGCTTTGTGTATTTAGTTTAAGTCCAATACAATTTGAATTACATTGTATATTTTTTATAAAAATTGTAATGAGGCCCTAGAGTTTAATTTATTTACATGTATGCCCTACTAGGATATGTATTTTGGTGCATTTCATCTATTTATTAAAAATAGCTTTTGTGCTCCTAAAAACTTGCAAAAATAGGGATAGACGCCTCTTGCCATGCACTTTCACATTCATCTCACATTTTTATGCATTTATCTATTTATTAAAAATCAAAAGCAACCTAATTTTGTACTATTTAGCTTAGAAAATACCAAAAAATACAAATATGTCCTTAAAAATTCCAAAAAAATATATAGTGTCTATTTTATCATATTTTAATTATATACCAAAAGCATTAATAATGGAAAAATAAAAAGCTTAAAAATTGAAAAACCCCAAAATCTTTCAAAAAGTCCTAAAAAATCATTAGAAAATGGAAAAAAATATTTTCTTATTTTAATATTGTATATATAGTTGTATATTAAATTTGATTTGGATAATTTTGGATCTCATTTACTTATTTTAAAATTCAAATCAATTTCAGGTATTTATTAAAACCCTTATTTGGGATATTTTTATTTTAAAAATATATAAAAATTAGCCAAAAAATTACAAAAATATTAGAAAAATCTATAAAACACAAGAAAATTTTATTTTAGATTTTACTTATATTTATTAGTATTTATAAATATATTACTCTATATGTATATATATAGCCTTATATATCCTATATATTTAAAATAAAACGAAATATAAAAATCTGAATATATAAAAAGAAAATATAAAATTATAAAAATAAAATACAAAATTATAAAATAAAAATGAAATAATATAATATAAAATTAAAAATACACAAAAACAATAAAAGTGGACAAGATATAAAAGACAAATTTTTGTGCGCATTCATTTTTACCCCCATCTACCGTTTGCTCCTTGAGTTCGACCTCTACATATGCTTACACCTATACACATTTCGTTAAAGAGTTATAATAAATTTTAACTCCATATTTTTGATATTTATTGCTTTATTCGTATTGTGTGTTAATTGTTGATCGATCGAGATTTCGTCTGAGGTTTCCTCGACGACTGTCTGTCCGCCTTGTGAATTAACAAGACATGAGCAAAATCTCTGTCATCAGTGTCCCTAAATTTGTACCTAATTAACATGATCTTATTTATAGTTATATGGGCATGCACTTCCAAAAAAAATATCTTCCATTTACACACATCAAAATCGATGACCACTTGACCGGGATGTCTCATCCCAAAGTGAGTTCAATAATACCGTGAAAAAATTAAAAAAAGTATAGCACAATTGTAAGTTGTGAAATCTTCTAATGTGTTGCATACACCACCCGTTGTGCATGGTCATACACAAACCCGATGTGGAAGGGATGCTTGATGTGTGAATTATTTGTGTGTATGTATAGTTAGTATTTTAACCTAATTTAAACTATGGCACATAGTGTCATATTAATTGTGATTTTATGTGATAACTTGGTTATCACAAATTGGCTTTTTAATGTAATACATACGGAAAAATATGGTCACATGTTTGTATACACACATCCTAAAAGAACCTAGAGACACACTATACACTTACATTCAAACATATACATATACATGTACATGTTGAACTGATAATCAGTCTACTAGGTCTAACAAGCTAGCTTAACAATCGGTGTATTGACCAACTATCAAATTCAACAATAATTAACCCACAATTATTGAGATCAATCAATTAAATGTATATGTGAGTTAAAATTTACTATAACTTTGATAGATATGTGTATATGCATAAGTAATCTGAGTGTCGAACACTGGGAGCAAAAAGAGGCAGTAATTATTAATTATTACTAATTACTAATAATGTACCTTTTTATCTTTTTCTGCATTTTCTTGTTTTTGTGTGGGTTTTTAATTATATTTTTCTTATAGATTTTTAATTATAATTATATTTTGCATGTTTGTATTTTTAAATTTTATATTTTATTTTTAATTTTACAAATTTTATTTACTTTTTTATTTTTAAAATAATACATATAATTATATAATATATATTATAATGTATATATAAGTAATATGTATATAATAGATACTATAGATATATGGATTTTTATTTAAGTCAAATAATAGTCAAAATAAATTAAATAAAATGTTTTTGTCTTTTTATATTTTGCTCTATTTTTTATCATTTTTATATGATTTTTCTAATTTTTATAGATTTTTGTAGCTATTAAATATACAAAAAATGAACAGATTAATTATTAGAGATTATTTTAGGTTTAATAAATATAAATAAGTCAAAATAAACCTAAAACTGTTTTTTATATATAGTAGATATATTAAGGAAAATTCACAAATGGGGAGAACTATTTTGGGGTTTTTAGATAATTTTGTTAAATTTTATAAGTTTTTTAGGATTTTGTGCTTTTTAAGTTTTATATTTTGTATTTTAAGTGTTTTTTAGATATGTATAATGTAATATAATATAGATTATATAATTTTTTGGAATTTTTGGAGAAGGTTTTTTAATTTTTATCGGGTTTTTATGCTAAATAGTGAGAAAACGCATGTTTTTGAATTTCTAGAAATTAGGAAAATGAGTTAAAATACCAAACAAAAATTATACGAGGTTAAGCATGGTATTTGGTACTTAACACAATTTTCCTAACATTTGTAAAGTAATAAAAATATTTAGTATATAAGATATAAACAAAAATAAAATGCTGCAATTATAGGGACCTATTTGCAATTAATTTAACTAAACATTCAGTAACTAATAGATCCAGATAACATCAAGGTACACATGAAAATATTACAATGCCTCACGTGTCACAATAAGTGAGGCATAAGGACTAAAGTTTGAATAAAGACAAGTTCGAGGTCCTTCTTGCAAATTTTACTAAAAGTATTACACTATATTTTACATTTACAAGACTAAAACATAAAGAAAAAAGTTGGAGGGGGTTGGGAAAAATTTATCCATGGCAGTGCGTGACACGCCACGTGCGATTCCTTCTAGATACGACAGTGGGGACGCTTCCACTTATCCACGTGGACGGTTGAGGATGCGCACCGCTTCGTTTTAATCCTACACTCCAAATAAATCTGAATTGAAGTCCTCATTTGACGATTATTGCTCTTCTCCAAGAACGGGATGAATAACAACTGAGGTGAGATTCGATCCTTCGATTCTTTGTCGTTTGCTCACCAAAAACTTCATGGTGCTCGCTCGCAACTCCAAGTGATCTTCAAATCGTCTGAGCCTCACTAGGAGAGGCTTGAAGGTATTTTGTTCTCCAGGTGACCTGGGAGCTACAGGCGAGACTCAAATCCACCCCAGATGGAGCCCTATGGGTCTAGAACCTGAATAGGGAGATGGGATGCTTGAGGGAGATGCTCCTCAACCTAAAACTAAAGTTGAAAGCACAGGGAATGGACGAGGCAATGATATCAATAGAGGGCAGAAGGAGATTTGGAAGTTTGAATCTTACATATTCAAGAGGATCTGACGGATCGATTATCTGGAGTGTAAGGGAAGGTGCTGGAGTGGTTTGCGTGGTCGGAACATGTGGGATGCATGGTGAAATAGTGGCAAGAGCCTAGTGCTTCTGCAAACTACGATATGATGATTTAAGCTAAAACAAGATGGAAATAAGCTAAACTAAGGATTAAACTACACTAAGAATTGAAATGTAATCTAAGTAACATTAAATCTATGCCTCAACATGGGTACGTGGAAGTGAAGAAGCCTCGCCTGAGAAGCTCCAGCGATGGCTGGATCAAGCTCCGACAACCCCTCTCCTCGTCGAAAGAACCTGGGAATGCCTACCTGTCACCAAGGGCTCAACACAGGTAATGTTCTTTGGGGTTACGGGTAGCTGGAAAAGATTAAAAATAAAATATGAGATTGGGGTTTTTGTTTATACATATGAAGATGGGCAATCTCTTGACTGAGATTCCATTAGGGGGGTGTTGGTGAGATCTTAGAGTATGGTGTGGAAGAAGATTATGGGAGGTGCAGAAAGATGGTGGTCTCGAGGGAGATGGAGTTGAGGAGGAAGAGTGAGGAATGGAGAAGAAGGGAGGTTGGCGCTTCTGACTTTGGAAGGGTACAATTGGCCTAGAGTCAACAAACCCTGAGTCCTGATTGGTCCACGTGGACCATGATAAAATAGGAATTAAAATAATTATTAATTTAATAATAAATACACATGATTTTATTAATTAAAGTATAAAACATGAAAAAAGTTTATAATTTAAAATATTTTTGTGATTTTTATTTATTTTTACAATATTATTTGTGAGATGTAAATATTGCATTTATATTATAGGTATATATACTTATATTTTATATATTTTATTTTGTATTTTTAGTACTTATTATCATATTTACATATTTGATATACTTATAATATTATGAAATACATATTTATAGATTTTTTATTTTATTTTTATGATTTTATTTGTATGTATAGACAATTGTATGTATATATTATAGGTATAATATACCTATATGTTATGATGTATTATTTTTTAATGTTTTACATTTTTTATTTATATTTATATTTTTAATATGTTTTATATAATGTATACAATTATTTAAAATTTTAAATAAGTAAAAATATAAAGAATTAAATATATTAATTTTATATACATATACATAATATAATAGTACCCCAGGAAGCCGATTTTTGTATCTTAACTCTATTTTTAATAAAACCATCTTCTTTAGATAGATAATTTAATTTAAAATATAATAATGGTGAGTTTCATTCAATTTAAGTTTATATGAATGAGATACTGGTTTGTGAAATTCAGTTTGCGACTTTTTCATCTGTGTGTACAAGTTGCACTGTGCATGATTTTATTGGCTATTATTTTTGTAATTTTCTATATATTATTATGTACAAGTTTCGTGCTGGAAACTTTATTATTTTAAGTATGTATAATTGTAAATAAAATAGTGTAAAAATGATTATTTTCATTATATGAAATTAGGGTTTTATACCGTGTTCATGCCCTTATCTCCCCCTACTTTATTCCTAGTCGACCTAGTCAAGATTGACTTGGTCTCGGGGTTTAGGGTCATTCGGTATCTTTGATATTTCATTTCTTTTTCATTTTTGTTCTTTATTCTTTAATTTTAGATTTAAATACAGATAATTATATATTAAATATAGAGTAATTGCAAGTGAATGTTAGATGTTAATTTGTACAAGTTAATGATATTTTCAGGTGTTTTGATAGGGATTTAAATACAAAATGGAAGAATAAAGGGAGATGAATGGCTATTCATAAATACATACACATATGCCCCCAAACATATATTAGATACATAGATACTCATAGTTACATACATATAATAGACATACATACATTTACATATCCATATCCATATCCATATCCATACATACATTAATCATATAGATGCATACATACATACGTATACATACACTAGATACATAGATACACATACACATACACATACATACACTAGATACATAGATACACATACATAAACATACACATAAATAAACATATACTTACATACATACATACACATACATAACATATGCATACACATAGATACACTGGATAAATAGATAAACATACACATAGATAAACATACACATTTACATAGATACATAAATGCACACATACACATACATAAACATACACATACATATATAAATACACATAAACATACGTAATCATATACATCCATATATCCATACGTACATACATATACATGCACAAAAGCATCTACTTTTTAAAAATATATAAAAAACATACATATACATATGTAAATATTCTAAATAGAAACATCTAATTTATTTTAATTGTACATAATTACATATATACATACACTATACCTGCACATATACATGTATACACACATACGCCCTATTGTAGTGTTTGATCAACAAATCAATGAAATGAGCATACTACTTTCAATCAAGCAAATGTCTCCAAGATTGTATTGTTCTAGGGCCTTAAAAAAGAAGGATTATGTTCTAATGGTATAAAAATAACACCATTTAAAAGCACAATAGTCTACCACCATACAAACTAGGAATATTTTACATTGAATAGAAAATCTATTGTCATTATGTATTTAACAAAATTACACTCAAATGTTAATTCATATCACAAATCTACAATGTAGCACAATTTAACAGGAAAAATTACATAAAAACTTAGATGTTCAAAGTCATACCTTTCCTTGAGAGGATTTGGGGAGGAGGAGATGAAGGAAACGATTTCCTTGGAGGAGGAGGCATCCTTGTGTACTTGGGGAAGACGAGACGAAGGTGGTGGAGGGGAGGACTGGAGGTGGCAAAGGGGAAGAGCTCTTGAGGAGCTACGATTGAGGGGAGGAGGCGACAGAGATGAAGAAGGGGAGGTGAGGAGAAGGTGGCAGAGGTGGGGAGGAGGAATTGCGACTGAGGTGGCACTCGAGGTGGAGGTGGGGCAGAGGGGAGGAGGAGGAGGCGATAGAGATGAGGAGGGGTAGGTAGGGTGGAGGGGGGAGAAGGTGGTTGGACGTTGTTGGATGTTGGGGGGAGTGAGGCGTGACTCGATTTGGGGGATCAACTAGGTCATGGGAGGGAGAGAAATGACATGTTGGAATGGAATTTATGTTCACCATTTCGGCGGTCAAGTTATCCGGAAAAGCTTTTACGTCGACATCTACTTTTTCGATAGTTTTGTAACCGTCGATTATACATTGCCATATATTTCAAAAATACAGGCCAAAGTTAGTGGCGTCTACTCAGTCAGCTGCCGAAAAAGACCTCTTTATCGGCTGCTCCAGTGGTCCGTCGATAAAGAGAAGACGGAAATATTAACTTTTCCAGTAGTGAATAACTCATCATTGAAAGTTAAATTTATTGTAGTGTGGACCGAAGACCAGACTGACACTTCATAAATTTTTTGGCCCAAGAGTGACCCATGAGCAAGTTGGGTAGATTGGGAGAGCCCCGTCCATTGGCCAAGTTTAGTATCAAGCGCTTCTCTTAGAGACTGCAGCTGATTGCTTTGCATTTAAATCTGAAATCGTAGCATGGTCAAGACACACTTAGTTTCATTGGATCTTTCTTCAGTGATTAGTTGATAATATTATCTAAAATAAATGTATTTATACATCATATATCAAGTTGATCTAATATATATTCACTTTACTTTAAAAAGAAAAATTTCCGTGAAACATATCATGTCTCCATAACAAGTTCATCTTGTAATGCTTTTGTTTCATTTACTAATAACCGGACAATGTGTTTCGTCTTTCTTCTTTGAAATGGCTATACATATTGTTCACTCTCAAAATCTTGAAAAATGTGAACACTCCCACATAAGGCAGCCACTATTGGAGGGGACGTAATGCCATCACACCGTGCAGGGGTTCCCAGCCTCCTCCATGTGCGAGCAGATCCTCTGGAGTACTGCCGAGACTGCTATGAATCCGTGGAGCACCCAAATCGCTCGATCTTGATCAAGCGGTTCGTACAAATTCTCTATTTTTGTGAGCCTTTACTGTAGGAATTCGTGCGAACCACTTGATCAAGTTCGAGCAGCTCGGATACTGTTGAGAATTACCATATGTGTGAATTACCATATGTGTGGAGGGTATTTTCGGTATTTCTTAGAATGGTGTCCCCCCCTTTTGTAAACCCTAACCCTAATCCTTATTATATAAGGGGGATTAGGGAGCCTAATGATAATTAAGAGAAAATAATTCCATTTGTCAAGATGGTATCAGAGCCCTAACATCATCCCGCTGCCCCCTCCCCCCTTCCATCATTCCCATCCCGTCGCCCGCCCCCGACCTCGAAGCCCGCCCAACCGTCCCTCATAGATCGCCCCACTCCGCCTCTCATTCCTACGCAGATCAGCCCCACAAACCCCCTCTCGATCGCCCCGCGCCCCCCCCCCCCCCCCCCCATCACCCATCGCCCTGCGCCCCCGACCCCCCATCGCCCGTCACCCCGCACCCCCGACGCCCCATCACCCATCGCCCCACATCCCCGACACCCCATCGCCCATCTCCCCGCGACCCCCCTCCCCCCCTCACCCCGACCAATTGCCCCGCAACCCAGTTCTATCGCCCCGCACCCCAACCCTATCTGCAACCCCTCGCCCGCATCCGACCCCCTTATCACCTGTAACCCCCTGCCCACATCCGACCCCCATATCGCCTGCAACCCCCCCTCTTGTTCCCCAGCCTGGTGGCCTGCAATCCCCCACCCACTTCTAGACTGTGCCTGTGCGCGCCACCAGCAAGCCCTCGTCTCCACACCAGCACGCCCGCGTCTCCGCCTCTGCATCAGCAAGCACTGTGCATCTGTGTCATCGGCGTCACTTGTGGATCCCGGCTGCACACGTCCAACATGCCTTCGCCTTCAGCATGCCTCCTCCCTCGCCTTCGTGCGGATCTCGTGCAGGGACTTCAGAAATCGATGCCACTGTAACGATTCTAAAGCACTAGTCCTCTATTCACAGCCACAGACTCCAACATCCGGCCTTTGATTATTTTTTGATGCCGTGAATTATTTGATACGTATCGTTCCACTTTCCACTAAAAAAATAGGAGAGCACTCGGCTCTCTCGTACAGGTGCCGACAACACGAATATGGCATCTAGCGATGTTGCTGCATCCGAAGTCGATGGAGGGAATAAGACAAAGTTACCCCCATTCGGATCAATTCCAATATTAGATGCCACAAACTATTCCATGTGGTCTCGCATTTTCCTAATGATTGTGCACGGTTATGAGAAGGAACACATCCTCTTAGAAGCCGAACCAATCAACAAGGTTGGTAAATATGCCACATGGGTCAAAGATATGGCATGGTAAGCTCATGGATAATGGTCAGTGTTATCAATAGGATAGCACATGAACTGGTTTACTATGATAGTGTGCACGACATGTGGAAATCATTGCTCACCACCTATGGATAGGACAAAAACTCTACCAAAATGTATCAAACTTTTCATGAGTTGATGCATATGCGACAGAACGGGCCATCACTATCAGAATATTTTTACGCTCTCATGTCCCTAGTTTCAAGCTACGACTCATGTGTCCCTTTATGCACTTGTCCCACACAGCGGCAACATTGTCATAATATGGCAACTATGATCTTTCTAGGCGGATTGGATCAAACCTTTGCCGCTCCTCGGGATCAGATGATTACTACAGCTGCCCTTCTAATTATGGAGAAAGCATACAACACACTGTACAGAATACCTACTCCTTCAAATCCTTCTATCGGGATTATGAGCCAAACAACGTCTCTCGTAGCTTCCGGGCGAGGATTCAGAGGCCACTTCAGGGGTCGAGGTCGCAGTCATCAATCTCTAGGACGAGGCCGATCACCAATGTAGTGCTCTTTTTGTCACAAATTAGGCACACCGAAGCAGTGTGCCACAACAAGCATGGTCGGCCAGGACCTTCAGCCAGAGCGGCAACAATAGACATTGAAGTAGGTTCAATCGAGATCCCTTGAAAGGACTTCGAGGATCTCATGCAGCAGTTGTCTCATATGAACCCCAATAAGACCACCAGAGATATCGCTGCCATCGCTCAAATAGGTACAGTTCTTGCTTCAGCTAGCCACCATAACCACTCTGACTAGCTTATTTATACGGGGGCCTCTACCCATTTATGTGGAGATCCATGCCTCATCCAGAAACTCCGTCCATGTCATCCAGGAAAAACTGTTCAAGTAGCAGATGGTAGATCATTATCGGTAAAAGGCATCAAGGATGTGCACCTTACCCCTACAATTGAGCTAAATAATGTCCTATTAGTTCCTGATTTTCTGCTTAGTCTGCTTTTGGTCAGCCAATTATGCAAGGAGCTTAACTGTCGAGCTATATTTAATGCAGCTACTTGTGTTTTTCAGGACATACTGACTGGGAGGACGATTGGTATGGGCCATGAAGAAGGCGGGGTCTACCACCTTGACTGCCCCTCTGGCATGTTTACCTATTCTAGAACTTATGTAGGTCAGTCATCCAACACCCTTTGGCATCAACGATTGGGTCATCCTTCAGTACGCAAGCTTCGTCGCCTTCTCCCATAGTTGTCCCCCTCGATTAATATGACCGATGAAGCCTGTCGGATTGGGAAGCATCACCGCGTTACATTTCCTTCCTCTGGTAATCAGCATTCTATTGATATCTTTGATCTAGTTCATATGGATATTTGGGGCCCTAGTCGGTATCCTGACCGCTTGGGATATCTTTATTATCTTGTCCTGATTGATGATTATTCTTGAGCAGCATGGACATTTCTCTTGAAAAATAAATCCGACGCTTATAATTTCCTTACTCGATACATCATTGAAATAAAAACTCAATTCGGTCGTATAATTAAAACCCTCCGATATGACAATGGACAAGAGTTCCTGTCGCATGACCTACAAAACTCCCTCTCCAATCGAGGGATTGTGCACCAAACCACATGTCCTCACACGTCCCAACAAAACGGTGTGTCCGAACGTAAACATCAGTACATTCTCGATACTGCACACATACTACTTCTTGACTATCATATCCGATCCATTTATTGGGGTGATGCGGTCCTCACAGCTACATTCCTTATTAATATAATGTCATCTACAACTCTCCATGAACAAATCCCTATTGAAGTTCTCTTTCCCAAAAAAACCCATCTATCCTGTGCAACCAAGAGTCTTTGGATGTACCATGTTTTTCATCTAACCACACCCGGTAGAGATAAGCTTGTTGCCCGAGCTATCAAATGTGTTTTCTTAGTGTATGCTACAAATAAAAAAGTATACAGATGTTTCGATCCACGAATTCGTAAACACTATGCTAGCGTAGATGTTACCTTCTTTGAGTCAATTCCCCACTTCTCTGTATCTGCCACCCACGTCACCTCACCAAATATTTCGACTTCTCCCTTACCTGTACCAACTCCACAGGAGCCCCTGCCTTCTCCTTCTAGGCTCGTGCCACCACCTCAGGTATGTTCCCCCATCTCAGGACTTGGAATTTGACGAAAATGCAAGTAGTGGTGATCACTCAGAATCTTCCAATAGCTCAATGATGAATCGCGTATTCATCATGCTAAAATTGATCAATTAGGCTATGTTCCCCATAATTCATTTGCATTTAATAATTAATAGAGCATCATTAACATTCTTCCATGTGTAAATAATATTTGCATTTCATCATGCATAATTGCATTAAAAATTCTAAGTGTAAATTAACCTAAAAAGTAACTAACTTCCACAGTTTTTAATTAATTCATCCTAACTCCGATTGATCTCAAAACACATCTATTGTGTAGATATTACTAACAAGAATACATAAAAATACAAAAATATTACTAACTCAAATAAGTGTCAAATAATCTCAAAGTCTAATTCCACATCTGACGGATTAAAACGTGCATATCTCTCTCATACAGTGTCTGATTTTGGTCTACTCACTTTTAAAGTACTCTATTTTCAAATATCTTCAAAACAAGATCAATCTCGTAAAATTCAGAGCTTATATGTGAAAGTTGGGTTTTGGGCCTCTTTTGCGCATTTTAACTTTTTGCTATTTTTGACCGAAGTTTTTATATACATAATTAACCCTTTTAATTTTATTTCTTCTTCATTTGTGTTCTTTAATGAAAGTTTTATTAAGCGACACAAAAATCCAAATCTAGATCAAGACTGAATCAAAGAAACTGACCGAGTCCAAGTGTCCCTTGTGAGTCTGTACAAAAATCCTGTATTTCGTACTTGTATTTTATTTTCCTATTTTATTATTTAGTAAAAATAAAAAAATAACTAGTGTGTAATTAGTTTTCTTGGATTTTATTATATTTTCTCTAGATTTTTATCTTCTTTTAAACCACCAAAAAAATTACAAAACCCCCAAAAGCTGGTTTTCTATATACATGGAGAACCACCAAAAATACCACTTCGCACAGATGACATCTTTTGTTCCTGGGTCCTTCATAAAAGTTGTAGATCTTGTCAAGATGAACAACTTTAGTGAAGGAAATTTTTTTGATCCGAGGTCTCCTGTACTTTCTTTTCCAAATTTATTTTCCTATTAAATTTTGAATTTTTTGGTGACACGTGGCAGCCCTTGGGCGTGCCACGTGCCACCCCACCTATTTTCTCTCTCCAGGATCCCATGTCATGTGTCGCGCACATGAACTCTCCTCCTCCCTGGTCACGCGCGAGGCACGTGACCCGTCCCCCTCTCTCCTTCCTTGCCGTTGTGCCGCTCCTTCTCCTGTAACGCCACCACCCTCCTCGCCGCAATCGTTGCTCGCCGCCATCATAACTCCGCCTGCTTCTCCTCGTAATAGCCACGTAGGGTCTCCGCCTCATAACTCCACCTGCTTCGCCAAAATCCATCCCGACTCTTGCAAAGAGTCGAGCTCTAGATCCTCATCTCCCCTGCCTACATAGGGTCTCCGCCTCGGTCAATCCCCTTTTCATCGTTGGGCTCGAGCTCAAACCCGCATTGCTATTTGTTGCTTTTGCTTCTAACCTTGCAGATACTTCTGACGGACTCGTCTTTCCCCTCTGCCTTGGTCACCGCGTCGCACGGTCTCAGCCTCGCTGCAGCAGCCGCTCTGACCGACCTTGGCCGGTACCTCCCTTGGGCGTGTGTCTCCTGGGATCTGCTCCGGCAAGAGTAATTGCATGGCCTCTGCCCCGCAGCTCGACTTCCAGTAGCTCAGCAGACTGCGGAGCATCACAACCGCCATCCGATTGCCTCGGAAGACAAGTGCCACCACCCGCTAACACCTCTAGTGCCGTTGGATCGGGCACAAGCCTTGATCCAACGATTGTCGTCTCGCCACACGACCCCGACCGAGCCTCGGCCCCATCCTCGAGGCTCGGGCTTCCAGGACCACCTCTCGCCGCCACGTTAAGGCTCGGACTATCCGAGCCTTAGCTTCAGTCCGAGCCTCCACCCCCGTTTACCCGACCCTTCAGGACCACGTGTCGAGCACATGCACGCGGGGGAAATTGAATCGACCCCCTCCATTTACCTACAATTTGCATAGACACTCTCGTCAGTCGCTGACGTCAACATCACGTGTTAGGCACGTGACACACGGGCAAATTTGCATAGAGGACCTTGTTTGTTAAGTAAATTACGAAAAGAGCCCCCCACCAGAAGTATCACATGCCCACACGTGAATACTTGGAGAAATTATAAAATCACTCTCGTAGCTTTTGATATTTGCAGCAATACCCCTATCGTGGGTATTTTGCAAAGAAGCCCCTCCAACTCCTTCATTTTACAGATAAGCCCCCAAGGACTCTTTTGAAAGAAAAATAATTAATTTTATTATATTTTAGTCCTTGGATCTTCATTTTAGCATATCTTCTCAATCCGAACTCCGATTTTAGCATATAATATGTCATTTTCAAGCTCTTTTTATGCTCTTTCATATTACATCTCTTGTGAACAGATATGATGCTATTTATTCAGAATTATTATTTGAGGATCTCTGTTGACATACACAGGCTAATTTTGACATATCTGTGCCAATTTTTCAGTGAGTAAATTAATGATTTATTCTGCATGAGGAGATTGAACGTAATTAATTGTTCTTATTGATACCATTTGAGGAATTAATTTCTACATGGACTTTCAGGAAGAAGATTAAGGATTAAATTCCTCACTATTATTATTATTGAAAATTTATTAGAGAAAAATTTGATATGATTCAAGCGTGGATTATTAAATCTGATAAACTCTCTATTGATAACTGATTATCTTTCTTCGGGAATTCAATCTTGGAAAGGGAATAATTTGACGAGAATTGAATTTATGTATCAATATTTTATGTGATATACTGGAGAATTGAATTGAAGAGATTTTGAGATCATTTGAGAATTATTGCAGAATATCTCATAGATTTATCTAGACTCTTGTCTGCATTTGAATTTCAATTGATTTGATCTGTGATTAACTTTAAGGAGTTATTGATTATATTTTTGAGGATTTAATTATATAAAATCACAGTTCTTCTGGTGCTTCATTCTCCCTGTTTATTTCTTCGCTTCTGCATTGTATTATATTCTTTCAATACAGAAATTAACCGAACAAGTAATTAATTATTTAATTTAATTTAAAACCATGCAACTAAAGATCATCATTCTCTGTGTTTGACCTTGGTAAACTTGCCAAGTAAAAATACTCCACAACATTCAAAGATTGTGGTTTTTGATCGACGGATTTTCGCCTCCTATACTACAATTTTAGATAAATAAAGAGATGATTTTCAAGCTCATCAAATGACGTCGTTGCCGGGGAACGTCTTATTTTTAGGGTTTTAAATTATTTTTTTAATTAATTTTTTTGTGAAACTAATTTTTATGCCATTTTTTTCTTTTACATTATATTTTTTGCATTTCATTTTGCATTTCTCTCTCACTTTTGATACTAACCGTGAATTCTCTCTTTGTAGATAGCTCGGAGCAATTTTTGGATATTATTCAAGGATCTGCAAAGAAGACTGAATTTTATATTTGTGAGAGAGCGAGCTTAGTAGTTTAATTTCTACATTATTCTCAGGGTCCCTTTCTTTGAACCCTTGTAATAATGCATACTGAACTTCTCTGTGGTGTGTCGGGTCTGTTTCAACCCCTTCTGTGTGGTTGGGACCCAACTTGAGTGGCGTAGGAGTTAGGCACATATACGCTTATTTATTTACTCTTGATTGTGCCGGTAATTTTTAGGCCACACTTCCACTAATTATACGCACTATAGATTGTTCAACATTAGCCAAATTGAAATCAATTCTTCCCGCTAATATAACTATCTGCTTAGGGCGTTTTTCAACATTGCATATCATTTAGTGCAATTTAAAATTCCTTGTGTTGCATCCCGCATGAAGAACGTGAGGATTCACTGTAAGTCTTCTTCTTAAGCATGCATCATTGATTTACACTTTCATTGGCTTTTTCGATTCTCCCTCCTCAGTTTTACAACTTAGGAATTACAGGAATTGGGACTGCTCGTTAGGCGTGAATTTTTGTGCTCACATAAACTTCACTGATAACCTTAATTTAAAACCGAGACTGATAATCAAGGTGACTGTAAATAAAAGTGACATAAAATTCACCCTTGTGTCTGGTGGAGAGAAACCCACTCATTGTTTGTAAGGACAAGATCACACACTTAGGACAGAGCCAAAAATCGAAAAATTTCATTTAGACTACTGATTTTAAAAACAATTAGCTACTTTTCAGTAAGGGTCTCGGGTAGCCATTTTACGGTCTGACTTCCCTTAGTAGAGTGGGAGGTTTAGAGGACCTTGCGTAAGGCTCCCTCTTCAAGTAACACGGGTAGCCGTTTAAACAGTCTGTGCTTACACCTATACTGGTTGAAAGTAGGTACAACTAGTTGTATGAACTCGGTACAGTCTTTGTGAAATATTTCGACACCTAACAGCTCTGCTTAAATTTTCAAAGATTGTTTTCTCACTAAATTAAAATTGAAAAGATAAGCGGCCGATCCCTAACGTGCCTTCACCAGAGTTGAGTGGATAAATTGACGAGTTTTGAATTGTGTTTGTTTTGAGCAGGTCCTCTGTACAATTGTATGCTCTATGGGAAATTCCTTTGTACGATGGATTCTTCTGGAATTCTTTGTTCGGACTCTGCGAACAAATCTCCGAGCTCCTCAAACAACTCATCTCCTCTGTTTCGAGATGACTCTTTCTCGAAATCCCATGGTATGGAGACAACTGTTTTCTCCAAACCATGGTGCACCCCATACCCATAGGGATTAGTCAACCCCAGACTAACCCTCTCTCTTACTCCCTTCCCGCCAAAGAAACTTTCATCTTTGGCGGAAACCCTAAACCTTCCAAGCACGATCCTAACTCAGATTTGTTTGCATCTGAAGGTGAAGAAGAAGACGAGATGCCTCTAAAGAAGGATAATAACGACAATGACCCTATTCGTGCATTTTTTGCTATAATTATTGCTGATGAACGACACAATGAACTCCTTAGAGCCCAGATGGCAGAAATGCAAAATGGTGAGGCTGCTATGGAAGATACGTACCTCCACGAATTAGATAAAGACTATAAGTGGTTGAGGCCGGTACCCCCCGAGGATGCGTTCGAACACAAACCGCATTTCCTCGCATTATTGTCCAAGTTCGAAGGGAATAATCATGAAGAACCATATATCTTCCTCCGTAACTTCGAGCTAGTCCGCGCTAACCTCTGCCACCTTAGGGTTAGTCAAGACTACATAAGGATGAGAGCTGTCCCCTTTGCCTTGACTGATAAGGCGGCTTACTAGCTGAAAAATTTAGGGGAAGTGGTCACTACATGGGTCACCTTCAAGACTCTATCCTTAAAGAAATTCTACCCAGTTAGTATAATCAATCAGATGAGACCCAAGCTCACAAGCTTCACCCAACATCCGAGCGAGTCATTCCATGAAACCTGGGAAAGGTTCATAGACCTAATCCAGAAATGCCCAGGATACAGGGTAAGAAAAATGATGCTGATCCAAAGTATTGTTAGTGGACTGAACCCTGAGATCCAAGGGTTAGTGAGTGCATCCTGCGGAGGAAGCTACATGGGATGTCACGAGGATACCGTATACAAGGTGTTCAAGAGACTTGTTGAATCCAGCCGTGTACAAACCACCAGCCGAGCCAACATAGCCAGCTCAAAAAAGATGGTGAATAATCTAACGACCGATCAGAGCACTGACATGGGAATAATAGCTGATAAGCTAACTATGGTCAAACATATTTATAAGAAGGTGGACGAACTCCATACATCATCTGATATGGAGAAATTGGCTAAATTGCCTAAGCAAATGGAGGAATTGGCTGACAGGGTATCTAAGATTCAGATACCTACCCTGACTTCACCCCCTGCCCACATACACCAAATTCACTACATTCCAGGTCAAGGGGTAGGGTAACAGAGCCATTGGGGTGGAGACAAAGTCTTGTCCCATCAAATTGAAGAAACCTCCGCTCAAACTATTTACAAGGAACCTCCACAAGTTATGGAGATAAACAGAGTCTGGTATAACCCCTAGAACATGTCAATCATTAAAACCAAAACTCTACTCCGAACCCTCGTCAACCACAAGCCCGACCCACCTACCAGCCTCAACAACAGCTGTGTCAGCAGTACCGTACAGGTTGTCAGAACCCGCAACCACGGCCACAGCAGAATCTCGTATTCACCATGCTAAAATAGATCAATTAGGCTTTGTTCCCCATAATTCATTTGCATTTAATAATTAATAGAGCATCATTAGCATTCATCCATGTGTAAATAATATTTGCATTTCATCATGCATAATTGCATTAAAAATTCCAAGTGTAAATTGACCTAAAAAGTAGCTAACTTCCACGGTTTTCAATTAATTTATCCTAACTCCGATTGATCCCAAAACATCTCCATTGTGTAGATATTACTAACAAGAATAAATAAAACATACAAAAAATTACTAACTTAAATAAGTGTCAAATAATCCTAAAGTCTAATTCCACATCTGACGGACTAAAACATGCATATGTCCCTCAAACAGTGTCTGATTTTGGTCTTTTAAAGTACTCCATTTTCAAATACCTTCAAAACAAGACTAATCTCGTAAAATTCGGAGCTCATATGTGAAAGTTGGGTTTTGGGCCTCTTTTGCGTATTTTAATTTTTATTATTTTTGACCGAAGTTTTTATGTACATATTCAACCCTTTTAATTTTATTTCTTCTTCATTATTGTTATTTGATGAAAGTTTTATTAAGCGACATAAAAATCCAAATCTAGATCAAAACTGAAATCAAAGAAACTGATTGAGTCCAAGTGTTCGTTGTG
Source organism: Ottelia alismoides (assembly GCA_037367405.1). Lineage (NCBI taxonomy): Eukaryota > Viridiplantae > Streptophyta > Magnoliopsida > Alismatales > Hydrocharitaceae > Ottelia > Ottelia alismoides. The sequence goes on from JAZKJV010001663.1 coordinate 229,695, forward strand.
AGTCTGTACAAAAATCCAGTATTTCGTACTTGTATTTTATTTTCCTATTTTATTATTTATTAAAAATAAAAAACTAGATTAGTGTGTAATTATTTTTCTTGTATTTTATCATATTTTTCTAGATTTTTATCCTCTTTTAAAACTACAAAAAAATCACAAAACCCTCAAAAGATGGTTATCTATACACATGGAGAACCACAAAAAATACCACTTCATACAGATGACCTCTTTTGCTCCTAGATACTTAATGAAAGTTGTAGATCTCGTCAAGACGAACAACATTCGTGAAGGAAATTTTTTGATCTGAAGTCTCCTGCTATTTATTTTCCAAATTTCTTCTCCTATTAATTTTTGAAATTTTTTGGTTACACGTGCTAGCCCTTGGGCGTGCCACGTGCCACCCCACCTATTTTCTCTCTCCAGCAGCCCAGGGCACGTGCTGCGCACGTGACCTCTCCTCCTCCATGGTCACGCATGAGGCATATGACCCGTCCCCCTCTCTCCTTCCTTGTCGTTACGCCGCTCCTTCTCTTGTAACGCCACCACCCTCCTCGCCGCAGCCATTGCCCGTCGCCATCATAACTCTGCCTGCTTCTCCCCGTAACAGCCACATATGCATAATGTCTCCTCTCCTATAAAGTCCACCATCGATGCACCCTGCAAGCCATCCGCCATTACCCTGATGGCTAGTGACAGCAGCCTAATCGACATGATCCAGTGGCTGAGCTTCGACCTCTGTTGTTGCCTCACGTAATGAGCAACTGAGCTTCGTTGTGACTCACCCACAACTGAGGCAATCACCTGGAGATTGCTCTTGCGACCTCCCTTCAGGCGAGTCGATACCCCCCTTCGCCTCCTTCTCTCGATCCTCCGCCCTCTCCTATCTCCGTCAAACCCGGTCGCCAAAATCCATCCCGACTCTTGCAAAGAGTCGAGCTTCAGATCCTCATCTCCTCTGCCTGCATAGGGTCTCCGCCTCGGTCAATCCCCTTTCCATCATTGGGCTCGAGCTCAAACCCACCTTGTTGTTTGTTGCTTCTGCTTCTACCTTGCAGGTACCGCTGACGGACTCAGCCTTCGCCTCTGCCTTGGTCACCGCGTCGCGCGGCCTCAGCCTCGCTGTAGCAGCCGCTCTGACCGACCTTGGTCGGTACCTCCCTCGGGTGTGTGTCGCCTGGGATCTGCTCCAGCAAGAGTAATCGTGCGACCTCTGCCCCTCAGCTCGACCTCCAGCAGCTCCGCAGACCGTAGAGCGTTTCTACTTCGAGCCTCTCCTCCGCCGCGCGGGGGTGCCGTCCTCCGTCATTCGCCTGCGCCGCCTCGCACGTGCTCATACACCTCCGCGCCGCCTGCCGCCCTCCCATCGCTCGACCGTGTGTCGGTCGAACCCGAGCACCTCCTCCGCTCGCCGCCTTGGCACCACCGCCATCCGCCTGCCTCGGAAGAAGAGCGCCACCACTCGTTAACACCTCCAGTGCCGTTGGATCAGGGCCAAGCCTTGATCCAACGGTTGTCGTCTCGCCACGTGACCCCGACCGAGCCTCGGCCCCAGCCTCGAGGCTCGATGTTCTTGGACCACTTCTCGCCGCCACGTCAAGGCTCGGGCCATCCGAGCCTTAGCTTCGATCCGAGCCTCCATCCCCGTTCACCCGAGCCTCCAGCACCACATGCCGAGCACGTACACGCAGGGGAAATTGCATCGACCCCCTCCATCTACCTACAATTTGCGTAGACACCCTCGCCAACCGCTGACGTCGGCACCACGTGCTAGGCACGTGATGCACGGGCAAATTTGCATGGAGGACCTTGTTTGTTAAGTCAATTACAAAAAGTGCCCCCCACTAGAAGTATCACGTGCCCGCACGTGAATACTTGGAGAAATTGTAGAATCGTTCTCGTAGCTTCAGATAATTGCAGAAATACCTCTGTCATGGGTATTTTCCAAAGAAGCCCCTCTAACTCCTTCATTTTACAGATAAGCCCTCAGGGACTCTTTTGAAAGAAAAATAATTACTTTTATTACATTTTAGTCCTTAGATCTTCATTTTAGCATATCTTCTCAATCCGAACTCCGATTTTAGCATATAAATGTCATTTTGAAGCTGTTTTCATGCTCTTTCATATTACATCTCTCGTGAACAGATCTAATGCTATTTATTAGGAATTATTATTTGAGGATCTTTGTTGACATATGCGGGCTAATTTTGAGATATTTGTGCTAATTTTTTAGTGAGTAAATTAATGATTTATTCTGCAGGAGGAGATTGAGCGTGATTAATTATTCTTATTAATACCATTTGAGGAATTAATTTCTACGGGGACTTTAGAAAGAAGATTAAGGATTAAGTTCCTCACTATTATTATTATTGAAATTTTATTAGAGAAACTTTTGATATGATTCAAGCGTGGATTATTAAATCTGCTCAACTCTCTATTGATAACCGATTATCTTTCTTCGGGAATCAATCTTGGCAAGGGAATAATTTGACGAAAATTGAATTTATATCTCAATATTTTATGTGATATACTGGAGAATTGAATTGAAGAGAATTTTGAGATCATTTGAGAATTATTACATGATATCTCATAGATTTATTTGGACTCTTGTCTGCATTTGAATTTCAATTGATTTGATCTGTGATTAACTTTAAGGAGGTATTGATTATATTTTTGAGGATTTATTTGTATAAAATCACAGCCCTCTGGTGCTTCACTTTGCCTATTTATTTCTTTGCTTCTGCATTGTATTATATTCTTTCAACACATAAATTAATCGAACAAGTAATTAATTATTTTATTTAATTTAAAATCACGCAACTAAAGATCATTGTTCCTTATGTTCGACCTTGGTAGACTTTCCAAGTAAAAATACTCCACAACATTCAAAGATTGTGGTTTTTTATCGATAGATTTTTACCTCCTATACTATAATTTTAGATAAATAAAGAAGCGGTTTTGGAGCTCGTAACTCAACACCACACAGCACGACAATGTCCATCTGTGTATCGTACAAGGCACCCCATCTCTGATGTCATGTCATTTTCGAGGCTTGCTCCTACCTACAAGGACTTCACACATGTTGTCTCGAACATGGTCATACCGAAAAACCACATTGATGCCATAATAGATCCGTATTGGTATCAAGCAATGAAGGAAGAGATGACCTCTCTTGAGTCCAAAGGAACGTAGACACTTGTGGATCCTTCAACAAACTGTCGAATAGTCAGCTCAAAATGGGTGTTCACGATTAAATACAACCCAGATGGATCTATTGCACGATACACGGCTTGCCTAGTTGCTAAAGGGTTTATGCAAACCTATGGCATCGACTTCTTCGACACATTCTCATTTGTTGCTCGTCTATCGACAGTATGAATTCTCCTTGCTGACGCAGTTGAATTTGATCGGCCATTACATCAACTAGACGTCAAAAATGCCTTCCTATACGGTGATATTCATGAAGTCGTCTACCTGTAACAACCTCCAGGTTTCAAGGAAGAAGGGGAGTGTCAGAAGGTATGCCTTTTACGCATGGTGATTTATAAAACAAAGTCCTCGAGCATGGTTTCACAAACTATCTAAAGCACTACAAGTAATTGGACTCACAAGATCGTCATCCGACTACTCCTTATTCACAAAGAGGAGTTCGAAGGCTACAGTAGCAATGCTGGTGTATGTTAATGACATTATCCTTACAGGAGATGATTATGAAGAAATTGCCAAAGTAAAAAAACACCTTGCAGAACAATTCGTGATTAAGGATATGGGACCGTTGCGATACTTCTTGGGGATTGAGACAACCAGATCAAAGCATGGGTTAGTTATGTCCCAAAGAAAATATGCTACTGATCTACTAACAGAAACAGGGATGCTTGGTTATAAACCAGCGCATATCCCTATGGATCCTAAAGGACGAATATACAAGGAGGGAGCAACAGAAGATGTTAGTAGATACAGACGCCTAGTGGGAAAACTGTTTTACCTCACTATTACTCGTCCAGACATTGCCCTAGTAGTAGGAAAACTGAGTCAGTTTATGGACTCACCTACTCTGGCTCACTTTGATGCTTGCATGATGGTCCTTCGATACATCAAGCAATCTCCTGGCAAAGGACTATTATTTCGCAAAGATAACAACCTCAACCTTGTGGTCTATTCAGATGCAGACTACGGAGGATGATTGCGAGATAGAAAATCTACTACAGGATTATGCACATATTTGGGAGGAAACCTAATCACATGGAAAAGCAAGAAGCAAGCAGTGGTGTCACGGTCAAGTGCTGATAGCGAATATAGAGCCATGGCACAAGCAGCTACTGAACTTATGCGGGTCAAGTACGTACTGACTGATCTTCATGTCAGATCTATAGGCATCATGGAACTTAGATGTGACAATCAAGCTGAGATGTGCATTGCAAATAATCCCATGTTCCATGAACTAACAAAACACGTGGAAATTGATTGTTATTACACTAGAGATCTCAGAGAAAAAGGGCTATTACACACACAAGGTGTCCTATCTACAGAACAAGCTGCAGATATATTTACAAAACCGCTCGCACGGGTCCAGTTCGAGAAATGGTAACAAGCTGAGCATGTATAATCTATATGCTCCATCTTGAAGGGGAGTGTTGAGAAATTACCATATGTGTGAATTACCATATGTGTGTATTACCATATGTGTGGAGGGTATTTCCGGTATTTCCTAGAATGGTGTCCCTCCCCACCTTTGTAAATCCTAACCCTAATCCTTATTATATAAGAGGATTAGGAAGCCTAATGATAATTAAGAGAAGATGATTCTATTTGTCAACATATACTCCATGGATTCACAGCAGATCTCTGCAGTACTTCAGAGTATCTACCTTCCCTCGGTCCTCATGTTCATGTTAAGAAAGCAGATCCTCGCTACTGAGGGTTTTACAGCATGGCAGCTGTAACTCGATTGTTTTGCCAAAATTGTTAAAAAAAATTATAGATGGATTTACTGTTCTACATTCACGGAGTTTCGTTTTGATCCGAAGTACCTACCTATTTTATTGAAAAAGTCAACCAAAAAAAGTCAACACAGGGACTTAAAAATCATTTAATCCCCGCGGAGATATTAAATATATTTTCTTTTTACGTAGACATCCGGATCCTCCCATGCACCCCACGGAGATATTAATAATATTGCTTATAGTCATGTTCTTTGTTGCATGTGTTTGCGTTTCTTCTGTTCCGAGGAATTCCGTTAGTTGTTATCTCTGTCTCTAGGGATTAACATGTACAGCCATATAATCACCAATTATTTTTTACAGTATTACTATGCTTTTTAAATTTTGCAGCGAATTATCTTTTAAAAAATAGGACTTGTCACTTGGAAAATGTAAAGGATGTCGTTATCCGACGTTAGACGATATGATAACATCACGCAGAGAAAAGTTTTGCATCGTTACTCAGAAAGCTACAATGGCCTACACTGATTACTATTTGGTTGCTGGGTTGGACAGGGTTGGTCCAACCCTGGTTACTATTCACAGGGGTACTTCCTCCTCACAGATTACTATTCACCCACCCCAACCTAGCCCAACCCAACCCTGTCCAACTCAGCAACCAAACATGCCCTGAAGGAAAACTTCGCCAAGTGCATCATATTTGTTTCTGCATTGCTAATGGTTTCAGTATACACTATTAGCAAATATATTAATAGGCTTAAAGAAACTGGTCGCAAAGAGGCTTGCTTATAGCTCACTGTTAGGGATGATGCAAAATAACGGATAAGAATATGGATATATATATATATATATATTTTACCATATTCTTATCTTTTTAAAAGGGATTTTTACCCAATGAATCCTTGATTTTTTTTAAATTATCTTCTCGATCTTGTAAACATCATTATATCCTTCCGACCAAGTAAAGTTGCTCTGTCTTATACCATTAACTTTACTTTTACTTGAGTTAATACTTTGAGTTAATCTAACCATAGGATAATTGGATGGTGGATCTTCCACATCCACATCTCCATCTTCCTCTTCTTCTTCCTCCATTCTTCTTCTTCTTCCTCCTCTTTATTATCTCTCTCTCTCCACATTATCTCCATCCCTCCATCAAATTAACAAAATTTTTTCTATTTTTACGGGTAAACTATCCTTCAATCACAAAAATGATTTTTTTCCAATTTTTCGAGATGATTTCTTGAACCAATTGATCAAATATTTGAGGCTGCTAAACAAATACACTAGAACCATCCTTTCCAACCCTTCTCTTATCATTTTGTTTATGCAACTTCTTCTTTCTCCCCCAAATTACAGTCAAGAAGGATTAGAGGCAGCACGATGGAGGGCTGGAAGGTTGGGTCGGTGCAGGAGGAGGGCTGGGAGGTTGGGACGATGCAAGTGGAGGTGTTGAAAGGGAAGGTGGTGCAGGGAGTTGTGGGCGGAGGGCTGGGACGTGGGGGGAAGGTGCTAGAAGGGAGGGTGGCGCGGGGAGGTATGTGCGGAGGGCTCGGAGGTCAGTGCAGCGGGGAGGGGGGCACGGGAGAAGGGCCGGGAGGTCGGGGCGGCGCGGACGGAGGTGTTGGAAGGGAGGGTGGTGCGGGGAGGTGCGGGCAGATGGCGCTGGGAGATCGGGGCGATGGGGGGAGGTGCAAGCGAAGGGCTGGAGGTTGGGACATCACGGGAAGAGGTGCAGGAAGGCGGCACGGGGAGCTGCGACAGAGCTGCTCAGAAGGGGGCGGTGTGAGGGAGGGAGGAGTTGTGGGTGAAGGATAACAGAGAAGGTTATAGGTTGTAAATAATATAAATAAGAAGAGTAAAAATGTCTTATTTTGGATGGATTTTATTTGCCTTTTACGGGCAAATGGATGTCTATTAACCACAAGATTTGCAGTGTAAGAGTTAGCATCTTTATAGGGTTGAGGGGATAATAATGATATTTAGATGGTCGAGAAGGTAATTTACAAAGATTCTAGGGTTCGCGAGAAAAACATTTCTTCTTAAAATATGGATACATATACAAAAATGGATATCTTGCAAATATTGACAACCGCAAATCATACCTTAAATATGGACATGGACATGGAATTAATAACAATTCAGATAGAAATATTTTACAAAAGGATATAGATTATCTTACGGACAATAAATTTTTCCTGACATTTAAATTCAATGTAAATATTTTTTGTAAAGGTGGACTTAATAGTTAATTAAATCAAAATTACATAAACTACACATGCAATAAAAAGAAAATAAAGTAATATGTTAAACTAAACTTTACAAGAGATAGTTAATTAACATAAGATATATGTATATACATATTTGAGTAAATTATCAAGTAAAAGGGCTTCAAGTATGCCTTGATTCCAATTAGAGATTTTATTTTTGAAAAGCTATAAAGATGATAGTGAACTTTCAACTTTATGATTTAACATCGACTTGGAACGGTAATAGAAGCTTATGGAAGCATGTATTTGAGACAAAAAAGAAGAATAAATCCTTCATTGTTACATTTTCAAAATGAGGTCATACTTTGGAATCACAGTATAGTTGTGGCTTTTTTTGAAATTCACCCTATATATTTTTCTTCCATCATTTGAAATGGCTTTAAATGCATTATATTACATTTAACCCTATAATATATTTAGATATTTTTCATACACACATTTGTATAACGTCTACGATAGACGCATGAATTTAATAATACATATATTTATATGCAAGAAAAATTTGTAACCTTATCCATATCAATATCGTCAAAAAATTGAAAAGGACAACCATATTCAAATCCGTATCAAAAAATAAAAATCCATATCTGTCATGCATGCAAATAGTCGTCGCACCTAACCCTAAACCATTGCTTACCACTTCCCCACGTCATTGGGTCAAATTGTCGACCCTCAGCTTTCAGTCACTCAAAGCCTTTTATCGTGATGGATGTACCACATAATTCTTTAGTAAACTACGGAATGTTATCAAGTATGATTTTGTGAGGGCTGACTATTTGAGGTCTTTGATGTTGTGACGAAGTATCGTAATCATAGCTCTGATACATGTTGCTAGGACTAGATTCACATTTTAGATCAAATCGCGGATAAAACACAAACATCGATAAGTGGATACTGCGTGATATATCAACTACAACCATGGATACAGAAAAATATCCACAAATACACGGAAAATTTTTAACATTTAAAACATTCAATGTGAAGTGAAAAATCATGGGATTGATATCAATCCAAGGCCAGGCACTAATTAAATCAGTCTTCCATAAGAAACTTACACAAAGTTGATCCTTTATAGTGTTAAAAATCACCCAACAATTGAGAATACCAGAGATGAGAAATATTACCAAGGTTATGACTCTACTACCAAAATAAAGAGAAGAATGTCGGAGAATAAATACTCTAAAGATCATTCTATCCAAACTTCGTTGCAGTATACACGAACCTTCTTTCTTTTACGACTCATCTTCTCTCTGATTTCATTCTTATATATTGAGAACTTGTATTGGGATATATTGATATATGCCACATCTTCTCTATTTATGGTCTATGGAGAGTTGTGTGCAACCATAAAAAAATATTCCATATGAATGAAGAGAATCTTGTCAATCAATCAAGAGGAACTCATCCATAGGAAAAGAATCAAGAGAAGCTCATCAATCTATAAAAAATTAAGTGAATCTCACCAGTCAAACAAAGGGAGTATGTTATTCATCAATGAATCTCGTATTTGGTGATTAATGAAGTGTATAATGATGTCAATTCAAATCTCAGTTGAGATCAAGATTGACCCAAATTGGAATAAGTTTCCTTATGTAGTGGAGTTTTTCTAGGAAAATTCGGTTCATCAACATCTCCTTCATCACCCTAATTCATAAGAAGGGTGATCAAGGGATATTATAAACTATAAAACTATAAGCCGTAATAATCTTCCAATGAGGATTATTTCAAAGGTGTTGGAAGATCGGTTGGCTTCAAAGTTGGAAAACTAAGTTCCCCATCTCAGATAGACGTGGCCAAATTGTGGGCCAGGTTGGAACTAAAATCCCTTTTAAAGTTCAAGCCAAGACGGTTCATGGGCCATACTTCAACGTACAAGCTTGGCATAAGTTTGACCCTGTCAATTTTAAATTATTTATTTTTATTTTCTATTATTTAGAAATAGAAATAAAATTTTTTAGCCTCGTCAGAAAAATTCTAACTAAATAGCTACTACATGTGTTACCTAAAATGTAACCAAATAAATAAAATGTTACATTAGTAATGTAAAAAAACTTGAAGTATATTATATTAAATATATGTAAAATTTATTTTTTTTTATATGCATTTGTTTTTTTACTGGTTGAGTTTTGTCGGGCTTTATGGTACGTGTTCATAACTAACCCATTTGACAGGTGGATCAAAGATTGGGCTAACATATCATAAAATTTCTTTGCCTAACCGCGGCACAAGAGCGAATTGGGCTAGTTGGGCGAGCCCCCCAGTCCAGTGGCCAGGTTTAGTCTCAATGCGCCTTTCTTAGAGACTGTTGAGCTTCTGATTACTTCACACTTACATCTGAAATCCTAGCATGGTGAAGACATATTAGTCTCAATTGATCTTTCTTTAGTGATTAGTTGTAATATTATCTAATATAATTAAAATATATCAAGTTGATCTAATATATATATATATATATTCAATTTACACAAAAAGAAAAATTTTCGTGATACATATCATGTCTCCATAACAAGTTCATCTTGCAGTGCTTTTGTTTCGTTTGCTAATATCTGGTCAATGTGTTTTGTCTTTCTTCTTTGAAATTGCTATACATATTGTTCATTCTCAAAATCTTGACAAATTCGAGCACCCCCACATAGGACATTACTTCACAGGTGCATCACAGCAGGTGTTCCAATCCTTAGCCAATAAAGTAAATTAGATTATGCTGGCAAGAGAGCTAGAGATTAAAATCATTAGCACATCTTCATCACATGTCATAGCTATCTAATGTACATACGCCATCCATATCTTCATTACATGTCATAGCTATCTATGTAGATACACCATGCCATCCATAATATATAGAAGGACCGCCTTCTCAGAAGTAGTACATAAGTGGTCATTGTTTATACTTCGCCAAAAAACGTAATCATTGAGCATCCACGCGAAATAGAGATATGAACCCTCTAGAATCACACATCATCGATATTCGAAAATATTTTATACACAATTTTGTTTGCAATTTTGAAAACAGTAATTGTCTGGATCAAAGATTATAACGCAACAAGTGATACCGATCCAAATCCAATTGCACATTTTCAAAGGACAATGCAATAATCATACATTGAACATTCAATACAACATAAGGCAAAATGCACTGAGGCTTCCATGGATGCATGGACATGAAAACAATAATGCCAACAAGTTCTCCAACAGTTTGTTCTTATCGAATTTAACTTTGTGTGATCTCCACTTAGATAGGTCAAGTTGACATTGCTGATGCACTCTCAATGTATCTCAGTCTCATCCCAAGACTTGACTTTATAGTTAAGGGATTTTATCACTTGTGCCCCTCTGAGATATCGCAATATCAGTTATGCCCATATCTTTTTGGTAATATCAGTTGTGCCCCTCACTTCTTGCTCTGTCATCAGTTGTGCCCTTCCGTCAGATTGACCGTCAAAAAATTAAAATAACCATGGTTTATTCAAACCATGGTGTGGTTAAGAAGGGTATTATGGTCCATACATCTTCTTCATCTTCTTCCTCCTCCATTTGCTCTTCTTCCTTCTCTTCATAATTTCTCTCTCTTACTAACACCTTCATGCATCCATCGAATCTCTAAAATTTTTACATTTCCACGGACATATCACTCATTACGGATCAAACGATGAATTTTATTGAAATTTTGAATGACTTTTTATGAATCAATTAGTCAAAAATTTATCAAAATTTAACAAAAAAACTCAACTCCAGTTTCAGCCACAGGTGGAGGAGGAGGGCGGAAGGGGTTGGAGGAGGGGTAGGCGAGGGGGCGGCGCGTTCAGGGGGAGGGGGAGGGAGGGGCTGGAGCAGACGTCGCGGTGACGGCGGGAGGCGCGGCTGGCGTGTTGCCGCGCGTGGAGACGAACGGCGCTGGACGGCTGGTGCGGGGTCGCGCCTGCCTCGCAGGAGCGGGGGCTAAGAGGGCAGCGCGGGACTGGAGGTCTGAAGAGTGGGGTCGCATGGGGGAGATGAACGGCTACAGGACAAGGTCGGCGGGCCTGGGTGTCTGAAGAGCGGGGCCCACCGACGGGCGGTTGGAGGCTAGTCGAGGGCTGTGGGCCGTAGGGTGGTGCGCAGGCGAGGAGCCCGCGTGGCAAGGAGGAGGCGTAGGGGCCCTCGAGGGTCGTGCCCAGCGACAGGGGTCGGCCGGGTCGAGAGCGTGGCTCCACGCTGCGGGTCTACGGGCGGCGGTGCTGGCAGCACAGAGGCGCGGCGTGGCCGGCGGCGGGATGGGAGGGGGTGGGGCTGAGAGGGGGCAGGGTTGGGAGGGGGCGACTCAGGGGAGGGAGCACAGGGACGGGGAGGGGAGGGGCAGGGGCAGCTAGGAGGGGGCGGCCCAGGGGAGGGAGCACGGCGGCGGGGAGGGGAGGGGGCAGGGGCGGGGGCGGGGACGGCGGGCTGGGAGGAGGTACGGGGAGCTCGGGCGGCGCGGGGTAAGGGCGGGGGCAGAGAGGGAGGAGGAGGAAGAGGTGGAGGAGGAGGAAGAGGATGGGGAAGAGGAAGAAGAAGAAGAGGATGAGGAAGATGATGTAAAATGACCTCATAACCTTTTTTTAAATTATTTCTGCCTATGGCCTCAAAGTTAACATTCGTTTGCAATGTCGATGGATGGTAACTAACCCGAGGGGCACAAGTGACAAAATAACAAGAAGTGAAGGGCACAACGGATATTACCAAAAAGATAGGGGTATAACTAATATTGTGATATCTCGGAGGGGCACAAGTGATAAAATCCCTATAGTTAAAGATCTATCAAGTCCCTTAGTCAATGGATCAACTGCGTTATGCTGGTTCCAATAACATCCACAACCATCACACTCTAAGATACTAAATCCCTTAATAAGTCAGATTTAAATGTGTTTTTGATTGAACTTTGAACTTATAATCTTGATAATTCTTCGTATTATCCCAATTCTCGAGAAAGCGTGAACCGACTTGCTAATAAACTAAAACCTGGCATAAGTGAAAAATGGATCTTTTGTAATACTAATCAAATTAAATTTATTCAACAAAATATTTGTGTCTCTTTTTAGCTGGCAAGTCTCAGGTCGAACTCGAGGAAGCATGCAACTAAAAGAGAAGTATACATATTTTATTTATTGCGCTAAATCAAGTGTACGCGTTTGATTATACGTAATTTTTTCGCAATAAGATGACAAAAATAAAATTTAACGAAGGTGTAAGACAAATTGCATGTTTTTTTTATTTCAAATATAGCAAACGTTAACTCGAAGATCCTAATTCATAATCAGATGTCAAGCACTCAAAGGGCCACATGGGGGTATTTTAGATTTATAGCTATTACAAATTGCACTATATAAAAATGATGCAAGCAATCTCTTTCCTAAAAGTTAGGTACACATCATGTCCATCACATATCCAAAAATGGATGCCTCAAGATAATATCAAATTAATTTAATATGCAGTAAATAAGCAAAAAAATATCGATGTCTCATCAAAAAATCCTAAGTAATATATTAATAAAGCTCTAAAAAATCAACAAGGTCTCAAAAGATCGAGTAAAAGTTAAGTTTTCAACCAAAATTAATAACATTAAAAGTATGCAAGGCTCTGCAAGATATTAAGCTCTAAACCAAGAGCTCAAGATGAAATTCTTAGAAAAAGCACATAAAGCATATACAGATAAAGGGACATATCATAACTGAGAAATCCACAAGGACATTTGTGCAATTGTCCCAGGTGTCTCGTGCCTGCTGTGCATGTTGGGCCTAGGGCTGCTAATTGAATTGAATCATTCAAATTCGATTATGATTCATTCGTTAAAAATTCGAAAATAGTTCGATTCGATTTCAAATGAACTGAATTTGAATATAACATTTGGATTCGATTCCTAAATGAATCGAATATGAATTCACTTGGATTCGTTCGATAACAATTCAATTCGATTCGATACACACACATATATGATATGGTATGAAGCATTATATATATGTAAATAAATGTAGTATATATTTTGTGAAATCGCCACATATGATACACAACTTAATATAGTAAAAAAAATTTCATCATCTTATTCTAAACATCTCAATTTTGGGATGCCCATTGCATACACCATACCCCCTTTTTACTCCCCCAAATTCTCTCTCTCCCTTCATCACTCATGAGAAAAAATGCTAACATTTGCTTCTGCTCTCCAACGCCGTCAACTCCAACCTCTCGCTCCTGCTCGCTCTCTCCAACGTTGCTGGCTCCAGCCTCCAGCTCTTGCTTGCTCTCTCCAATGTCGTCAGATCCAGCCTCTCGCTCCTGCTCGCTCTCTCCAACGCCGTCGGCTCCAGTCTCCCGCTCCTGCTTGCTCCCACCACTGGCAACACCACCCTCCCAGTAGACAACCCCACCACCAGCTCCCGCTCTCCCCCGTCATCGACAACGACACTGGTTCTAGACTCACCAACGTCGCCAACATCTCTCCATCACCCCCGCAGTTGCTGGTATTATCATACACCCCCTTTTTACCCTAAAATCTTAATATTTAGATTCTATCCAAACAATTTATGTGATTCTAAAATACATCATCTGCAAACAAACACATACTAAATTTTTAAAAACCATCCCAACGTCATAGATTTCAAATTTATAATAATATTTTCCTTAATCACATTCTTAATCCTCCCATCCATTAAAATATCCAGATCTTATGATAAGGACAACCAAGCTTTTGAATACAAATAATATCTTAGAGATAATTAAGGTATTAATAGATTTCAAGTATTTTGAGCTTTGCTTAAATGGATAAATATGTAAAAGATCATAACTACAATAAAATTCCATTTCTCATCAAGATTACAAGGGGACTAGGTTATCAAGAAGGAAATATCATCATTAACTTTAATAAGACCAACTATACCCTCGTAAGAGTGCATTGAAATGAGGTAAGAATGAACTGTTCATGCTTGATATAGAAAAAAATATTAAATATTAGAAAATTGAAGATTAGAGCCATACCAACTGAGTTCTCAGTCTGGTCTGCCGGTTTTTATACACTTCAGATGCTGGATTCAGCTCCATAAGTCAGTTCACATCGACCTTTTATGGTTCTGATGGAATATAGTGATTCTTTTTTTCTCAGATATCATGGAGATATGTCACAATGGGGGAGAAGATATGGAAGATTCTTCAGAGAAATGTGGAACACAATCTTTTGGTTATTATTTTGGACATATATATCTATTAATCTATATCTTGTATTTCTATGTTGGTACGGAATTTAAAATATAGCTTTGAGTATGTATTTTCATTTTATTTTTAGAAGTCTAATTCAAACATACCATCTTCTCAAGATAGTGCCCATGAGAGAGTCATTGGGCGTGATGATGATATTAATGAAAAAGTAGAAGAAGAGAGTGAAGAAATAGAAAATCGATTCCTAAAATAATTAATAAGATTCAATGACTTATCATCATAGGTACAACAAGAAAAGATCGATGGTTTATCAAGATGTCAATAATTATTTTTTCTTTATATATTCAATTCACCATAGGTACAAAAAAAGCAAATGGGGATTGCAAGAGACACACATGAACGACAAAAGTTAGGTACTTTAATGCAATTTATATTATCTATTGAATTTTACCATTTATGTTAAAAGTTTTTTACTTATCTCAATTATTTTTTCACAAATTAGTATCACAAAGTCTATTCAATTCTTTGAAAATTAAAACGTTATTAATATAAATTTTTTTATTAGTTACATTATTAAATAAAATTCTAATTCGATATAAAATGAATCGAATTTGAATATTCGAAACACCAAAAGAATTGAATTTGAATTTAGATTAGAAATTCGTTTAATATTCGATTCGAATTCGGATTCGAAAATTTTATAATGAATTGAATCTGAATCTAGGTGGATTCGAATGTATTCGATTCGATTAGCACCCCTAGTTGGGCCCCTGTAGCGGCAGGGGCTTCAATATAATTCTTAGTGGTTCCAGAGGCCTTAGTGCAATTTCCCAAGTCACTTGCTGGAAGCACGTGATTTCTCCTTGATTGACGGTTGCGCGGAGAGCAATGGTCCAATCTTATGGATCTTGTACTACCATGTTGGGGATTGGATCCTTTGCTATAATAAGTTACAACTGGGGTGCTATATTTTTTTACGAATTTGATTCTAAAATTTCAACTTTATATATCTTTGATTAATCTTCTAAATATCTACCAAAGTTCACAAGAAAATTCAATGTCATTTGCTATTTTATATTAACGGTTAGAGATCCACTCAAAATTTAAGATACTCAAATCCTATCTAAAAAAATGAATCTTTGATCATTAAAATAAAATAGCAAATGACATCAGATTTTTTATGAAATTTGATAGATATGTATAGGATTAATTAAATATTCAAAATATGTGGTTAAATGCCCTAATATCTAGATATGAACTCTACATTTTGCGTATTTGCCTTATCTAAATCAAGATCAAACATTGAGCACGTTAGAAATTAGTATTAGTGTATGAATATTTTAGTAAATATATCTATTCTAGTATTCTCAATTTTAGATTCGCTTATTTTTGGAGATTGAGAATAGGTATAGATATCGAAACTTGATCATAATTCAAAGATTATAAGAGTATGACTGATGAGTCACTAATTGACTAAATTAACCAAATCTCATTGTAGTACGAGCCGATTAACATATCGATAGATTTGAGCAAAAGATCTCTCCGAAGAGGGCTTGGGGTAAATTTATGTCTAGATAAGTCTAGGGTCGAACATAAGGACACGAGCAATTAGGTCTTTTAACTAGGGTTTAAATACTAGGTTAAGTGATTTAGATGTTATTTAGATCAACTTGACAAAACTAAAAGATGCATGGATTTTTACGGGTTTTTAAATGCAAGTGAAGTAGAATAATATGCTACAAAATATAATGAATGAAGTACACACAATACTCACAATAAAAACTAAGAAAATGCTCTTGAATCAATGTATTAATCCTTAATTAAAATCTCGATTAAATTAGTTGCAAATTGATCTAATTTCACCCGAGTGGCAGGGTAATTCATTACATATAGAACTATATAAATCAAATCAAAGCAACAATTATGACAAATTAAAAATCATGAAAATAGCTTTTAAATAAGATCAATTTCATATTAATAGGATAAAGGATGCAAAAGTTATTCAAGTCTCATTTTTGAGGTATATCTGCAAAGAAAACATATCTTAATACACACAAAATATGACATACTAGTCCAGAAGGGACTAAAATGCAATAAAATAGACTTGGCAGGCTTATCCTGTAATTTCCCCCACATGCTGGGATATTTATGAGAATATATAAAGTCGACAGGGCACATGCGCAAAAATCCTAGCAGTGGCACGTGAGTCGCGTGCCAGCTAGGTTCGATGTGCGGCTCGGAGCAGGTGGAGGCTCGGGCCATATGCGATCTCCAAGCACCTCGGGATCGGTTTAGTTCCTCCAAAGCCTCTAGGATCGGAACGAGGTGTGGGGATGATCTAGACCGTTCAGTCAAAGCAATCAAACAATGCATGTACACTGTTGACCTTCTTCTTCCTCCGTGTGGCGATCCTTGGCGGTGATCCAGTGATAGCTATGATTCTCCTCCATGCTCATATGGCTTTGCTGACGATCAGGTCACCTTCCTATGATGTTGGTGAAGGTAGTAGATGGTTGGAGGATTCTCTGTGGCTGTTGAATCACTGAGGCAGCATAACCTCGGCAGAGATTAAATCAAAGAACATAACTGCTTCAGCAACTCGATCATTGAAGCTCGCTGAATACTTGCCTATGTTCGATGGAATAATCGAAAAATCTAGGGATGTTCCGGTGTGAAATGAGGAAGGAATGGAGGGTTGTCGAGGGTGGTCGAAATGGAGCCTTAGTGGTTCCTCTTCCTTACAGGAAGAGGAAATACTCAAAATTTTAGAGAAGAAGAAGGTGGAATCAAAGATGACAATGAAGATTGTGATGATTTTGCGAAGGTGTATGGCTCGTCAAATGAGCGATATGGCATGTATGTTGTTGAGTAAAACAAGGAAAAAACAAAGGGGAATAATGGAAGATTTACCTGGAGAATGGAGGAAGTGGTCAAAGATGAATCTTGACTTGGATTTGAAGCCTGAGGCTTCAGGGGTCTTCGCTTGATGCACTTGGCGAAGGTGCAAAGCTCGGGAAGTAATGGTGTTTGCTGCTACATGGTCTGAAGGTCGCATATCTCGATGGAGGATATGCTCCTTTTTCGCTCTCTCTCACCTGATCTCACTGTCACCAGAGAAACAATAAGGCTCAGATAAACTCTATCACATAGGTGGATCCTTGTGAAAGGAGGTTGGGATGAGGGTTTTGTTCAGAGGAAGAGCGGTTGAAGGGGGTGGTTTCAACTACTATTGTAGAGTTGGTTTGGAGTGGACGAGGAAGATGAAGGTTGTGGCGTGAATGAGGAAGGTTAGGGCTTTCTTTTGGCATCAGTGCGAGTTGAAAATGACATGTAAATTGAGTGAGACAATAGGGAGAAACCACATCATTGAATTGGTGCAACGTCTGGGGTTCAATTGCTGGAGGTTGAAGATGCACGAGGGCTTTTGGATCTCATGATCCAACGGCTCTAAAGAAGGCAGAAATGAGCGCACAAGATCCACTTGATCAAATGATCAAGCGGTGAAAAGATTGGCGGTGCTGATGAAATCTGGATCATCTGATCAAAAGATCAGAGGACCCAAAAAAGGGGGATGAGGCTATTAAAGAGCCAACAACATGGCTGAAGTGGAAGAAGCCACGTAGCAACAAATATAAATGAAAAATATTATAAAAATAAAAATAAAATAGTAAATGGAATCAAACTTAAAAGTGTTCAACATGAAAGTTGTGTATTTTTTCAAGATTTGAAATTTTCATGTAGAACTCAAAACAAAGTACATTATATATACTTACTTAGTATTTTTGTTTGTTTTTAATGAATAAAAATATTTTTTAAATCATTTTGTTATTTTTTGGTATTTTTGAATAATAAATAATCTACAATATGTTATGTATAATAGTATACTAATTTTATAAGATTTTTAATATTAGATACTTTATTTATATATAATAATTAGCATTAAATATTTACAAGATTTCAAAAGTTTAGTTTAATTAATGAATTACTAGATTAATTGATTACTCTAAGATAAAGGGTTAATTAATAAAAATAAAGTTGATGAATCTAAGATCATCAATGACCCTGTTGGATATCCAATCATATGACATCTCACTTTATTTTGGGGTTAGTTACATGTCAAAGATATATGAAAGTAGAATTAATATATATATATATATATATATATATATATGTAGAGAGAGAGAGAGAGGATGGGGAGTATGCACCCTTGTGGATGTAATTTTACATGCACCAGGGCTTATATCTCCCACATTTTTTTATTTTTTGGGAAAATATCACCGTGTATATTCATCTATATATCCCTCCAATATGTCGTTCGAATTTTGTCAGAAACAAAGACTCCTATACCCTCCATCTATAACAGGTCGATTACAGCAATTCTAAGACCGTTAAAATTACTTGTTCTAGATGGAGGGCATAAGAGTCTCTGTTTCTGACGAAATTCAAATGGCATATTGGAGGGATATATAGATGAGTATATACGATGATATTTTCCCAAAAAATAAAAAAATATGGGAGATATAAGCCCCAGTGCATGTAAAATTACATGCACCAGGGTGCATACTCCCTTTTATCATATATATATATATATAACATTTGTATTCTTTGGTAATTGTTAGAAATATTTACCTTAATGGTTAAGATTGTTAGTTACAAATTCCCTCTATAATGGAGAAATAAAAACGAAATAAATCATGATTTGCAATAATCATAAACAAAATTAAAAGTTGAGGTTTATGGAGAATAAATATTGAAATAAAGGAGAAATTGAATTGGAGTGTGCATTATGATTTGGGTGAATGGGATGGTGAATGACCCTATTTATATATGGATTTGGAGAGGAACATACCAACTTACCGAAGCCCCTAAATGGCGATATTTCCTCTTCCTCCTCGTATTTCTTTTCCTTGTGTGGTATCAGAGCCTCAAGGAAAAGAAATAAGTAGAGGAAGAGGGAAGATCATGATTTGGGGGCTTCCTTAAGATGGTCTCTTCCTCTGCAAATTCATAGAGATATATATTGCCATTCACCATCCCGTTCACCCAAATTGTAAGCCCACTCCGATTTAATTTCTAATTTATATCAAGAATTATTCTCCATAAATCTCATATTTTAATTTTGTATATGATTATTGCAAATCATGACTTATATTTCATCATTATTGTGGAGATTCGTAACTGACGATCTTGACCGTTAATGTCAATATTTCTAACATCTCCCACTTAGAATAATATGATCAAAATTATTATACACTTTCACTATTCATGAGATGTGCCTGACTTCATGAAGAAATTATATGAGGCTCATTTTTCATGAATACCACACTTGACTCAATTATTCCTGAGTCCCATCAAATCAACATGTCTGTTATAAATTCCTGCTTGTATTCCTTTTATCATGGAATCTACAAGCATATCTTTTGTAGGTATATATGTTACCTTAATTTCTTGATTTTCCCATATATCTCTTAGATAGTGATACCGCATCTCAATGTATTTTCTCTTAGAACTATTTGCCCCGTTGTTAATCAAACTTATTGTTGCTTGATTATCATTGAAAATTTCAATCGATCCTTTTCTCAATATGAGGTTTAAGTTCTCTAAGAAACATCTGATCCAGACTGTATGTGTAGAAGTCATACTACGTGCAATATACTCAGCTTCTTGTGTGTGTCTCGACAAACAACCTCGTTTCTTGCTTCCTCAAGAAAGAGCTGCACCACCAAGCACGAATAGATAAGCTGATGCAGATTTCCTATCATCTACAATAATAACCTCTTTTTAATGATGGTGTTGCTAAGTATACTTTTCCATCTCCTCCATTGTTGGTATACCCACATAACATATTTATCATTTTTTGTTATATTTTAATTAATTGACCTCATAGTGTGTCTTATGATTTTGACACAAATCACTCAATTTCGTTTTATGATTTGGACACGACACATATGGTTTCCTGGCTCTGCCCCTGCTCTGTTGTAACTTAAAGGTTCCAGTGTGCTGCTACTTGTGCGCAAGAGATCAAAATCCAGTGGTTGTGGTAGGGTTTTTAGAAAAAGATAAAATGCCACTCATCTTGAGGTTGCGGAAACAAGTGTTCAAATGAAAAACAATCCCAAAAAAGAAAATCCATACATCAGGGGAAACATAATTGACTATCTCCAAAGAGAACGACAAAAAAAGAAGATCCAAAGTTAAAAGGAGAGCAAAAATCAGGGTCAAAAGTCTTCATCAACAACCAAAATAGGTCATTTACCAAGATCTCCAGCCAACATCAGCAACCACATCCATAAGATAGCGAGTCGATCCCAAGAGACAAGAATCTTCTAAAGATGACAAGTGCCAAAAAAGATCGTACAACCAAAAGAGAGACCACATGCACTCAACAATCAGGAAGACTTTGCCTCTCGGCTAGTGGAGAACAATGATGAAATTTTTGCAAGTCCAAAAGACCCTCAACCCTTTGGAACAGTATTATTTGAACTCGTCATCAAGACAGGTAGCACTGCAGGAGTGGAAAACATAAGAAAAAACAAGAAACTATGATAAAGTCAAAAAGCAAACGAGAAAATAAAGACACCCTTAGTCACAATAAAAAAACATGGATTTATCTAGGATGCTGAGGTGAACATTTGCCTAGACACAACAAACAAATCTGAGCCGCCTCTTGAATAATGTGATCTCGCACAATTGATATGTTGTGAAAGTCCTTTTTGCAACGAGCCTTCCAAATCGACCACCAAATTGATTCCTTCATGGATATCGTAGTCCAAGAATCAGTGAATGAGTCCAAGTTATAGATGACATCGAAAAAAGCATCAAATTATATTTCACTAGAAGGCCACTACAATCGTTGAAAGCACTTTTGGTAAAGGAGCAACTTTGGAAAATATGAGTATAACTCTCCAACTCACAAAGACACAGGTGGCATCTATTTTTCGATGAATATTTAACTTGAACAATAAATCTTGAGTTAAGTATTTTTTAAGTGAGAGTAACTATTAGAAGTAAGAAATTCTCAGGTCAAAAAGATTTGACCACAACATTTGATCAAATTTGGACCGCACACCCTCATCGACAAGAAGCAAGTAGATTTGCTTATTAATATTGCGAAAATTTGTTGTCATTAAGGATGGGAAATGACAACGATCAATCTCACCATGTTGAAGTTAGCCAGGATCAAATGGACTCTTGCTCTCAAAGATTGTACTTGATGGATGATCCCCAACGGTACTCTATTGTCCAATTGTTTGATCTAATTATTTCTAGCATCCCAAGAGGATATGGCTTTCGCCACTGTGGAATTTTTTTTAGATAGCTTCCACAAGGAGGGTACAAGATTTTTTTAGAGGAGACTCACCGTCAATTGAATCTTTCCATATTGATGTCAAATTTCTTGCACCAAGTTTTTTGGTTAACACAGGTTGCAAGTAATTTGCACCTCCTAAGAGGGCTCTCCAGACTGGTGAGAATGAACGACTCATTTTCATAGTTAAATCGATGAGTCCCACGTGGTAAGAGCAAACACTAATTAAGTTTGAAATCTAAGATTTTTTATGATCAACAATCTCCATGAATGATTTCAATAATAAGGAGTTATTGAATAATCTTAAATCAATAATAACCCAACCATCAGAATTTTTCGGGCGCGTCACTTTCTTCCAGGCGATCCTCACACTGTGGTTATTGGTGGTGTTGCCCTTCCAAAGAAATCTTCATCTAATCTTATGAATCTTATTTATGATCAAGGTCGGCATCTTAAGACAAGAGAGGAGGTGTATAGCTAGAGGTATAAGGGAGGAGTTTAGTAGGCAAATACAAGCGGGTAGTGGCATCAGTCTCGCTTTCCAGCCCTGGAGTTCGGAAGCAAACTTAGCAATCAAGATCAATCAATCTTGAATTTTAGATTCTGTGATGGATAACAGGAAACCCAGATACATCAAAGGAGGGCTGGAAGGAACTCCTACCCCCAAATCGAATTTCGCTTAACTGCATCAACTTCGCCAGAATCAAGATTGAGAGGATAAAATTCCGACTTGGAATCAATTATCGCAAGGTCAGAAAGTTCAGAGAATATCCTAAGAGTAGAGATACAATTTTAATGTGATCTTCATCAAATTCCAGAAAAATCAACTAATCATCAGCGAATTGAATATTCGTAATTCATGAAAGCATTCCCTTCCGAAAGAAGACCTTACTTTGATTTTTCTCAGATTGCTTAGTAAGCATAGCATCAAGAAACGGTTGGATCTCTCTCTAGCTCTCTCTTTCTCTATGTGTGTGATTATATATGATGAGACACGTGCATGTGGTGTGCTAACATGCCTTGGATGTCGATTGAGTGGCTACGAGAGTTTCTTTTGGACTAATGTTGTTGACAAGGGTTCGTGGATAGCTCCTATCTTCTTCTTCAATGGTTGTCGAGTCCGGCGAGGGGAAGATGCTTCTAGGCTCTGATGAATGTACCTCACGTCTTCTGTATATGAACATCTAATAATTAATATGGTACTCATTGTGATGCATAAGAACAATTGATAATACACAATATCCATTGTTAGATATTGAGCCATGAAAATATGACAATGAACATTCAAATTATTTGTTACCATACATCAATTTTCTTGTCATATTTTCTTCCACTAGATATTGAACACAAAACATATCGAAAAATAAAAGAATACAATCAAGACTAGGAAGAAACATGTGAATAGAGGAAATTTCAGCTAAGTAACTTAGAGGAGATATGAAACAATGCATGTAAATCATAAAAACATTTGAATATGTTGCATGAGGCTAGCCATTCTTGCCAGCATTGTGGTGAAGGAAGCGAGGATGCTGATCATTTATATTTCCTTTATTCTTTATCTAGACAGATTTGGACAGAGGTTGCTATTCCTATTGTCACAATCACACGGGTTAGTGATTTTTGAGAGTCCAGCATTACACCTGGGACATGCACTAGAGCGGAGATGATTCATGCAATTAACCTCTATTTTGTGAACGATATGATTAGCAAGAAATGGAACTGTTCTTCATCACAGAGTTTTTATATTGAAAATATAATGGATCATGCTAGACTTTTTCCATGTTCTTTGTAAACTTTGTGTTTAACTTGTGATTATAAGTTTTTTTGGGTGTACACGTTTATTGGCACCTTTTCCTTTAAAAAATTGAACATGGTCAGAAATATTAGTTGTTCGACTCCCACCGTAGGATTGTTCTAAAGCAAACTCAAGTCCAATTTTATTGTTGTGTTCGAAGGCCATCTCATTATCGTTCAATTACCCAAACAATATTGACAAAGATGAGGATGCCAATCGCCTTGTCGGATCTCCTCTTCTTTCGAGTGGATCTATGCAGTAGTGCAGAGGTCTGCTGTAGAACCACAACCCGCTCTAGCTGCTCGATCTTGATCAAGCGGTTCGCACGAAATCCCACTTTTTGTGTGCCCATACCTTGGGATTTCGTACGAACCGCTCGATCAAGATCGAGCAGCTTGCACGGGCTGCAGGGATGAAGCCAAGAATTTGTAATTAATCCATAAATATCTACTTACAAAATAAACTAACAAGGCATTATTGCTTATTTTATTTTACAATTAGTTGTTATTTTAGCTATCGATATTTCTTTATTTTCATTGATTGCATAATTTGAAAAAAAATAACTACAATATTTTAAAAAAACTAATATTTATAATAACAAAATAACCCTCTAAACTTGTGATTTTACATATATATTTGAAAAATATTATAAAAACAAAAAATGTATTATTTTTAAGATGAATAATCTTGTATGTATTTTCATTAATGCGCTAGTTGTAGAGAAAGTTATGTAAAATTGTGAGTTTACATGGATATTTATGTTAAACTACTTTTTACAAATAGAAATTGTTTGAATCATTTCTGTTATTATCTATATTTTTTATTTATATTCTTGTCTATTTTCAAGGATTCATCAATATATTTTTTGTAGTTCACTAAGATATGTATATGCATGACGAATATGTGATTCATCGCCTTTATTCTTTCATTTTGGCTAAAATCCTTGATAAAATACATGTAAATATCCACTAATTCCAATTAATTATCACTCTAACCACAATTATTAATATTATATAATTAACGCTTATTTTAAATCCAAAATAAAAGAATAAATAGAAAAATAAAAGAAAAGAAGGATGTATTATATACTTAATTATTACTTAAATAATTTATTAATCATATTTGATTATTAGTTATTTATTTAAATATGAAAATTATTTATAATTAATTTAATATAATTATTAAATATTCAATTTAATTAAATTTAATTTAATCTTTTTTATTTCTCTCTCTCTCTCCTCTCTTCCCTCTCTCTCTCTCTTACTTTCCCCTTTCAGTTTCTTCTTCCCTGACGGTTTTCTTCCCCCTTCTCCCTTTCTCCTCCACGCCGCTACCAACCGCCAATGCCCAACCTCCCTAACGGTCGTTCGTTCTCTCAACCACCCCCACTCTCGTCACCTCGCCGGTGGCGCGGCCTCCTCCTCTCTCTCTATAAATAGGACCGATCCCCCAAACCTCCAGGTATCTGCCATTTTCCACCTCCGAGCTTCCAAGGGAGAGGGAGAAGTGACAGTTTACGTCTTCATCGTCGAGTGAGGTGCGGTGAGATCCTCTGCTGGCGTGAGCTTCTCCGCCATGTATCGAGCCTCTACGACGCCGCACGTTGAGGGCCGCCTGAACGACTAAGGTAAATCAGGTGTCACTAAGGTCGTTGTGACCTCAGTCACTCGGGACTCAGAGCTCAATCAAGAAAAATAATCAGACCACCAATCAGAGATAAAGGTCGATAAGAATCAAAATAGCGGTCTCGCTATGATATTAACTTGGTATAGCACCCATGGTCGAACTCGAGGATCACGAGATGGCCTTGCGGCCTACGAAGTAGTCTAAGAAGAAAGAAAATAAAACAAATATTTTTGACGGATTTTTAATTTTTTTATATTTTTTTGGGATTTTTAATTATGAAGAAAATAATAAAAAGGTAAAAACAAGCATAAACAACAATTTATTTAACTACTCTAAAAAGCTCCAAAAATTCAAACAAAAATATTTTTAAGTTTTTTTTATATTTTTACTGTTTTTGATGAATTTTTGATAATTTTCTGATTTTTATAGAATTTTCTAAAAATGAAAGAAGGCAGAAATAATGAAAAACTATCCAATCAGGCTTCAAAGACCATTTAAAAATATCAGATGGTTTTTTAAAGGCCTGGAGGTATTTTTATGGAAAAATAGAAACAATAAACCAAATTCAAGAGAAGAGTTTATTAATTTTTGGATTTTCTTTGATTTTTTGAAATTTTTTAAGTTTTATGGGGTTTTTCAAATTTATATTTTTTATAACTCCAAAAATAAGCAAAAATGTCCAGAAAATCAAATACACAAAAACACACAAAACCTAATTTTTGTAATTTTTGAAAAGGTTTTAATAAATTTTTTTGATTTTCTAATCTGAACAGGCAGAAAAATAAGGGTTTTTGAATTTTTAAAAATACTAGAAGGGTCAAAAATGTACCCAAAAATTGATGAAACTTTTACACAGTGGTAGGAGCCACGTGTCCAATTTTCACTCAATTTGGATAAAAATTGCTATTTTATTTAAATCAAACAAAAGCCCACAGTGCATAGGGACTTGTTTGCAATAAAAACAAAGTTCTGGGGCCAAAACTTAACACGGCAAGAAACCTCAGGGACAAAAGCGCAAAAATCCCAAGCAGTCACGCACAAGACACGTGGTCCAGGCACGGAGGGACTAAAATGCAATTCCTATTTTAAATCATTCAAAACATAACATGCAGGAACTACAGGGATAATATTGGAATTTCACCATGTCCTCACGTGTCGAAGCACGTGGACACCACAGACAGGGACTAAATAGGAAATAGAGGAAACATGAAGGTCCAATGTGCAAAATAACCAAAATAAAAAGAACTAGATAAAATATTTACAAGACTAACTAATAAAAGCAATAAACAGAGGGGCCTAAGAACAATTTACCCCTATTATTATCGGAGGGCTGAGACGACGCCATGTGGATGATCGAATGGTGCTGGAGCGGTGGCGCCTCCTCGAAGAACCCTAGCTCGGATCAGACGGCTGGAAGTGCGCCACGTGTATGATCTGATGGCTGTAACGCAAGCATGCCTCTCCTCTGTGGTGGACGCTCGAGATGAGCTCCTGATGAGAATCCGACGGCTGCAAGCTCCTCGCGGATGGACGGACAGATTAAAACTGGGCGAAGGAGTGCGATCGGACGGAGACGGAGGATGCTCCAAGAACTCGTCACCGGCGAGTTTCGCCGGCCTCGTGCTTGCGCTGGGATCCTCTTGTGCTGCTGCTAAGATGTGCAAAGGCTTCGTCTCGGTGATCCGCAGCTCATGGATGCCTCCGATGAGGCCGGCGACCACGGTAGTGGTCTGGTGATGGCGGAGGAGTGGAGCTGCTGCGCCTGAATGCTCGGACCTTCAGATGGGTCCTTCTCGACCTACAGAACACACAGAACAACTCCTTGGTTGAGGGAAAATTGCCTCGACCAAGTTAGGGGTGAAATGGGCAAGTGGGTGCGTTGGGGCGACACCCTCCGGCGAGGCGACGGCGGAGGAGGGTGGACGACCTGCTCCGGGGCGAGACAGGGGGTGGCTAGGTGGAGAAGGTGAAGAGAGGTCTGGCGAAGGTGGTGGCGTGGTCGGAATGGCAGAAGGGTGGTCGGAACGGAATGAATTAGCCGGTGAAGCCGGCAGTGCGATTTGGGGAAAACTCAAAATTAAGCTAAACGAGGGACGATCTAACCTAATGGGTGGCCGCAGTCGACTGTGCTGGAGCTCGGGGAGCTCCGGGGGTTATGGCCTCAAGGGATCGTCGAGTCCCGAGGCTTGGCGCGCTCGCAACGGCGCACAGCGGCGATGAGCTGCCAGATCAATGGCTCCCGGCGTCCCGAGTCTCACTGCTACTCTCTCTCGCTCCGCTGTCACTCAGACGAGGTGGAGGAGGTCACAGGCGTCGAGGGGGAGGTCCAGAGATGCGTGAATCGTGCGGCGGAGCTGAGGATTTATATGGCAAGGGGTCCGGCTAGATGAGGTCGGGCATGGATATCGGAGCTCGGACCCTGATGAGAAACAATCGGGCGTGGATCTCGGTTGATACATCTCTAATCAGGACCCGGGTTTCGAGATTTGACGATCGGATCACGTGGGAAAAATTTGGAGAAAAGGCGGGTCGGGCGCAGATCCGGAATAGATGTGGTCCAGGGGAGAGTTGACCAGGGGTCAACAATCCCCGTGGACTAGTTAGGTGCAGCCACATCATAAATAATTGGAAATTCATTTTAAAATAATAAATGACTTATTTTTGAAAAACTCAAAACATGAAAACTGTTTATTTATTTTTAAACTATATTTAGTAATTTTTATTTATTTTTTTGAAATAAAAATTAGGTATGTACAATATAGTATTATTATTTATAGGTATATACAATATTGTATTTTTTATTTTTGATTTTTAATTATTTATTTTTGTATATTTTATTCCAATTTTATATTTTATTTATTTATATAATAAAATTTGGAATAATTTGGTATTTTTACTTTATTTTTATTATTTATTTACATGGGCTAAATAAATAATTTTATTTATATACATATATGGTATATGTACAATGTTGGTTTTGATTTTATTTTTATTTCTTTTTATTTTTATGGTTTTTATTTTATTTATTTACATTATGAAATATAAAGTATGTACATATTTTTTATGTATTTTTATTTATTAATTTATAGGGATAAATAAATAGATAAAGGGTTCTATGTACATGGCTTTTATACAATGATGAAGTGGTTTTTCATTTTTTTAATTTTCTCATTTTTGTTTTAATTTTATATTTACGAATATATACAAATAAATACATACCCATTTTATTTGAATTAAGAGGAAAATACTATTTATTTATTTATAGGTCTATATACACATATATATGAGCTTCCTTATCGCTCTCTACTTTGGTTTTTATGCAGTCAGGCCCATGCTGAGCCCTCCCTTGGAATTAGGTCGCTCAATATTTATTTTAAATATCTCCCTCTTTTTCTTTTATTTCTTTATTCTTTTATTTATGCACAAAAACATGCTAATTATTCATTTTTACACAATGCATGCTCTTTGGCAATTATTGATATTTACATAAATATACATGTGTTTTGCATGGGTTTTGTAGCTAAAATAAAAGAATAAAGAGTGATGAATGGGTATTCATCACCCCCCTATACTTAACTTTGCTAGTCCCTTAGCAAACACTTATTTGAAAAAGAAGTGAAAAAGAGAAAGAAAAAGAAAAAGAGGAGAAAATGCATGGATTAATGCTGAGTATTAAACTTGCCTTCATTAAATTGAGATATGGAGCTCGATCAGATCTTTGGATTATTAATGTGTCGGAACCTTATTTGAACTTAAGTTTAAAACTCAACAGCCTCTAAGATCCACTGATCTATAATCAAGACTCCTCAACAATCCAGATCAAAACAAGTCTACATACACAAACCCTGAAGACTATCAATCTTTCCTTGTACTGTGTAAGTGAGGTATAGCTCTCCACCTCATAAGTAGCAACTTGACAACCCTCCCCAACAAGGTAATTCTATGACCCTAGTCTGGCCACTCTTTCCTCGAGGAGCGGGGTATTCCCTTCTAAGTTCAAGTTCAACCGGCTCAAGAAGAGGGGGAAGAAGAGAATGGACCATGGCCAGTGTAGCCATGTATCCTTGGGAGCTCAACCAGTGTAGCTAAGTCTCCCTGCTGTAAGCTACATAAGATGGAACATGAATCTCAAGCTTTGCTTATTTGCACTATTTACATACTCCGGTGGGATTATTATTTTCTCGCAGACCCACCACTTTTTTGGAGTTATTTTCTTTTTGCTTTTTTTTCAAGTGCATCTATACAACATATACAATGTGCAGCATATATACATAAGGAGTTTTTCCTCTTGAGCCAGTAGACTATCCCTCTTTTGAAGCATTATTGCAACCCACAACTCCTGTCGTTAGACCTCATGGCAACCAGACCAAGTTGAGACGCACTTCCTTCACTAAAAGAAGAAGAGAGGTTCCGCCTAGAAGTACTACCTTCATATGCTACCCCAAGTCAAGGAAGACTGCCTCCTCACCACCTCATCCGTAGAGAGCCCAGTGTAAAGTGCGGGTCCAAGTAAAGCCACTGTCTATATGAGTCATGTGTGTGTTGTTAAGTGCTCTACTTAGGCTCATTGAGATGACATGTGATCATAGCCTAGTGGACTCAAAGAATTAAGTCACCATGGACCTGAAAAGCCTTAACCCTAAGCCCTATAAGGTTCCTCTTAGAATTAGGTGGATTAAGATCTTAATCAAGCTCCATTTCCCAATTTAATTCCAGGCTAGTTTAAATGTCAACTATAATCCAGGAAAAACTATACAAGTATATACAAAGATGCTATTTACACAATATTTACACAAATGCAAAATTTTTGAAAAATGTTTTGAAATCATGGATGTGTGCATGAATGCAAGTTTTGCAAAATATTTACACAAATTTACACAAGGTTTTTGCAAACTTTTGATTTTCAAAACATTTTGGAAAAATTTTGTAATATATACATAGTTTTGATATATACGTATTTACACAATCTTTACACAAAAAGTTTTTGAAAACATTTTTACAAAAATAGTTTTATACACTAGCTATGTATGTGCAAATAAAAGAATGATTATTTACAGTGAAAAATTTTAATTTTTATGGATTTTTGGTTTTTTAGCCATTTTTATTTATTTACACACTCACACAAAGTACGAGTTATGGCTAAAGTATATATGAAATATATACACACACCCCTATACTTAGCTCGAACGATGTCTTCAGAGTCAAGAGCGATGAAGAAGACATAACTCGTGCTTAGTATAGGGAAGTGAAAAGGAAGGCTATATACAAAGATGAATGAAAGAATAGAAAATCAAGAGGATCTCGGTTTTTTGCCCCTATACTTAGGATCAAATAATCCTAAGTATAGCAGGCTGTATGAAAAGGGAAAACCGAGTGAAGAATGTACAGGGTTTACCCCCCCCCCCCCTATACTTAGGGTAAAATATCCCTAAGTATAGGCAATAGAAACAGGGGTAGCAAGACACGAAGAAAATCAAGAAATATATATATGAAGGAGGGGTATCACTCCCCCTATACTTAAGGTGAAGAACCTTAAGTATAGGAAACACAACAGAAGTGATGAAACAGAACGGAAGAACGACCCGATGTTTCCACCCCCTATACTTAGGATGAGGAATATCCTATGTATAGCGAAGATAATCCTGAGCGAGACCTGGGGTGAAAACAAGAACAGAAGAAAGAAAGATCAAACTAAGACAAAACATGTATACATAAAAGGGTACAGTTGAGGTGCCTCTCAACAAGCGCTAGATGTTACGCCCCTAGCTGGGCGCAAAGACTAGGACAAGGCTGTGTCAAGGTTCAGGACGGCATCGGTAAGGCGAATGCCGTACTGTCGTCGCAGTCTCAGTATGAGAACAACGACGAACTCAAAAGTGTAAAGAAAGACACCCAGGTATGCAATCAAGCGGGTGTCTGCTACCGTCCAAAGATATGCAAGTATATGATCGGGATCCTGTAGCACAAAAGAAATCATCGGCTCTGAATCAGACTGGAGTGGAAATGTGGAGCCGAAGAAATCAAACGTGGAGAAGGATGGATCAGTCATGGAATCCTCCACATCAATCAATGTCTCAAAAAGGTGTGGGAAATCAAGATCTGGAGACTCTCTAAGAAGACTGATATCCGATGCATGAAATAGAAGCAAATCAGGCAGATCATCGAATATCTCCGGGATGGGCTCATCCTCGTGAGGGTCGTCGAGTTGAGATGACTCAGAATCAGAAGGATCGGAAGACTCGATTTCGTGCTCCGCCAGATCGGAAACACTCTCAGAAGATGAAACCGAGTACACATCGTGTGCGGCATTCTCCTGTAGATAACCCTCGGGGAGAAATGCAAGATCAGAAGTAAGTAAGAGAGGATCAGGATCTAGAAGGGCATCTGCATTGCTGTGAAGTATCCACTCGGTGCACCAGGCTGCATCATCATCGGAAGTGTAGCTCTCGGCAATCTGGAAGCAGGAGAAGGTACTGGTCAACACCGCGGAGGCTGGCAAAGTGTCTGCGGCTGATCCTCGCTCTGTGGCAATGCTGGCTGCCATCTGGTCCTCAATAAGTGTGTCTGTCTCGTCAAAGTGGAGGACAAGAGGCTCGAATACAGGACTCTCTGTGTCTGGTCTCTCAAAGTGGTGTCCCATATCGAACTGTAGCTGCTGGGTTGAGTCTTGGTAGCTGTCAAACTCTGAGAAGTGTCTCTGCAGAAAAGAGGCTGACTCCTTCGGGACTGGACACTGAAGTGGCCGAATCGATGGCTGTAGTAGTGGGGGCTCCTCCGTTACCTGAAGTATTAGAAGATCTGATATCCAAGTCTCGTCGACGAGGAACTCTGGGGCTGACTCGAACTCTAGCTGGAAGACCAACGAGAACTCGAGTAGACTTTGGGTCCGAACCTCTACTATAGCAGTTATCTCATCTGTACTCTGTGGTGCTGCATGATCCAAGTCCTCTGGCTGGTGTGTAGAAGCTGACTCCTCATGTAATGTGATGCACCGCACTGGTACTGCATCGTCCTCATGTGTTGTCCAGACTATAGCATCTCGTGAAGATGATCTCTGTGAAAGTAGCCTCGAGATGGTATCTAGTAAGTAAATGTCGGAACTGCGGTGTAAACCGCCACATGTGGTAATGACCAGTGCTATCTGCTCAGCGGTCATCCCCCGCATGGAGATCTCAATAAGGTCTGTCAGTGGAAGTCCGTGGTTTGGGAATCTTCGTAAGAGGTCAAGAAACCTCGGCCATGCCTCCTGCAATGGCTCTTGGGGGTCAACTGAAAACTCAGTGATCAACGACCGCATCATCTCTGCTCTACGTGGGGGAAAGTATCTCTGTAGAAACTCTAGACGTAGCTCTCCCCACGTATCGAATCTCCTCCCCAATCGTCGGTGCCATCTCATGGCTCTGTCCTGTAGTGTGAATGGGAAGGTCCTCCTCATCAGCTCCTCTGCAGTGATATCTGAGTATAACTGTGCTCTGCAAAACTCCTCGAACTTTGACAAGTGCAGATAAGGCTCCTCGTACGCCTCCCCTGAAAATGTCAGCAGTCTCTGAATGTAATCCAAATCCAAGATGAATGGAGTGAGTGTAGAAGCTGACTGAGCTCCCTGTCCTGTCTGCTCCGCCATCAATCTGGAATAGGATCTATCTGATGATCTCCTCTGCTCTCTCTGATCACAAACGGAGTGCACTCTCAACTCAGCAACGACATCATCCGGGTCTCGCATCTTCTCTATCTGATATCCTCAGACGTCTAGCACAGCATGCCCAGAGTAGAGAAAGGGATGGGAGGGAGGGAGCGGGAGGTTGGTCGGAGATCCGACCTCCCTCGAAGGTGGACTGGACTGATGGTCAGATGGTGAAGAAAAAGCCGCAAGAGTCGGCCAGGAGTGAGGGGGATCCATCATCCAGGGGTGAAGGAGAAGAATAGAAGACTGAAGGGAGGGTGGGTGGTAGACAGATGGATGGGAGAAGAAGATGGGGGGGAGGCAGAAGGGATCTGGAATCACACAAGATGAGAAAGCAAAAATCCATGATTCACCTACGCACACGAGCTGAAGACCGAAAGGGATCGGTCAATTATCTTGTCCATTTTATTTTAGGTGATAATTCAGTTTTTCAGAGCGATTACGTGAGCTAATAGGAATCCGATATTTCTCAACCGATTGTCCCGTACAGAAAGCCGGTAATCAGTCGAGAAAAATCAGATATGGCTCTAGCCTAAGGTGCGAGTCACTCTCTCGCTCATCCAAACCAAACAAGGAGGGGGTTACTCTCCCCAAGACAGATTTTTCAGTGTGGTGCCTTTTAGGTCAAGTGTGATTAGCAGTCCTGATTTTATTGGTTTTCTTTTTAGGTATTTTTCAAATAAAAACAAACGCCTAACGAATTTTTTGGTTCTCCTGGTTATTATAAGTCCAAAAATCAGGAGGAGAAGTCGAAAAAGCCGATGCAAGAGAAAATCAATGATGCATGCAGAGTAAGAAATGCGTACCTGACTCCAGCAGTCTACATGCAAAATGATCCTCGCAGAATTTAAAGACTGAAATAAAACTACTTAAATGATGCAGGCGGAAATCCGATCCCTAAGCAAGCAGTTCTACTCGAAAGAACGGCTAGTCGACCACCAACCTTCAATCCAAGAGTCCGGTCTAGGCCTACCCCTCCTCCTCTCGACAAATCGAGTTCAGGAGCAGCGCTTGGCAGGGTGGACTCGCGGCGCGTAGGCTCGAAGGTAGTGGATCGACTATTTTTTATATTTTTATTCTTGGTCCAATTAATCAATCTATAGGTACAGGCAAGGTTATTAATGTGTGTGGACCTACTTATTTACGTCACAATCAAGCAAAAATCCTGAGGCTAGGGGCTGAAAATCCGCGAGAAACCGAATAGGCAGGAAATAAATGAAAACCGCGATAAAATCCACAAAAAACCGAGGGGTCCCCCGAGCACACCGGTGCTCGGCGAAACAGACCCCGAGAGTCTAAGTGCTCAGCTGAGTGTCCTGTCCCTGTATTATTACAATAATAGTTCAAATAGTGCTGGAAATAAAATCTAAGCTAATCCTATCTACACCGACACTCGGCTGCCTCCTCGCGCTCTCTTGCGGCTCCGTGCAGAAAGGAGCCGCCTCCGATTACCGCGGTTGCGTCGGCTCCTCAAAAGTCATCGTCTCGGTCCTCGGGCCCTCGCAAGCAAGCAAAAGAGTGTCACAGACCAGATAGAAATAAAGCAAATAAAATAAGAAAAAGAAAACAGGGTATATGTGCAAAAATAATAATAAAAATAAACAAGCAAAAACAATCAAAAACAAAAGAAAAAAAATAAAGGAAAATGAAAATAAAATAAAAATAAAAGAAAAACAAAAAGCCGCGAAAAGCTGCGAACAATGAAAAAGCCACGGAAAACAGCGAAAAAGAAAACAAAATAAAATGAAAATAAAACTGACTACTAAGCCGTGCTCCCCGACAACGACGCCATTCTGATGAGCCGCCCGAACGACTAAGGTAAATCAGGTGTCACTAAGGTCGTTGTGACCTCGGTCACTCGGGACTCAGAGCTCAATCAAGAAAAATAATCAGACCACCAATCAGAGATAAAGATCGATAAGAATCAAAATAGCGGTCTCGCTATGATATTAACCTGGTATAGCACCCAGGGTCGAACTCGGGGAGCACGAGATGGCTTTGCAGCCTACGAAGTAGTCTAAGAAGAAAGAAAATAAAACAAATATTTTTTTGGTGTATTTTTAATATTTTTATATTTTTTTGGGATTTTTTGTTACGAAGAAAATAATAAAAAGGTAAAAACAAGCACAAATAACAATTTATTTAACTACTCTAAAAAGCTCCAAAAATTCAAACAAAAATATTTTTAAGTTTTTTATATTTTTTTACTATTTTTGGTGAATTTTTGATAATTTTCTGATTTTTATAGAATTTCTAAAAATAAAAGAAGGCAGAAATAATGAAAACTGTTTAATCAGGCTTCAAAGACCATTTAAAAATATCAAATGGTCTTTTCAAGGCCTGGAGGTATTTTTCTGGAAAAATAGAAACAATAAACCAAATTCTGGAGAAGAGTTTATTAATTTTTTGATTTTCTTTGATTTTTAGAATATTTATAAGTTTTAAGGGGTTTTTCAATTTTTATAACTTTTATAACTCCAAAAATAACCAAAAATGTCCAGAAAATCAAATACACAAAAACACACAAAACCTATTTTTGTATTTTTTGAAAAGGTTTTAAATTTTTTTTGGATTTTTTAATCTAAGCAAGCAGAAAAATAAGGGTTTTTGAAATTTTAAAAATACTAGAAGGGCTCAAAAATGTACCAAAAATTGGTGAAAATTTTACCATGTGGCAGGAGCCACGTGTCCAATTTTCACTCAATTTGGATAAAAATTGCTATTTTATTTAAACCAAACAAGAGCCCACAATGCACAGGGACTTGTTTGCAATAAAAACAAAGTTCTGGGGCCAAAACATAACACGACAAGAAACCTCAGGGCCAAAAGCGTAAAAATCCCATGCAATCACGCGCAAGACACGTGGTCCAGGCACGGAGGGACTAAAATGCAATTCCTATTTTAAATCATTCAAAACAAAACATGCAGGAACTATAGGGAATATATTGCAATTTCACCAAGTCCTCATGTGTCGAAGCACGTGGACACCACAAACAGGGACTAAATAGCAAATAGAGGAAATATGAAGGTCCAATGTGCAAAATAACCAAAATAAAAGGAACTAGATAAAATATTTATAGGACTAACTAATAAAAGCAATAAACAGAGGGGCCTAAGAACAATTTACCCCTATTATTATCGGAGGGCTGAGACGACACCACGTGGATGATCGAACGGTGCTGGAGCGGTGGCGCCTCCTCGAAGAACCCTCGCTCGGATCGGACGGCTGGAAGCACGCCACGTGTATGATCTGATGGTTGTAACGCGGGCACGCCTCTCCTCTGTGGTGGACGCTCCAGATGAGATCCTGATGAGAATCCGACGGCTGCAAGCTCCTCGCGGATGGACGGACGAGATTAAAACTGGGCAAAGGAGTGCGATCGGACGGAGACGAAGGATGCTCCAAGAACTCGTCGCGGGCGAGTTTCGCCGGCCTCGTGCGCACG
Organism: Ottelia alismoides; assembly: GCA_037367405.1. NCBI lineage: Eukaryota > Viridiplantae > Streptophyta > Magnoliopsida > Alismatales > Hydrocharitaceae > Ottelia > Ottelia alismoides. The sequence goes on from JAZKJV010001663.1 coordinate 265,926, forward strand.
CTGGGATCCTCCTGTGTTGCTGCTAAGATGTGCAAAGGCTTCGTCTCAGTGATCCGCAGCTCCTGGATGCCTCAGATGAGACCGGCGACCAGGTAGTGGCCCGACGAAGGCGGAAGAGTGGAGCTGCTGCGCCTGAATGCTCGGACCTTCAGATGGGTTCTTCTCGACCTGTAGAATACACAGAACAGCTCCTTGGTCGAGGGCAAATTACCTCGACCAAGTTAGGGGTGAAATGGGCAAGTGGGTGCGTCGGGGCGACACCCTCCGGCGAGGCGACGGCGGAGGAGGGTGGATGGCATGCTCCAGGGCGAGACAGGGGGGTTGCTAGGTGGAGAAGGTGAAGAGAGGTCTGGCAAAGGTGGTGGCGTGGTCGGAATGGCAGAAGGGTGGTCGGAACGGAGTGAATTAGCCGGCGAAGCCGGCGGTGCGATTTGGGGAAAACTCGAAATTAAGCTAAACGAGGGACAATCTAACCTAATGGGCGGCCGCAGTCGACTGTGGTGGAGCTCGGGGAGCTCCGGGGGTTTTGGCCTCAAGGGATCGTCGAGTCCCAAGGCTTGGCGCGCTCACGGCGGCACACAGCAGCGATGAGCTGCCGAATCAATGGCTCCCGGCGTCCCGAGCCTCACTGCTACTCTCTCTCGCTCCGCTGTCACTCAGGCGAGGTGGAGGAGGTCACAAGCGTCGAGGAAGAGGTCCAGAGATGCGTGAATCGTACGGCAGAGCTGAGGATTTATATGGCTAGGGGTCCAGTTAGATGAGGTCGGGCATGGATATCGGAGCTCGGACCCCGATGACAAACAACCGGGCGTGGATCTCGGTTGATACATCTCTAATCAGGACCCGAGGTTTCGAGATTTGACGATCGGATCGCGTGAGAAAAATTTGGAGAAAAGGCGGGTCGGGCGCAAATCCGGAATAGATGTGGTCGAGGGGGAGAGTTAACCAGGGGTCAACAATCCCCGTGGACCAGTCAGGTGCAGCCACGTCATAAATAATGGGAAATTCGTTTTAAAATAATAAATGACTTATTGTTGAAAAACTCAAAACATGAAAACTGTTTATTTATTTTTAAACTATTTTTTAGTAATTTTTATATATTTTTTTGAAATAAAAATTAGGTATGTACAATATAATATTATTATTTATTGGTATATATAATATTGTATTTTTTATTTTTGATTTTTAATTATTTATTTTTGTATATTTTATTCCAATTTTATATTTTATTTATTTATGTAATAAAATTTGGAATAATTTGGTATTTTTACTTTATTTTTATTATTTTTTTACAAGGGCTAAATAAATAATTTTATTTATATACATATATGGTATATGTACAATGTTGGTTTTGATTTTATTTTTATTTGTATTTATTTTTATGGTTTTTATTTTATTTATTTACATTATGAAATATAGAGTATGTACATATTTTTTATGGATTTTTATTTATTTATTTATAGGGATAAATAAATAGATAAAGGGTTCTATGTACATGGCTTTTATACAATGATGAAGGGGGTTTTCATTTCTTTTTAATTTTCTCATTTTTGTTTTAATTTTATATTTACGAATATATATAAATAAATAAATACACACCCATTTTATTTGAATTAAGAGGAAAATACTATTTATTTATTTATAGGTCTATATACACATATATATGAGCTTCCTTATCTCTCTCTACTTTGGTTTTTATGCGGTCAGGCCCATGCTGAGCCCTCCCTTGGAATTAGGTCACTCAATATTTATTCTAAATATCTCCTTCTTTTTCTTTTATTTCTTTATTCTTTTATTTATGCACAAAAACATGCTAATTATTCATTTTTACACAATGCATGCTCTTTGACAATTATTGATATTTACAGAAATATACATGTGTTTTGCATGGGTTTTGTAGCTAAAATAAAAGAATAAAGAGTGATGAATGAGTATTCATCAAAGACCTTCTGGAGCTGATGCTCCAGACTCCACAGGAGGACTCATCCACTCCATCCGTATTCCACTCCAGGTTCTCTTCTCTATTCCCCTTTCTCTTTTATTTCCCTTTTTCTGCTCAATCCCTCTCTTCTCGTCAATCTTGTCTACCTAAACGATTCCGATAATCACATCATCATCCGCACATCAATCCATTTTCTGCACCTTCTATCGCAACCTACCACCTCATGTCCATCGGATCCAAGCTTGGGCTCCAACTCCTTCATCATCGCAGGAGTCCCTCATCTATTACCTTACTGCTCTAACGATTAGCACATGAATCATCTTCGAGCTATAGATCTTCAATTGCAGGTCTAGATCTGTAGATGCGCTTGGAAGACGTGTATTTGGATATCATCATATGAAGCTGATGAGCACAAGAAACCGAACGACTAAGGCAATCAGGTATCTCTACGAGGGTCGTCGCAACCTCGGTCACTCGATCGTGTCGATCAAGAAAAATAGACCACCAAATAGATGAAAATCAATCAAACACACGAAAGCGGTCTTGCTATTAATTTAACCTGGTATAGCGACCAGGGTCGAACACAAGGAGCACGGATTGGCCTTGCGGCCTACGAAGTAGTCAAAAAGGAAATAAAATAAAATAAGAAAATATTTTTGGTGGTTTTTAATTATTTTATTATTTTTTTGGATTTTTAATGTATTAAGAAAATAATAAAAGCTAAGGAACTATACACTTCAACAAATTATTAAAAGCACTAAAAATCAACCAAAAATTCTAACAAAACTGTTTTTATGTGTTTTATAATTTTTAATGTTTTTGATGAATTTTTGGGATTTTTCTGATGTTTATTTAATTTTCTAAAAATCAAAAAGTGACTAAAACAGTAGGTACTGTCCAGCCGAGCTAAAAGGGCCAAGATAAAATATCTAAAGGCCCCAAATTAGCTGGGAGGTAATTTTCCTGTAAAGAGAATAAAACAAGGAAAAGTTAAGCACCTAATTTATTATTTTTAGATTTTTAATTCATTTACTAGAATTTTTATAAGATTTTGAGTGTTTTTCAATTTTTAGTGGTTTTTAGTAATGAAAAATAGCTAAAATTGGCTAGAAAATCAAGCACAATAAAATAGACAGTAGACAATTTTTTTGGAATTTTTAAACATTATTTAATATTTTTTTATGGTTTTTAAAGTTAGATATTAGCAAAAATGGAGGTTTTTTAATTTTTAAAAATAACAAAACAACTCAGAAATGTCTCCAAAACTCCTCGAAAGTTTTGCACTATGGTAGGAGCCATGTGTCCAATTTTCGTTGGATTTGGAGTATATTTGCTATTTTATTCAAAAATCAAAAGGGGGCACAGTGCACAGGGACCAAAGTGCAAATACCCGGGAGTCTGGGGGGTCTGGTGCAATTAACCCAGCGAAACACGTGCTACGCGCGTGCCTGGGGCACTCAGGGACCCAAATGTAATGAAAATAAGTCCCGAGGGCTATTTGGTAATAGGTACCAAAAGCCCAGGGGCTTATCTGCAAATAACCCAAAAAATCACGCACATGCTCAATTAAAATGCGCACGGGGGTATAAATGCAATTTCTAAGAAATATTCATTCATTAAGGAACAACCAGAACTACAGGGGCACCAGATGCAAATATACCAGAAAGACACGTGACGAAGCACGTGTTACATAACGCACAGGGGCATAAGTGCACGGAAAATAAAGTACGAGGTCCTCTATGCAAATATCCCAAAAACTAAACAACTAAACTGAATAATTACAAGACTAAATATGAAATAAAAGAACAAAGGGGGCCTAAGAGTAAATTACCCTTTATTAATGCGGGCCGCTGGATGGACGCCACGTGGTGCTGCGGACGGTCTGGATCTGGTGGCGCTCCAAAGCTTCGCTACTCGGGCGAATCCGACGATGGGGGTGTCGCCACGTAGGAGATCGAACGGTGGAGTCTCTCTGCGGCTAACCCTCGAACGTCGGGCAGCTGGGATAAGTCCTCCTCAGATTTAACGGTGAAGGCGGCTCCTGGAACGGACGGTCCAGATGACAACTGGAGCGGGAGGGCTGATCGGACGGCGGCTGAAGGTCGAGGAAGAACAGGTGACCGGCGAAGTTCGCCGGCCTAGTGCGTGCGCTCCTGACCTCCCCTGCTGCGCCTGAAGATCGGAGAAGCTCCGGCGTGGCGCTGCGCAGCTGCTGGTATCCTCCGATGACCCAGCCGAGCTCTGGGGAGCTCCGGCGAGGTCGGCGGAGGCGAAGCTCCTGGCTCGATGTCGAAGGACCTCAGATGGCCCTCTTTGAACCTGCAAAATAGTCCAGGAGGCTCGCGGGTCGAGGGCAAACTGCCTCGACCCGGTTAGGCGGGGTGACGGTGAACGATGGGGTGATATGGGCGAGCTCCGGCGAAGGGGGCACGGTGGAGCTCGAATCCCAGCTCCTGTGCGAGCTGGGTTGGATGGGGATATGGAGAAGGTGCGCGGGAAGGAGGCGATGGCTATGGTGAAGCCCGATGGTCAGATAGTGCTATGGAGTGGTCGGAATCGGCGTAACACAGCGAAGCGGTGATTTGGGGGTAACTAGAAATTAAAGGAAAAGACCGAGCTAAGGGACTACCTGGGTGGCTGATGAGACTGGGGATGAGCTTGCGCAGCTCTGGGTCGTCGCCTCGAGGAGCGTCTCCCTCCGAGGCTCGAGCTCCTGCTGGTGGCGGAGCAAGGCGGCGAAGCTTCGCCGGATCAGTGGTCACGCTCCCTCTCCTCGCTTCAACAGCACAGAACGCGAGTTGTCACTCTCACGAGCACGCTGGAGCTCACAGGGGGTGGAATCGAATGGCCAAAGATGAGCAATGAGGAGGCGGAGCTGAAGCTTTATATGCTTGAGAGTCTGGGAAGATAGGCGCGGGTAGGGCGTGGAAGCGTGCGGATCCCGAGGGGAAGGCTCCGGCGAGGGTCTCGGATGCATCATTAAGGAGTCGGACCCGGGGTTTAGGTGGTAGGCGATCGGGTTTAGACGGGGAAAATCCGAGAAACGGGTCGCCTGCTAAGGTCCCGTGGGAAGTGGTCCTGGGGGGAAGTTGACCGGGCGGTCAACAATCCCAGGACCAATAGGGATCGGCCATGTGGACAATATTTGGAAGTGAAATAACAGGTGGCAAACGGCCGAATTAGTGAAAACTTAAAACATGAAATATTTTTATTTTATTTTTTTCTATTTTTTAGTGATTTTTAATTAATTTTTCAAAATAAAAACAAGGTATATACATAATATGTTATATATAGGTATATATACACCAAATGGAATTTTAATTTTTGATTTTTAATTGTTATTTTTATACAATTTTATTCCCATTTTATATTTTATTTATTTATATTATAAAATAAGGAATAAAAAGACATTTTTATTTTATTTTTATTATTTATATACATAGGTGAAAGAAATACATATGTACATGGTATATTTACAATGTATTTTTGTGTTTTTAATTTTTGTTATTTTTATTTTGTTTTTGTTTTAATTGTTTTTATTTTATTTATTTACATTATATAATGTAGAATATTTACAAAAATTTTGGAGATTAATTTTATTTATTTATAAGGCTGAATAAATATAAAGGTGGTTCTATATACAAGGTGATCATGATATTTTTATTTTCTTATACAATATTTTTAATTTTTATCTTGATTTTATATTTAGGAATATATACAAGTGTTTACAAACCAATTTGCATCTATTTTTGCATCTATTCTTGTGTAAGGACCCCGACGGGGAAGACTAACTATTTTGATATTAACATTGGTTTACATCAAGGTTCAGCTTTAAGTCCATTTCTTTTTACTTTGATTATGGACGAGTTGACAAGTCACATTCAGGATGAGTTACCTTGGTGTATGTTATTTGCTGATGATATTGTGCTTATTGACGAGACTAGAGATGGAGTAAATGAGAAGCTTGAGGTTTGGAGACATGCATTAGAGACTAAAGGTTTTCGTATAAGTAGGGCTAAGACGGAATATATGGAATGCACCTTTGATGGAAGCAATGGTGAAGGAATCAAGATTAAGATTGGTGACGATAACATTCAGAAGAGAGATTCTTTTAGATATCTGGGATCTATTTTGCAACATGATGGGGAAATTGATGGAGATATTACTAATAGAATAAATGCAGGCTGGCTAAAGTGGAGAGGAGCCTCCGCTGTTCTCTGTGATAAGAAAATTCCTTTAAAAATTAAAGGAAAGTTTTACAAAGCAGCCGTGAGACCTGTTATGCTTTATGGCTCTGAATGTTGGCCTGTGAACCATAGACATGTGCAGAGAATGGCTGTAGCAGAAATGAAAATGCTAAGATGGATGTGTGGACATACACGTAAAGATCGGATTCGGAATGATGCAATCAGAAAGAAAGTTGGTGTAGCTCCGATCGAGGATAAGATGCAAGAAAATCGCTTAAGATGGTTTGGTCATTTGCAAAGAAGGTCAACTGATGCACCGGTTAGGAGATGCGAGTGTTGGGATGTTGAGTCGGCTAAGAGAGGGCGAGGACGGCCCAAGAAGTGTTGGAAAGAGACTATACGAAGGGATCTTAGTTTTTTGGATATAAGTCCGAGATTGACCCAAGATAGATCTGAATGGAGGCGAAAAATCCATGTAGCCGACCCTACTTAATTGTGGGAAAAGGCTTTGTTGTTGTTGTTGTTGTTGTTGTTGTTACATAAGTATTTACACACATGAGCCCCTATCTCCCTCTACTTTGGCTTTTATGTGGTCAGGCCCATACTGAACCCTCCCTTGGGTTAGGTTGCTCAATATTTATTCTAAATATTTCCCTCTTTTTCTTTTTAATCTTTATTCTTTTATTTTTGCACAAAAACATGCTAATTATAGGTTTTTACACAATGCATGCTTTTGGTAATTATTTGTATTTACACATATCTACATGCATTTGCAAAGGTTTTTGTAGCTAAAATATAAGAATAAAGAGTGATGAATGAGTATTCATCACCCCCCCTATAATTAACTTTGCTAGTCCCTTAGCAAACACTTATTTGAAAATGAAGTGAAAAAGAAATAAAGAAAAAGAAAAAGAGAAGGTACATGGATCAAGGTTTATTAAACTTGCCTTCATTAAATTAAGGTATGGAGCTCGATCAGATCTTTTGATTATTAATTTGTCGGAACCTTATTTGGACTTAAGTCTAAAACTCAATGGCCTCTAAGTTCCACTAATCTATAACCAAGACTCCTCAATGCTCCAGATCAGAACAAGTCATCAATCACAAACTCTGAAGACCATGAATCTTTTCTTGTCCTGTGAAAGTGAGGTTTAAGCTCTCCACCTCAGAAATGGCAACTTGACAACCCTCCCCAACAAGGTAACTCTATGACCTCAATCTGGCCACTCTTTCCTCGAGGAGCGGGGTATTCCCTTCTAAGTTCAAGTTCAACCGGCTTAAGAAGAGGAGGAAGAAGAGAATGGGTCAAGGCCAGTGTAGCCAAGTACCCTTGGGAGCTTGACCAGTGTAGCCAAGTCTCCCTGCTGCAATCTACATCAGGTGGATCATGAAACCAAGCTTTGCTTATTGCACTCTATATACATACTCCGGTGGGATTGTCATTTTCTCTCAGACCCACCACTTTTTTTGAGTTATTTTCTTTTTGCACATTTTTTTAAGTGCATCTATACAACATATACATGTGCAGCATATATACAAGGAGTTTTTCCTCTTGAGCCAGTAGACTATCCCTCTTTTGAAGCTTTATTGCAACCCACAACTCCCGTCGTTAGACCTCATGTCAACCAGACCAAGTTGAGATGCACTTCCTTCACTAAAAGAAGAAGAGAGGTTCCGCCTAGAAGTACTACCCTCATATGCTACCCCAAGTCAAGGAAGACTGCCTCCTCACCACCTCATCCGTAGAGAGCTCGGTGCATAGTGCTGGTGTCCAAGTAAAGCCATAATCTATATGAGTCATGTGTTGTTGTTAAGTGCTCTACTTAGGCTCATTGAGATGACATGTGATCATAGCCTAGTGGACTCAAAGAATTAAGTCACCATGGACCTGAAAAGCCTTAAACCTGAGCCCTATAAGGTTCCTCTTAGAAATTAGGTGGATTAAGATCTTAATCAAGCTCCATTCCTCAATTTGATTCCAGGCTAGTTTAAATGTCAACTATCATCCAGAAAAACTATATACATATGTACAAAAAGATGCTATTTACACAAATTTTACAAGCATGCAAAAAATTTTGAAAAATGTTTTGAAATCATGAATGGATGATGCATGAGGTGCAAGTTTTGCAAAAAGATATTTACACAAATTTACACACGATTTTTGCAAACTTTTGATTTTCAAAACATTTTGGAAAAATTTTGTACTATATACATAATTTTTATAAGAAAATATTTACACAAACTTTACACAAAAGATTTTTGAAATCATTTTTACAAAAATAATTTGTACACTAGCTATTTATGTGCAAATAAAAGAAGTTTATGTACATGAAAAATTTTTAAATTTTGAGGTTTTTAGCCATTTTATTTATTAACACACTCACACAAAGTACGAGTTATGGCTAAAGTATATATGAAATATATACACACCCCCCTATACTTAGCTCGAACGATGTCCTCAGAGTCAAGAGCGATGAAGAAGACATAACTCGTGCTAGGTATAGGGAAGTGAAAAGGAAGGCTATATACAAAGACAAATAAATGAAATGGAAAGTCAAGAAGGTCTCGGGTCTTCCCCCTATACTTAGGATCAAGTGATCCTAAGTATAGCAGGCTGTATACTAAGGGAAAACCGAGTGGAGAATGTACATGGTCTACCCCCCCTATACTTAGGGTGAAATATCCCTAAGTATAGGCAGTAAAACAGGGGTAGAGAGAAACAAAAGAAATACCCGAAGCTCTCACATCCCCCCTATACTTAGGGTAAAGTACACCCTGAGTATAGCATAATCACAAGATGAAGAAAGGGATGTGGGACTAAAGAATGTAATGATATGGACATCTGGATCTATACAAGGCGGAAGATCAGTGAAGCTCAGGCGTGAGATGCATTAGATGTGAGTCAAAGACCACACCTCACGCAAAATGAATAGGGGCAAGATCAGCGACCCGCGGCTCATGATCTAGAAATGGCTTGAGCCGCTGGCCGTTCACTCGAAAGGTACTCTCAGAAGACAACTCAGATATATCAATGCTACCGTTGTCGTGTACCTTTCTAACTAAGTAGGATCCCTTCCATTTGCTCTGTAGCTTCCCTGGAAATAAACGAAGCCTCGCATCAAACAGCCATACTCTCTGTCCAATCTCAAAATGCTTGTGGCTGATATGAGAATCATGCCACTCCTTCACTCTCTCCTTATACTGTAGGCTGTTTGAGAAAGTTGTATCTCTAAGCTCCTCCAGGGCTGCTAACTCTGCCCTCCTCTGGTCTCCTACACCATCTGGATCCATAAGAATGTCAGTAACTGCACATAGTGACCTGTGCCTCAACTCAACAGGAAAATGGCACGGCTTGCCATATACGAGGCGAAAGGGAGATGTGCCCAATGGTGTCTTGAAAGACGTCCTATATGCCCACAGTCCAAAAGCTGTGACCAATCCTTTCGGTCAGGGCGGACGACTTTATGCAATATAGTCTTGATCTCCCTATTCGACACCTCGGTTAGACCATTCGTCTATGGATGGTAAGGTGTAGCAACACGATGGTCTATACCGAACTCGCTAAATGAGACCCCCCATCAGAAATCAGAACTCGTGGAACCCTGAACCGCGTGATGATGTGCTTCCTCAAAAATCTGCATACTGTCCTCGCATCAGCGGCTCGGGCGGGGATAGCCTCAACCCAACGACTAACATAATCCACGGCCAACAGAATGTACTCAAATCCCTGACTCTTAGGGAATGAACCCATGAAATCGATGCCCCACGCGTCAAAAACCTCACAGAAGTGAATGGGCTGCATGGGCATCATATCACGCTGTCCACAAGTGCCCATCCTCTGACAGTCAATACACCTCTTCACGAACTCATCAGAGTCCTTGAAGAGGGTAGGCCACCACAAGCCGGATTGGAGCACTTTCTGTGCCGTTCTCCTCCCAGAATGATGTCCTCCTGCCTCAAGCTTGTGGCAGTAAGTGAGGACGCTATGGTGTTCCTCCTGAGGAATACACCGACGCCAGACGCTATCCCCTCCTTCGTGGTAAAGGATGGGATCCTCCCAGTGGTAGGACTTGGCCTTCGCAAGGAAGGTCTCAAGCCTCTGCCTGGGCCAATCTTGTGGGACTTTCCCAACAATGAGAAAGTTCACAATATCGGCATACCACGGGAGTGAGGCGATAGCAAGGATCGCCTCATCTGGGAAGGTTTCACAAATGGGATCTATCTGCTCAGACTCCTCAGGATGCTCTATACGGGAGAGATGATCCGCCACCACATTCTTGACTCCAGGCTTATCCTTTATCTCAATGTCGAACTCCTGGAGTAGAAGGATCCATCTAGTAAGTCTGGCCTTGGCATCCTTCTTTGCCATGAGGTACCTGATGGCGGTGTGATCTGTGTACAGGATCACCCTAGATCCAATGACATAAGATCGAAACTTATCTAGGGCGAACACTACGGCTAGCATCTCCTTCTCTGTGACCGTGTAATTCCGCTGCGCGGAATCCAATGTGCGGCTAGCGTAGTGAATAGCAAATGGAACTCCATCCCTCCTCTGTCCCAGCACTGCCCCTACGGCAAAATCGGAGGCATCCGTCATGATCTCGAATGAAGAGACCAATCAGGCGGCTGGAGGACAGGAGCCTCAATAACACACTGCTGGAGAGTCGCAAAGGACTAAAGACACTTGTCATCGACAAGGAACTCGGTGTCTTTCGTCAAGAGGTCAGTCAACGGCCGGGTAATCCTGCTGAAATCATGAATAAATCTCCTATAAAATCCAACGTGCCCCAGGAATGACCGTAGCTGCCTCAAATTGGACGGTGGTGCGAGTTTTCTAATGACATCCACCTTGGCCGGATCAACCTCCATGCCCCTGTTGGAGATGATATGGCCAAGCACCGTCCCTTGAGTCACCATGAAGTGACTCTTCTCCCAAGATAGAACCAAATGGTACTCAATACATCGCTGGAGTACTCGATCTAGGCAGTCAAGACAGGAGTCGAATTCGTCGCCGTAGACCGAGAAATCATCCATGAAGACCTCCAAACACTCCCCTACCATGTCCGAAAAGATCGACAGCATGCACCTCTGAAAAGTCGCAGGGGCGTTGCATAGCCCAAATGGCATGCGTCGAAAGGCATATGTACCGAAGGGACAGGTAAAGGTGGTCTTCTCCTGATCCTCAGGAGCGATGGCCACCTGGTTGTAGCCCGAGTACCCATCCAGGAAGCAATAATGGCTCTTCCCTGCCAGTCTCTCAATGATCTGGTCAATAAAAGGCAGGGGGAAATGGTCCTTCTTGGTGGCCTGGTTGAGTCTCCTGTAGTCAACACAGACCCTCCAAGAGGTGGGTACTCGTGTAGCAATCTCCTCTCCCGACTCACTGATCACAATCGTGATGCCCGTCTTCTTGGGCACCACATGCAAGGGGCTAACCCACTTGGAGTCGGAAATGGGATAAATGAAATCTGCACTCCACCGTTTTGATATTTCCTTCATCACAACCTCTCTCAGGTTGGGGTTCAGTCGCCGCTGCAACTCACGCGACGGCTTCGTCCCCTCCTCGAGATAAATATGGTGGGAGCACACTGCTGGACAAATCCCATGGAGATCTGCTATGCTCCATCTGATTGCCTTGCGGTTCTTTTCAAGAACCCTCATCAAACGGGATTCTTGCTCTCCAGTCAGATCGGCGGAGATGATGACTAGGTACATCTCAGGTTCGCCCGCAAGGAACCGATACTTCAGCAAAGTAGGGAGCGGCTTCAGCTCTGGACAGCTGGGTGCTGGCAAATCTGGCCTCGGAAGAAGATGTGTGAATGCTGCTAAATCTGCCAAATCTGCTTGGGAGAGAGAATACGAGCTCTCGCAAACTGGATCTGGAGGAGGCTGCTCAACTGTGCTGTCTCTGATCTGCTCTGCCTCTTCCTCCTCCTCATCTGTAGGCTCAGGTGGACTCAGGTCTGGCATCTGGTCATCACAATCTGCCCAATCAGACTCTGAATCCGAGGGATCTGCATCAAACAAGGTGGCATCAGTACCACCGTCACGCAAGGTGGCCTCAGTACCACCATCACTAGAAACCGTGTCGCGGTCGAGATCCGGCTCTGCTACCTCTGTAGTATCCTGGACCAGGGTTGTGCTCTCCAAGCTCTCCTCTGCTGTCATCTCTGCATCAGTGGTGTCTGGAAATGAGAGGATGACCTGTGCTGAAGGGTCTGCCCATGCTGCCTCATCATCTGTGATCACAAAATCACAGTCCTGGTGGATGTCTAGCCCGGCATCTGTCAGCTGCTCTGTATCTGTGCTGGTCTCTGAGCATACTCTCTCTCTGGCTCTGTAGTCCTCGACCGTCTCTATTTGTACACTCTCGCCCTCGACGCGAAAGTATACCTTCCCGCTATCATGATCAGTCACCGCCTTGGCTGTGGCCAAGAACGGACGACCGAGGATGATGGGGGTATCGGTCACTGAATCAGGGATCTCCATGTCCAACACTACGAAGTCCACGGGGAATTTCAGGCCCTGAATAGTGACGATAACATTTCGCAACAACCCCTTCGGCCTCTTGACAGGTCGATCAGCAAACTGAAGGACTGTCCTGCTCTGTCGAAGAGTACCCAACTCGAAGCAGTCGAGAAGGGCTGCCGGAAGGAGGTTGATAGACGATCCGCTATCCAGTAGAGTCCGGTCGAACCTCTGCTCACTAATCTGACATCTGACATACGGGGCTCCTGAATCTGGCCTCTTGGCCGGCAGATGGTTCTAGATCGCAAAGCACGTGGCTTTCGTCAGCACATGTATCTCTGAATGATGGTTCCTCCTCCTCCTCCTGACTGTGGTCCTATCTCTCAAAGATCGCTGAAGAAGGGGGATGTGCTGCAAAGCCTCCTGAAGGGTCAGCTGTATGTGAAATATGTCGATCATACTCTGGTTGAACTCCTCCTGCTCTCTCTTTTTTGGGTCTTTTTCTCTTTTCTTCCCCTTCCCCATCTGAAGGGCTCTAGGGAAGGGGATCACAGGGTCCTTCTCAGATGAAGGACTAGGAAAAGATCTAGACGGCTCGATGGCCGGATCCGCACATACATCAATCACCACAGTGGGACCAGAAGAAACTAAACCTTTTCCTTTATTCAAAACAGTGTTCTGAGATACATCAACAGAAGGAAAAACAACATCTCTCTCAAAACGAACACCGGTGGCCTCAGTACCGCTACGGGCTGGCTCTGCTAGACATCTCGCGGCCTCAGTACCGCGTGCTGGCTCGGCTACTCTGGTGGCGTCAGTACCACCTCCTCGAACTGGTGAAGCGGTGGCCTCAGTACTGCCGGTGGAATCAGCATTCTTGGTGGCCTCAGTACCACCATCATCATCGTGTGCGGCCTCAGTACCGCTCTCCTCCTCCTGATCTGGCGCCCCGGGTGTGTCCTCGTGGTGTAGCTCAGACGAGGCGCCGCCGCCTGCTGGTGTCCTACCGCTCCTAAGTGCAACAAAATCAGCATCAAACAGATCCGAAGATGTATCAACAAATGGATCACTAGGAGTGGTGTGCTCAGTGTAAGCTACCTGCTCAGATTTCCGCTTCAGGCTTTTGGATTCGGCTCTATCTGTGCAGGGATGGCGGCCTTCCCTCTCATCAGGTCCCGCATCTCCTGGCGGAACTCGTCCATCTCCCGTCTAAAGGTAGCCTGCTGGTCCGTGAGGAGGCGGGCTACGTCGTCCAAGGCGGGGCTCTCATGGGAGCCCGACGGGTAGCCTCTCTGGTAATGAGGCTGCTGGAACTGGTGTTGCTGCTGCTGAGAGGGGTAGGAGGAAGGATGCTGCTGCTGGTGTGGCTGGTGAGCCTGCTGCTCACGTCTCCAAGACTGTCCCTGATGCTGATAGGGACGAGGAACGAAGGACGACTGCTGGTGTGGCTGGTAGGCTGGGGGCTGCTACTGCTGGTGATCCCTCTGCTGGCCATAATGCCCTCCCTGACCGGATGACTGCTGCTGGGGCTGGGTACCTCCACTCCCCCACCTGAATCCGGGATGGTCTCGTCGGATCCCAGGCTGGGGACGGTCATACCAAATCCCGTTGACATCCATCAACGGCTCTGCGTCGTACTGGGCTGGCGAGAGTACTGCCAGAGGCTGATCCGGCTGATATACCACCATCTGCATGTCTGGAGATGGTGGTGACTGGTAAGAGGGCTGCTGCTGTTGGTACGGCTCCGCATGTACAAGGTGAACCTGTCTAGGCTACTGAAAGGAGCTGAAGCGTTGGGACGAGCTGCTGCTGCCACCGGTATCGCCTCGCGACTAAAGACGGGGCTGTGAAGCCGTCTGTGCCTCCTGGAGACACATGAGCTGGGTCTTCATGTCGCTCAGAGTCTGTGCCATCTGCTCCATCTGCGTGATGCCCTGTTACTACTTCTTCTCAATCAGCTCCATGCGGTCCAACTTCTCGCTGATGATACCCATATCCGCAGCGGATGACTCTGCCTGTGCTGCTGCAACTGCGGATGAACTGGAAGGATCGGCGTCGACCCGTGCTATCCTCTGGTATTGCACGGGTCCTGGCTGCTGCTGGGGTCTGCCCTGAGTGTATAACCGGGTCTGGGACATCACCATGTAGTTCTCAGCCATCTCCTCGTAGATGGCCCAGACCTGGTCGTGATCCTTGGCGAAATAGGACCCGCCACAAGAAGCATTCACCAGGCCCTGGAGCTCTAGTGTCAGCCCGCTGAAGAAGCTCTGCACAAGGTTCGGCTTCGAGATATCATGGTGCGGGCATCGGTCAGTAAGCTCACGGAACCTCTCCCATGCCTCATGGAATTGCTCATTGGGGAGCATAGAGAAGTTGCTGATCAGGGCCCTCGCTGCATTGGTCTGCCCAAGTGGATAGTACTTGTTCAAGTACTCGGTGCGGAGCTGCTCCCAAGTGTAAACAAACTTCCCCAAATGCTTCAGCCAGGTGGTTGCTCTGTCTGCTAGGGAGAAGGGGAAGGCGATCATCCTGATCGTATCCTGGTCCACCTGACGGTCGTGGACAGTGCTGCAAATCATCAGAAACTCCTGGAGGTGGAGATGGGGCTCCTCAGTCGCGAGCCCGTGGAAGCGGGGGAGTAGCTGCAAGGTGTTCGGGGGGAACTTGAAGTCCCCCACGATGGCTGGAAGCACTACCCAGTGGTGCGTCAGCGTCGATCCGGGGTTGTGTAACTCCCGCATCGGTCTCGGTGGTCCTCCTGCCTCGGCGGCTGCCGCTGCGGCGGCGGCGGCTGCTGCTGCTGCTGCGGCTCGTGCCTCTGCATCTGGTCCGTCCTCAGGCTCGCTTTGATCTCTCTCTGCTCTGAGTCGCTCCAACTCTCTCCTCATTTCAATCATGAAAGCTCCCTGATCCCTCAGCTGCTGCTGCACTGTCTCTAAAGAGGCGATCAGGGTGGAGTTGATCGCTCCCTGGTCCATCACAATGTGCTCTGCTCTGGAGCGATCCTCTGAACTACCGGTCATGACGTCTGCAAAATCAAATGAGCCAAACTCAGGTGCTGTCAAATCTGCTATTCTCTCCTCTGGCTCATATCTCTCAGAACCGAAAGAAAGGGGGTCGAGGGGGAACAGGGCGGAATCGTACTCGGGCTCGGAGAACTAGTCTCGGCTCTCGTGGGCCAACCTAAATGATTGGGTAGACGTGCCCGAAAGCGGTGCAGCCAGAGGCTGCCTAAGAGAGCATCTACCCATCATCGTGATCTGACGAGTAGGGCGGATGAGATCTGGAAAAACTATGATCAAAATGCAAACCCCTCTGTTCACCAACGCAGCACGAGCTGAAGACCGTGAAGGCTCGGTCAAATTATCTTGTCAGTTTTTATTAGGTGAACAAACAGTCTATCAGAGCGCTTACGTGACCTGTTGGGATACCTGATGCTACTCCAACCGACTGGCCCGCACGGAAGAGTCAGTAGTCAGCTAGAAATAGCATCGGAGGGCTCTACCTAGTGTGCGGGTCACTCTCTCGCGCAAGAAAACCAAACAATGAGGGGGTTGCTCTCCCCAAGACAAATTTTTAATGGTGAGTGTCTTTTAGGGTCAATAGTTTTAGCAGTCCCAATTTTATTGTTTTTCTTTTTAATTATTTTCAATAAAAACAAAGGCCTAACGAATTTTTCAGTTCTCCTGGTTATTTAATCCAAAACAGGGGGGAGAAGATGAAAAAGTCGATGCGCGATGAAATCAGTGATGCATGCTGAGATAGAGATGCGTACCTTACCTCCAGCACTCTACATGCAAGTGATCCGTGCAGAATTTAAAGACTGAAATAAAACTACCTAAATGATGCAGCGATAAAAACCGAGTCCTAGATGAGCAATTCTACTCGCAGAACCATCTAACTGGTCACCGCCCTTCAAGCCAAAGGGTCCGGTCTTGGCCCACCCCTCCTCTGCCCGACAAATCGGGGGTAGGAGAAAGCGCTTTACGGGGCAGGCTGCGGCACGTAGGCTACGAAGGAGATGAGTCAGTTATTTTTATTAATTGATTATTAGTAGGTCCAATTAAGCGCACTATAGGAACAGGCAGATAATTAAGTGTGGGGACCCTACTAATTACGATACAAGCAAGCAGAAAATCCTACGTCTAGGGGCTCGATGAAAACCGCGTAAACACCGGAAAAGGTAGCTAAAAAGAAAAGAAAACAAAACCGCGAGAAAGCCACGAAAAACACCTAAGGGTCCTCCGAGCACACCGATGCTCGGCGAAACAGACCCGCTAAGCAAATCAAGTCCAAAGTCCAGTCTCTGAGTACCTCTATTATTACAATAATAATTAAAATAAAAATAATAAGCCTAACTAAACCTCTCTCACTCACCTCTCTCTCTCTCGCTCTCTCCTGCGGCTCCGTACAGAAGGGAGCCGCCTCCAAGTCCTGCGGCTGTGTCAGCTCCTCGAAAGTCGCCTCCACGGTCCTCGGGCCCTCGCAAGAAACAGAGACAAGTGGTCAGACCAAAATAATCAAATAATAGTGATAAAAAAACAAATAAAAATGAAATGAAGGTATCTATGCAAAAATGTAAAATAAAATAAACACTCAAAATAAAACAAAAACAAAAACAAAAGAAAAGAAAATAAAACAAAATAAAACAAAAAATTAAAAATATAAACAAAAGCCGCGAAAAAGCCGCGAGCTCTGAAAGAGCCGCGAAAAGTTGCGAAAACAAAAATGAAAATAAAATAAAAACTATTAAGCCGTGCTCCCCGGCAACGGCGCCATTCTGATGAGCACGAGAAACCGAGCGACTAAGGCAATCAGGTATCTCTACGAGGGTCGTCGCGACCTCGGTCACTCGATCATGTCGATCAAGAAAAATAGACCACCAAATAGATGAAAATCAAACACACAAAAGCGGTCTTGATATTAATTTAACCTGGTATAGCGACCAGGGTCGAACAAAAGGAGCACGGATTGGCCTTACGGCCTACGAAGTAGTCAAAAAGGAAATAAAATAAAATAAGAAAATATTTTTGGTGGTTTTTAATTATTTTATAATTTTTTTGTATTTTTAATGTATTAAGAAAATAATAAAAGCTAAGGAACTATACACTTCAACAAATTATTAAAAGCACTAACAATCAACCAAAAATTCTAACAAAACTGTTTTTATGTGTTTTATAATTTTTAATGTTTTTGGTGAATTTTTGGGATTTTTCTGATGTTTATTTAATTTTCTAAAAATCAAAAAGTGACTAAAACAGTAGGTACTGTCCAGCCGAGCTAAAATGGCCTAGATAAAATATCTAAAGGCCCCAAATTAGTGGGAGGTAATTTTCCTGTAAAGAGAATAAAACAAAAGAAAATTTAGGCACCTAGTTTATTATTTTTGGATTTTTAATTTATTTACTAGAATTTTTATAAGATTTTGAGTATTTTTCAATTTTTAGTGGTTTTTAGTAATGAAAAATAGCCAAAATTGGCTAGAAAATCAAGCACAACAAAATAGATAGATGACAATTTTTTTGGAATTTTTAAACACTATTTAATATTTTTTTGTGGTTTTTAAAGTTAGATAATAGCAAAAATAGAGGTTTTTTAATTTTTAAAAATAACAAAACAACTCAGAAATGTCTCCAAAACTCCTCGAAAGTTTTACACTATGGAAGGAGCCATGTGTCCAATTTTCGTTGGATTTGGAGTATATTTGCTATTTTTATTCAAAAATCAAAAGGGGGCACAGTGCACAGGGACCAAAGTGCAAATACCCGGGAGTCTGGGGGGTCTGGTGCAACTAACCCAGCGAAACACGTGCTACGCGCGTGCCTGGGGCACTCAGGGACCCAAATGTAATGAAAATAAGTCCCGAGGGCTATTTGGTAACAGGTACCAAAAGCCCAGGGGCTTATCTGCAAATAACCCAAAAAATCACGCACATGCTCAATTAAAATGCGCACAGGGGTATAAATGCAATTTCTAAGAAATATTCATTCATTAAGGAACAACCAGAACTACAGGGGCACCAGATGCAAATATACCAGAAAGACACGTGACGAAGCACGTGTTACATAACGCACAGGGGCATAAGTGCACGGAAAATAAAGTACGAGGTCCTCTATGTAAATATCCCAAAAACTAAACAACTAAACTGAATAATTACAAGATTAAATGCGAAATAAAAGAACAAAGGGGGCCTAAGGGTAAATTACCCTTTATTAATGCGGGCCGCTGGATGGACGCCACGTGGTGCTGCGGACGGTCTGGATCAGGTGGCGCTCCAAAGCTTCGCTACTCGGGCGAATCTGACGATGGGGGTGTCGCCACGTGGGAGATCGAACGGTGGAGACTCTCTGCGGCTAACCCTCGAACGTCGGGCGGCTGGGATCAGTCATCCTCAGATCTGATGGTGAAGGCAGCTCCTGGAACGGACGGTCTAGATGACAACTGGAGCGGGAGGGCTGATCGGACGGCGGCTGAAGGTCGAGGAAGAACAGGTGACTGGCGAAGTTCGCCGGCCCAGTGCGTGCGCTCCTGACCTCCCCTGCTGCGCCTGAAGATCGGAGAAGCTCCGGCGTGGCACTGCGCAGCTGCTGGTATCCTCCGATGACCCAGCCGAGCTCTGGGGAGCTCCGGCGAGGTCGGCGGAGGCGAAGCTCCTGGCTCGATGTCGAAGGACCTCAGATGTCCCTCTTTGAACCTGCAAAACAGTCCAGGAGGCTCGCGGGTCGAGGGCAAACTGCCTCGACCCGGTTAGGCGGGGTGACGGTGAACGATGGGGCGATATGGCAGGCTCCGGCGAAGGGGGGACGGTGGAGCTCGAATCCCAGCTCCTGTGCGAGCTGGGTTGGATGGGGATATGGAGAAGGTGCGCGGGAAGGAGGCGATGGCTATGGTGAAGCCCGATGGTCGGATAGTGCTATGGAGTGGTCGGAATCGGTGTAACACGGCGAAGCGGCGATTTGGGGGTAACTAGAAATTAAAGGAAAAGACCGAGCTAAGGGACTACCTGAGTGGCTGATGAGACTGGGGATGAGCTTGCGCAGCTCTAGGTCGTCGCCTCGAGGAGCGTCTCCCTTCGAGGCTCGAGCTCATGCTGGTGGCGGAGCAAGATGGCGAAGCTTCGCCGGATCAGTGGTCACGCTCCCTCTCCTCGCTTCAACAGCACAGAACGCGAGATGTCACTCTCACGAGCACGCTGGAGCTCACAGGGGGTGGAATCGAGTGGCCAAAGATGAGCAATGAGGAGGCGGAGCTGAAGCTTTATATGCTGGAGAGTCCGGGAAGATAGGCGCGGGTAGGGCGTGGAAGCGTGCGGATCTCGAGGGGAAGGCTTCGGCGAGGGTCTCGGATGCATCATTATGGAGTCGGACCCGTGGTTTAGGTGGTAGGCGATCGGGTTTAGACGGGGAAAATCCGAGAAACGGGTCGCCCGCTAAGGACCCATGGGAAGTGGTCCTGGGGGGGATAGTTGACCGGGCGGTCAACAATCCCAGGACCAATAGGGATCGGCCATGTGGATAATATTTGGAAGTGAAATAACAGGTGGCAAACTGCCGAATTAGTGAAAACTTAAAACATGAAATATTTTTATTTTATTTTTTTCTATTTTTTAGTGATTTTTAATTAATTTTTCAAAATAAAAATAAGGTATATACATAATATGTTATATATAGGTATATAATCACCAAATGGAATTTTAATTTTTGATTTTTAATTGTTATTTTTATACAATTTTATTCCCAATTTATATTTTATTTATTTATATTATAAAATAAGGAATAAAAAGACATTTTTATTTTATTTTTATTATTTATATACATACGTGAAAGAAATACATATGTACATGGTATATTTACAATGTATTTTTGTGTTTTTAATTTTTGTTATTTTTATTTTGTTTTTGTTTTAATTGTTTTTATTTTATTTATTTACATTATATAATTTAGAATATTTACAAAAATTTTGGAGATTAATTTTATTTATTTATAAGGCTGAATAAATATAAAGGTGGTTCTATATACAAGGTGATCATGATATTTTTATTTTCTTTTTAATTTTTTTAATTTTTATCTTGATTTTATATTTAGGAATATATACAAGTGTTTACAAACCAATTTGCATCTATTTTTGTGAGGAAAATATTTTTATTTATTTACATAAGTATTTACACACATGAGCCCCTATCTCCCTCTACTTTGGCTTTTATGCGGTCCGGCCCATGCTGAGCCCTCCCTTGGGTTAGGTTGCTCAATATTTATTCTAAATATTTCCCTCTTTTTCTTTTTAATCTTTATTCTTTTATTTTTACACAAAAACATGCTAATTATAGGTTTTTACACAATACATGCTTTTGGTAATTATTTGTATTTACACATATCTACATGCATTTGCAAAGGTTTTTGTAGCTAAAATATAAGAATAAAGAGTGATGAATGAGTATTCATCAGAAGCCAATCCATCTGGAGATGATTTGACTTGAGAATACTTTATTTGGAATTTCCGAGCTCATCAGAGATTTAGATCCAGACATTGGCAGGAGATTCGTTCAAGTATCTCCAATTCTGCTTGTAACATCCAATTTAGATTGTAGCGTCTGGAGTCTAAGAGGACAGTTGATATGAGATTGTTGACATCATCTGGAGGCTAAGCATCATATGCACTTGGAGAACCTTCGAGCATCAAGGCATTGGATGCGTCTGAAGCATCATGGACCTTTTTCAGAGCTCCGTCTGATCCGTTCGCACGACACGATCACTACAACAATGTAGATCTATGGTGACGTTTTTTTTATGAAGAGCGCAACAAATAAATCGTCGTTATATCATTTTGTGACAAATTTAAAATGCGTTGTTAAAACCGTTGTTATATAAGCCGTTGTTAAAAGTTTAACAATAATTACTAACCGTTGAGAAATTATAATCGTAACGAATAAAAACGTCATGATTTTAGATTTTACAACAAATAAAAAGCATCACCAGACTATCAACACTTTTTCCGTCACTAAATAGAGTTCATCATTTGACGACAATCTTACATAGCAACAATTTTATGTCACTATTTATGGTAATGACAATGATTTATTTGTTGTTATATAAACTAATATAATAGTTTTTTTTACCGAATGTGATTTGCTTATATAGGATAATATGCATGCATTAATGATTTATTACCTTAATTGTCCATGAATATTCAAAATCACTAGTTATGCCATTCATCACAAAGATAAAATTCAATCAAAATATTAACTAAACAATGTTTTGAAATAAAGGAAATATAAAAGCACATAACAATGTTCTCCACATCAATATAACCTCGAATGTCATCAAGATCAATCCTGATATTCTAATGTGTATTAAAAGAACTCAAATACTCAATTGCCAGCTTAATTTGTTGATCATCCACTGGAAAAATTTGGAACCTGTCATTTAAAAAACATACAGTTAATGAAAATCATGTGAGTTAAAAAGACAATCTACACATTTACTTTGAAAATTAAGTTTCAATAACACGGGGCAATCATCTCGATTTTGTAATAACAATAAAATTTCATAAAGCAGACACATTATTAAGCATTTAAAGGTACGAAATCATTAAAAGATATGAAAAAGTTACAAAGCAAATAGCCTTTCGTGGATGTTTTATGTCCCCACCAGTAAAGTACTAATGCGAAATCAATTAAAGATATGAAATACATTACATATTAAACACGCACAAGTAATTAATATAAAGGTCTTACTTGAAAATTAGGAGGCAAACTAGATCGATCTCCTAGAAATCGTAGAAAATAGCTCAACCCATCCTGCAAATTAAGAAATGTGCATCCAGTCCTTAAAAATTAAGTGCAATTCATAACAAATAGTAATCCATTAAATGTCTCTTACTATAAAAATGATATAGTGGTCATCGCGAACCTGAAATAAGGTGGAATGCTCAATGGGAATGTGAGAAATTGAAGAAGTGAAGGAACCTTTGGTAGTAAGTGATTCCTTATTTGCCGAGGCTATGTCTTTTTCTGCTTCCATTGTAGCAATGGATGGCTATTAAAAGAAGGAAAAAAGTCAATACATTATTTAAAAACTTTTTTAAGGAAGCATTATTTTGAAGAATACATAACAGATCAACCAAGATACATCTTTGAAACTCACATAGAATAAGGCAAACTAAATTTAGTTAGACAAATGACATACAACAAAATAAAAATAATGCCAATTCTAAATATGAGGTGGAACATCTAATTCTTAAATATTGAAAGATCATCCTCTGCTTGTGTAGGAAATTGAAGAAGATTCTCATCTTGTTTGTGTCCATGATTCTGCCAGACCCTTGGCATCCACTGAAGATATCAGAAAGGTTTGCTCTTGAGTTAAGCTTATCTGCTTCTATCTAAGTCTACATCTCGTAACTTGCTTGATATATTTTTATCTGTTAATCTAATTTGAGATGTTCTCCTTTAAATAAACTGAAAAAATGAAGTTGCTAATGAGTAATGACACGAGTAGAAGATGCTTTTGCAAAACAAACAAAAAATCAACTTTATTTATTGGTTTGTTTGTAACAAATACGTGCAATAGGAAAGCATTTTTTTTTGAAATAACTATCTAGTTAATAATCATGACATGTCTACTCTCCTTGAGTGCCCATGTAAAACAAAATGCCTCAATCTCATTATTGGTGTGTTTATGAAATATACGTGCAATAAGAGGGCAAATTTTCAGAATAAGAAAGTCTCTAATTAGTGATTTTGACGCCTACTCTCCTTGAGGGCTCATGTACTTAGTATGAAAGGATGGAACTTGATGATGCAAAGAAAGTTGTGAAGTAGCTCAACTGACAAGTGAGTGTCTAGGTAGTGAGGTGCTCTTTTGGGCTCTAAGGTATATCTGGTGATGCTGGAAGGTATAAGTTGCTACTTTCTTGGGTTTACGTGTAGAAAATACGTGAGCATCGCAAAATGATAATTATAACATCTGGAAGCACTCTTTTTTTAATATAAAAAGCTATGGACTTGACCGAATGAGTTAATATCTTCCACTTCTAAAGAAGTTGGGCGCGAGAGATTTCTATCTTAAGGTTTCCCAGAAGAACGTTTCCCGTTTTAGGTTTTTTTCTTTAAATATTAAGTTTTCTTATGGCTGCTGTTAATCTCTAACAGAGCAAAAATCAAATTAATAAATCCAACATCCTAATATAACAGAACAAAAATCATATGTAATATTCTGAAATATGTAAACAAATTGATGAGTATCTAGTAAATAATAAAAGTAATAGGACTTACTTGAGCCGATGTAGGTGCAATCATCCTTTGAGATAACATTGAAATAAAAGTTTCGTTTTGAATCTTGAGATCTTTGATTATCTCTTGCATGTCATTCATTTTTGACTTCAACTCTTTAATTTCTTCACTTTCACTCATAGTCCCTCCAAAAGCATAACTCGCATGATACATAAAATTCCTCGCTCTTAAACCATAACCTTTAGGTGGTCCCCGTTTATGACGTCCAAAAATTTCATCACATACTTCACTTTCTATGGTCTCACTAGAAGCTTCAGATTCACATGAACGTTCTTCCACTAGCTTTTTTGCCTTTTCCTGTGCGTATATACACAAATAAGAATCAACAAATCAATAATCGGTCAAAGTAATGGTAACGTATACTCCTATCAAGTATAACCATAAAAGATTAGATGCTTACTACTTTTTCTCGAGAAATTTCATTGACGAACATCATTGTTCCTTCTTTGTCCTTCCTTTTTTTTGTGTCATCTCAAAAAACTCAATTTTTCCTGGATCTCGTCCATTATCATCAGACTTCGCATCAATACGATATGTCAGACACAAGACAAGGAACAATTTTTTTAGGATATTTACACCCATAACCCTGAGTAATATGGTAATTACCCCAGGAACCCTCGATAAACACGAATTACATCCATAACCTTGAATAACTGTTCCGTTTTACATGCATAACCTTCCGTTAGTTTAGCCTATTAACTCAACCAAATAGCTGATTTAATCTAACCAATCATTGATCCAACGACTGAGGTTAATCGAAAAAAAAAGAAAAGGAGGTCGGCATCCAGGGGAAGGGGGCTCGACTTGGGCATGGGGGTGGACTGCGTACAGGAGCTGGGCACGGGGGCTCCTCGCGGGAGGGTGGTGAGGGTCGAGCAGGAGCACCAGGCGGCGACCGGGAGGAGGCTCTGCGAACGGGAGATGGGCACGGGGGCTCCTCGCGGGAGGGGGGTGAGGGTCGAGCAGGAGCACCAGGCGACGACGGGGAGGGGGCTCTGCGAACGGGAGCTGGGCACGGGGGCTTCTCGCGGGAGGGGGGTGGGGGTCTTGCCAGGTCGGAGGCGAGGCGGTGCTTGGGTGCGGGGTTGCAGGCGATAGAGAGGGGGGGAGGGGGTGCGGGGTGACAGAGGCACGCAGGCAGGGGACAGGGGCACGGTGGGGGGGGGGAGCGGGGTTGCAGGCGATGGAGAGGGGAGGGAGGGGGTGCGGGGATGCACGAGCGGGGGGGGGGGGGGGGGGGGTGTCTTGCCAGGTCGGAGGCGAGGCGGTGCTTGGGCGGCGAGGGCCCGACCTGGTGCTTGGGGCGGCGATGCACGAGCGGGGGGGGGGGGGGGGGGGGGGTCTTGCCAGGTCGGAGGCGAGGCAGTGCTTGGGCGGCAAGGGCCCGACCTGGTGCTTGGGGCGGCGATGCACGGGGGGGGGGGGGGGGGGGGGGGGTCTTTCCAGGTCGGAGGCGAGGCGGCAAGGGCCCGACCTGGTGCTTGGGGCGGCGATGCACGAGCGGGGGGGGGGGGGGGGGGGTCTTGCCAGGTCGGAGGTGAGGCGGTGCTTGGGCGGCGAGGGCCCGACCTGGTGCTTGGGCTGCGATGCACGAGCGGGGGGGGCTCTTGCCAGGTCGGAGGCGAGGCGGGGGGAGCTCCTGTCAGGCGGCTGTGGCAGGTGGGGGGCTCGTGTCGGGCGGCTGTGGCGCGGGGGGAGGGGGCTCCTGTAGGTTGGGGGGGCTTAGGATGCTGGGGCTTCGACGAACCTCGCCGGCGTCCAGGAGGAACTCGTGGGTTGCAGCTTGCCGGTGCCGAGCTCTCATGTGGGGCCGTAGGCGCAGGCAGAGGGGGGAGGCTTGCCTAGGAGAGGGGCATCTTGTTTCACAGAATGGCATCATGTTGAAAATATGATGTCTTCCGAAGGGCAAAATGGTCAACATATTTCTTTTTCCGTTGGGGTTAACGGAGCATTCAGATGAAAATTGACACGGGGTTATGCCATGTAAAGGTTAAGCATTATTCGGGGTTCTGGGTGTAATTCGTGTTTATCGAGGGTTCCTGGGGTAATTACCATATTACTCAGGGTTATGGGTGTAAATATCCCATTTTTTTAATATCATATAAAGAATACTAACAAATAAACTTACAAATTCCTTTTTCTTCCTAGCATAACTCTTGGAGCCAGTGGTATGTAGATTGATTCCACGTTCAAGAGAAACTTGTTTTGCTAATTTTCCAGCATTCGAACGTTTCTGCAAAATACAATTTATTTTTCATTTATGGGCATATATATACAAAGAATAATGAAATCTGTAACTTTTATAACATTGATATCTTAACATTACCATACTCTTTTCAGAGAACCAATACTCAACCAAATTCTTCCATTGCAAAGCCTCAACGCGTTGTGGAGCACGTCTAATGATCTGCTTATACAAAAAGATAATCATTTAATAGAAAAAACTTCATGTCAAAATACTTAAAATGTATAATAAATTGATACTTCAATTTTTCGCAGCTCCCTCTCAGGTGTATCTTCCAAAGCCTCACTGCTAACAAATTTGTTTTTTAGAGCATGTTTGTAATTTCTCCATTTTTGATCAAGTGAAGCAAATATCCAACCATCCACATAGATGTTTTTTGGAAACAAGAACCTTAGCTGCATAAATAGTTAGATGTAAATCTTAAAAAATAGAACACTATCAATCATAATAAATAATTAAATCACAAAAATAATATTTGATATGAAAATAGAT
The DNA here is from genome assembly GCA_037367405.1 of Ottelia alismoides. Classification (NCBI taxonomy): domain Eukaryota; kingdom Viridiplantae; phylum Streptophyta; class Magnoliopsida; order Alismatales; family Hydrocharitaceae; genus Ottelia; species Ottelia alismoides. Next base: position 292,550 of record JAZKJV010001663.1, read on the forward strand.
CTTATGTCCTTCCAGACACGAGCATCAGCATACATAAATAAAAGCCCCTAGAAGGGCAATTGTTCCACACAACCTAGATTGCATACATGAAAACTTAGGGGAAGAAAGAAGATCCATCTCATCTATTAATCAAACAATGATGCATCATGTAGGTGACATGAACAAATCAAGATAAAGGTCAACCGACTTCAGTGAGATTCTAACAGATCAATTATAGCTCCACAAAGAAGAAATCAGTCTATCCTCTCCCAAGATATTCTCAAGACCATGCAAATGATATCGAACAATTCAGCATAAAAATCGTATGTAATGTTCTGAAATATGTAAACAAATTGATGAGTATCTAGTGTAGAACATATGCATGAAATAAAACAACTACTAAAACAAAAATCATAATGCAACCAATTTTTTTGCATGCTGAATTCTGACAATTAATCTTTCAGTTGGGTTTTTACAATTTTAAAGATCGTTTTCTACGTTTTAAACCATATGTAGTACTGGACATTATGTAAAAACATTGCTGCTCGTTGTACAATCTGTGCATATCAGAACTTGTCCTTGCATTCTATTGCACCACTCAAATGCCTCAAATCATATATCATTCATTATTTTAAATTTACTCATAACCAACTGCAGAACAAACACTTTAGAGATTAATTGTCGGATTTATTGATCTAATAAATCAAGTCACATTCATGTATATGCAAATATATCTCTTCTTCAAAATAAGAAAGAAAATCTCCTAATATGAATTGAAGAGAAAATAATTTGTTGACTAGTTGAGTTACTGTTGAGTTCGTAATACAATAATAAGCTACAAGTTTCTAACCTTTACTTGTCCGAGAAGATAGTTGCCATAACGTTTTTTGAGATACCTCCAATCATCATAATCCAATGGGCACATTCTTCCATTGCGAGATACAGTACCTAGCCAACTACTCAATATGCCCGCTGCTTTATGAACATGTTGAGCTAATTCATTGCAATCAACAACTACTTTGTGCCCATTTGGAAGAGACTATACATCTCTAGCACAAGTGGCACCTCTTCTCACTTTTATCTTTCCATCTTCAATTAAAAAAAAGTACTAATAATTATGCTCTATTATATAGTCAATTTGGGAATAATGACAAAATAAGTACAAAGCTCAAAAAATAAAAATAACCTGAAATATGCATGGTTCATATCTCGCTGTAAAACTAGTTCTGACGTATATTTTTAGTTCAGGTTTTATATGTAATCTAACATCCAATTTTCTTGTAATTAGTAGTACATTCTAAAAAAGTATATCTTAGTTCTGCTCGTGACAGAATTTTAGGTTATATTTAGAAAAATAGGTCAAAGCAATCTAACGGTTAGATCACAAAGTAATTAATAAGACATTGGTAATTGAAAATAACCTGAAATATGCACATCTTCATGTGTGGTATCCCCAGGATCAGGTATTGTTTCTTGCTCTTGAACATTTGGAATGCAATGATCAACTTCTTCAACTTGAGTTTCAACTTGAGTTTCATATAACTGACATCCTCTGAATGTTTTTGTACGAGCCATTATCAATCATGAGAATCTATATCATTGTCAACGGTTAGTTCAATTATATATCAAATCAACAAATTGCAAAAAACTACCTACTTCCACATTAAATTTTTGATCCAATTACCATCATACCTCAAAGGGGTTGTGTAATGCTTTGCACTTACAGTGCAACAGGAACATTATGCAATTTTTTTATCAGCATTAATATTATTCATGTCCAAGCTTCGCTCATGCAAAGAGACATAGTTGCACTGAGCTGTAGTTATGTAGAGACAAACAATTATTCTGACAAAACTAAACAAAAATTCTGGCAGAACTAGAAGGTCCAACATCAAGAAGTAAAGGTGAGGAGTCAAACATCTTCATCGTTGTCATATGGATTACCCATATCAAACAAGTCTCTAGGCTTTGTTATCACGACGTGATGCCACTCATTTTCTTTAGGATCTTGCACATAAAACACTTGCCTCACTTGAGATGAAAATATGAATGGATCATCATATAAATGTTGAAAGGTGTGAATCAATTTAGAAAAATTTACAAAAGTAGATCCATCTTTTGTCTTCAATCCTCTATAGGAGACATCTACCCAATTGCAACGGAAAAGAACAACTTTGAGCTCACCGGAGTAGTTTAACTCATAGATATCAGTGAGAATACCATAATATGATCTGTCAGTAACTTGAACCATAACTCCACTGTTTTGTGTGTTTCTAAATCTTTCTATGGACTTTGTATGAAATCTAAATCCATTAATAAGGAAGGAATTAAAACTTCTAACGACGTTGTGCGGCCCTCTTGCTATTGTCACTATCTCATCAGGATATCGAACACTATCTGATCTTGATGCCTAAAAAGACAAAATGATAGTTCAATAAGTGAATATATTAAGGCAATAATACAGTACCTCTTTAGAAAATAATAATGTTACCTTTAAAGATAGCCACGATGAAAAACATTCAAGCAACCATTGTTGCTCCAATGCATTTGTCACTTTTTTAGGATAGTGTTCACGGTGTTTCACAGTTAAGAATTCACTATATCAAATGCTTGACTTGTTAGTATATCCAAATGCAAAAATATGATATTTAATTGAATATGCATACATTTAAGCAACCATACCTTAGAAATGAATCTATCTTTTCATAATGAAGAAGTACATAACGGTGTGCTTGAGCAAGGGATTTTTCATCAAGAACCACGACAGTTGTCTTCCCAAGAACTCGACAGCCGCTCTCAAAAAGATAACCAACTAAATTTTCACCTTTTTCATTGTTACGGGGATGTCGATTAAATCTTGTCTCTACATCACCAAAATATCTTGATACAAAGGTCAAGCATTCATCAGCTATATATCCCTCTGCTATAGATCCTTCAGGGTAGGCTTTATTTCGAACATGAGACTTCAAACGACACAATAATCTATAGATAGAGGACATCGTATCCAAAATGAATGATCATATGAAATATAAATTATATACATAAACACATGATAATTGATTGAGATCGACAATATAATGCATACCTTTCAATGGGATACATCCATCTATAAACTACTGGACCTCCCAGCTTAACCTCGTCAACTAAATGAATCGTCAAATGAATCATAATTGTAAAAAAACTTGGTGGAAATATCTTCTCCATTTTGCATAATGTGAGGACAATACGGGATTGTAGAAGATCAAGTTCATTAGGGTCAATCGTCCTTGCACGTAAGGATTTGAAAAAATTGGACAGCTCAGAAATGACAGCTACAACCGGATTTGACATGGAAGCTCGTAATGCAATAGGAAGAATATATTGCATGAGTATGCGAGCATCATGACTCTTAAGATTGACAATTTTCCTTTCTTTCAAATTTACGCATCTTGAAATATTTGAAGAATAACCATCGGGAACTTTGAGATTTTTCAATACTGTTAAGAATCGATTTTTCTCTTGTGCACTCATTGTGAAGCAAGCTGCAGGCAGATATAATTTATCATCCATTACCACTGGATGAAGATCTCCCTTATCCCCATTTTTTGCAAGTCAAGACGTGCTTTTAATATGCTTCTTACATGTAGTGGATGCTTTCCCATAACTAAATTTAAGATAACGTAACTGCTTTTCAATCTCAACCCCAGTTATTGATCGGGGAGGTGAATGCAACTCTTGTGTACCATCGAATTGCTCCTTTTGAAATCGAAAAGAATGGTGTGGTTCTAACCATCGACGAGCACCCATATAGCAAAACTTGCCACCATGAGTCAACCATTGGGAATGAGTGTCTCCATCGACGAGCACCCATATACAATAAGGACAAGCATATTAACCTTTTGTACTCCAACCACTTAAATTTTCAAGAGCAGGAAAATCATTAATTGTCCAAAGAAGAGCATCTCTAAGTTTGAAATTTTGTTTTGTGTGGGCATCAAAAGCATCAATGCCCTCCCATAACTCTTTCAACTCGTTAATTAAAGGTTGTAAGTAGATATCAATATCATTGCCCGGACCTTTTCTCCTGGAATAATCATAGAAAGAAGTATTGACGATTGCTTCATGCAAGCCCATGGTTCCATGTTATATACAACCAATACAACTGGCCAGGTGCTATATGTTGTACTCATTGATCTGTAGGGATTAAAACCATCACTAGATAATGCAAATCTCAAATTACGATCTTCTGATGCAAAATCTGGATATCGAGCATCGAAGCTTCTCCATGCCAATCCATCAGCCACATGTCTAAATTTCCCATCCTTTATGCGACCCTCAGCATGCCATCTCATAGAAAATGCAGTTTTAGATGAATGAAAAAGTCTATGAATACGTGGTTTCAAAGGAAAGCACCGTAAAACTTTAGATGGTCTTCGCTTGATTTTTAAATCTTCCTCATGTACATTACTTCTATCATTTTCCGATTCTATCCAACGAGATGCATTACATACATTGCATTTATCAAGCTTTTCAAGGTTGCCTCTGTGAAATAATATGCAGTCATTTGGACAAGCGTGAATCTTTTCATATCCAAGACCTAGTTCTCTAATGATTTTTTTGCCTCATAGTAAGTAGATGGAATTGAAACTCCTTCAGGAAAGGCTTCATTCAATAATTCAAACAACATGTCGAGACTCTTTGCAGACCAACCATTCATACATTTAATATGATATAATTTCAATATAAATGAAATTTTAGAGAAGTTCTTGCATCCTGGAAAAAGTTCCACGTCACAATCTTCTAACATTGTATGAAATCGATAAGAATTGTCATCAACATGAATGGAAGGTATATCATTATTGTCACTAGTTTGATGTTCATATTCAAATTCAGATGTGTTTGCCCCACCATCATCATCATTCGTCTTATTTATTGGCTTGTCACTTTTATCATGTAGATCCTTTGGTTCAAAATTAGAGGCATCATCAAGTAATCCTCTCATATTAATCTTTCCAACCTCTCCAAAGGAAGAACCATATGGAGATTCAAAGTACTCCAATGAACTTCCATCAAAGGCAAGATTATGGTCCACATGTGGCTGATGAGCCAAAATTCAATCGGTCCGGATCAGGTCAAAATATCACTCGGGTCGTTGCGACCCGGATCGATACGAATCGCAGCTCAATCAAGAAAATGAGGTTCAGACCACCAAAATCAGATAAAAATCAAATAAATATGATAGTGGTCCTGGCTATTAGATTAGCCTGGTATAGCGACCAGGGTCGGACTCAGGGAGCACGTGATGGCCTCGCGGCCTACGAAGTAGTCTAAAAAAGAAATAAAAAAAAGACAAATGTTTTTGGTGGATTTTTAATTTTTATAATTTTTTTTGGATTTTTGATTTATAAAGAAAATAAAGAAACAAGTAAAACAACCAACTTCGAGCAATTATTAAGGCACTCAAAAACCACTCAAAAATTCAAATAAAAATATTTTTGTGGAGTTTATGTTTTTTACTATTTTGGGTAATTTTTGTTATTTTTAAGATTTTTATTTAACTTTCTAAAAATCAAACAATGCAGGGAAATGAAGGTACTATCCAGTCAGGAGTAAAAGGCCAATTTAAAATGCAAAAAGGCCCTTCTAACTCCTGGAGGTAATTTTCCTGTAAACTAGAAAGTTTAAGGAAAATTTAGGCACTGGAATTATTGTTTTTGGATTTTTATATTATTTATTACAATTTTTATAGTGTTGTTAGTGTTTTTCAATTTTTATGAGTTTTATATAATGAAAAATGACCAATATTGATCAGAAAATCAAGCAAGGCAAGATAAACAATACCTAATTTTTTTGAAATTTTTAGATGTATTTTAATATTTTTTTGTGAATTTTTAAGTCAGACAGTATAGAAAATACGTGTTTTTGATTTTTTAAAAAATATCGAATAAAACCAAACATGTCCCCAAAAATTCTAGAAAATTTTACAACAAGGCAGGAGCCATGTATCCAATTTTCATGGAATTTGGAGTTAGTTTGCTATTTTATTAAAAATGAAAACCTAGATATAGTGCACCGGGACCTGTACGTAAATACCAGAAGTCCCAGGGGGTCCGGTGCAAAATTTCCAAGAAGTCACGCGCGAGGCGCGTGTCTTGGGCACACAAGACCTAATTGTAAAGAAAATAAGGTTCTCGGACTAATTGGTAACAGGTACCAAAAGTCCGAGGGGCTTACTGTAAAATACCCAAAAATATAACGCACATGCACAAATTCAACACGCACAGGGGTATAAATGCAATTAATGAAAAGTTTTCATTCATTCAGTAACACCCTGGAAATACAAGGACTAAACATGCAAATATCCCAACAAAACACGTGTTGACGCACCTGACACACTACACACAGGGGCATACATGCAAATAGCAGAAGAGACAAGGTCCAAAGTGCAATTTACCTAACGCAAATAAAATACTAAAAATATTTACAAGACTAAAACTAAACTAAACTAAAGCCAAGGGCCTAAAGGAATATTTACCCTTTATTAAGTAGGATGTCGGATGGGCGCCACGTGTGCTGATCGACGGTTGAGAAGGGGGTGGCGCCCAACACTGGAATCATCGGGCTGATCGAACGGCCAAGGCTTCGCCACATGTGAGATCGAACAGACGTGAGGCTCTGTGGCTAAACCTCAACGATCGACCGGTCCAGATCGCTCCTACAAATATCGGACGGTGCTGGAAGCTCCTCGGGTGGACGGTCAGGATCTAAACTGGAGCCTGGGGTCGATCGGACGGTGTCTGGAGGTCGAGGAAGAACTAATGGTCGGCGACCTTCGCCGGCCCGCTGCGTGCGCTCCCGTCCTCCTCGCGGGGCTCTGATGATCGGAGAAGAAGCTCTGTGTGCTCCCGCGTCGAATGGCGGCCTCCGATGACTCGTCGGAGCTCCAAGGAGCTCAGGCGAGTCCGGCGGAGGTCGAGCTGCTGCCTCCAATGGTCCAAGCCCTCAGATGGGATCGGATGTACCTGCAAAGCACACAAGCAAACTCGCGGGTCGAGGGCAAGTTGCCTCGACCCTGTGAGAGGGGGTGACGGTGATAGGTGCGATGGGGCGATCGAGCTCCGGCGAGGTGTAGACGGTGGAGCTCGAAACCCCAGCTCCTGTGCGAGCTGGGTTGAGTGGAAGGGCGGAGAACGTGCGCAAAGGAGAGGTGAATGTGATGGTGCGGTCCGATGATCGAGACTAAGGTGGAAGTGGCCGGAATCGACAGGGAACGGCGACGGCGAGATTTGGGCGTAAAGCAAAATTAAGGAAAAGGGGAAAGAACTAAGGCTACCTGGGTGGATGGTTCGACTGGGCTCGAGCTGCTAGAGCTCTGGGGCGTTGCCTCACGGGTCATCGAGGCTCGAGGCTCGAGCTCCTCCTTCAGGCGGAGCACGGCGGCGCAAGCTCGCCGGATCTGAGGTCCGGGCACTCTCTCCTCTCTTCGACACAACCAACGGGGAGCTGTCACCTCGAGGGTGGCTGTGGAGGTCCTGGGATGAAGGAATGGGGAGCCAAAGATGCAGAAATGGGTGGCTGAACTCGGCTTTTATATGGTGGAAGGTCCGGGAAGAAAGGATCGGGTCCGGCTCGATGGAGCACGGATCCCTAGGCACGATGTCGGGCGAGGTTCCCGGATGATTGGGGTGTAATTAGGACCCTGGGTTTAGGTGCGAGGTGGTCGGGTTTGGACGCCAAAATAAGGAGAAATCCGATCGGGCGTCTAAAACCCGAGGGAAGTGGTCCGTAGGGGGGAGTTGACCGGGTGGTCAACATCCCCGTGGACCAATGAGAGCCAGCCACCTAAAAATGATTTAAAAATTCAATTCAAAATAGCAAATGGCCGAATTATAAAAAACTTAAAACATGAAAAATATTTGTTTTAATTTTTTTCTATTTTTTGTGATTTTTAATTAATTTTTCAAAATAAAAATAGGGTATTTACATAATAGGGTTATATATAGGTATATATACAATATAGGGTTTTGATTTTTTATTTTTAATTTGTTATTTTTGTGAATTTTTATTCCTATTTTATATTTTATTTATTTATAGCATAAAATTAGGAATAAAAGGGTATTTTTATTTTATTTTTATTATTTATATACAAGGGTGAAATAAATAGATATATACATCTATATACATGGTATATGTACAATATTATTTTTGGTTTTTAATTTTGTTCTTTTTATTTTGTTTTTTTAATAGTTTTTATTTTATTTATTTACACCATAAAATATAGAATATATACAAATTTTGTGGAAATTAATTTATTTATTTACAAGGCTAAATAAATATAGAGGTGGTTGTTATGTACATGATGAATATATACAAAAGTGAATATTTTCTTTTCTTTTTAATTTTTCTATTTTTTATTTGGATTTTTATATTTACAAATATTCACAATATATACAAACCATTTTTATTCTCTTTTTAGAGGAAAATATATTTATTTTATTTACAGGTATATTTACACACATGAGCTCCTATCTCCCTCTACTTTGGCTTTTATGCGGTCAGGCCCATGTTGAGCCATCCCTTGGGTTAGGTTGCTCAATATTTATTCTAAATATTTCCTCTTTTTCTTTTTAATCTTTATTCTTTTATTTTTGCACAAAAACATGCTAATTATTACTTTTTACACCATGCATGCTTTTGGTAGTTATTTGTATTTACAAACATATACATGCATTTGCAAAGGTTTTTGTAGCTAAAATATAAGAATAAAGAGTGATGAATGAGTATTCATCACCTCCCTATACTTAACTTTACTAGTCCCTTAGCAAACACTTATTTGAAAAAGAAGTGAAAAAGAAGAAAGAAAAAGAAAAAGAGAAGAATGCACATGGATCAAGGTTGAATATTAAACTTGCCTTCATTAAATTGAATTATGGAGCTCAATCAGATCTTTGGATTATTAATGTGCTGGAACCTTATTTGGACTTAAGCTTAAAACTCAACAGCCTCTAAGTTCCACTAATCTCTAATCAAGACTCCTCAATAATCCAGATCAGAACAAGTCATCAAACATAAACCCTGAAAACCATGAATCTTTCCTTGTCCTGTGAATGTGAGGTATAAGCTCTCCACCTCGGATATGGCAACTTGACAACCCTCCCCAACAAGGTAACTCTATGACCCCAATCTGGCCACTCTTTCCTCGAGGAGCGGGGTATTCCCTTCTAAGTTCAAGTTCAACCGGCTCAAGAAGAGGAGGAAGAAGAGAATGGACCATGGCCAGTGTAGCCATGTACCCTTGGGAGCTTGACCAGTGTAGCCAAGTCTCCCTGCTGCAAGCTACATAAGGTGGGACATGAATCTCAAGCTTTGCTTATTGCACTCTATATACATACTCCGGTGGGATTATCATTTTCTGTCAGACCCACCACTTTTTTGGAGTTATTTTCTTTTTGCATTTTTTTTCAAGTGCATCTATACAACATATACATGTGCAGCATATATACAAGGAGTTTTTCCTCTTGAGCCAGTAAACTATCCCTCTTTTGAAGCTTTATTGCAACCCACAACTCATGTCGTTAGACCTCATGGCAACCAGATCAAGTTGAGACACACTTCCTTCACTAAAAGAAGAAGAGAGGTTCCGCCTAGAAGTACTACCCTCATATGCTACCCCAAGTCAAGGAAGACTGCCTCCTCACCACCTCATCCGTAGAGAGCTCGGTGCAAAGTGCTGGTGTCCAAGTAAAGCCATTGTCTATATGAGTCATGTGTTGTTGTTAAGTGCTCTACTTAGGCTCATTGAGATGACATGTGATCATAGCCTAGTGGACTCAAAGAATTAAGTCACCATGGACCTGAAAAGCCTTAATCCTAAGCCCTATAAGGTTCCTCTTAGAAATTAGGTAGATTAAGATCTTAATCAAGCTCCATTTCCCAATTTAATTCTAGGCTAGTTTAAATGTCAACTATAATCCAGAAAAACTATATACATATATACAAGGATGCTATTTACACAATTTTTTTACAAATATGCAAAATTTTTGACAAATGTTTTGAAAACATGAATGGATGAATGCATGAAGTGCAAGTTTTGCAAAAGTATTTACACACATTTACACAAGATTTTTGTAAACTTTTGATTTTCAAAACATTTTGGAAAAATTTTGTACTATATACATAATTTTGATAAGAAAATATTTACACAAGCTTTACACAAAAGATTTTTGAAAACATTTTTACAAAAATAATTTGTACACTAGCTATTTATGTGCAATAAAAGAATGTTTATTTACAGGAAAATTTTTTTATTTTTGTGGTTTTTAAGGTTTTTAGCCATTTTATTTATTAACACACTCACACAAAGTACGAGTTATGGCTAAAGTATATATGAAATATATACACACCCCCCTATACTTAGCGCGAACGATGTCCTCAGAGTCAAGAGCGATGAAGAAGACATAACTCGTGCTATGTATAGGGAAGTGAAAAGGAAGGCTATATACAAGGACGAATGAATGAATAGAAGGTCAAGAGACTCTCGGCTTTTTCCCCCTATACTTAGGATCAAGTAATCCTAAGTATAGCAGGCTGTACACGAAGGGACAACCGAGTAAAGAATGTACAGGTTCTACCCCCCCTATACTTAGGGTAAAATATCCCTAAGTGTAGGCAGCAAAACAGGGATAGAAAGAGTCAAAAGAAAACTCAAAGGTCCTACATCCCCCCTATACTTAGGGTAAAGTACACCCTATGTATAGCATAATCAAAAGATGAAGAAAGGGATGTGGGACTAAAGAATGTGATGATATGGACATCTGGATCTATACAGGTCAGAAGATCAGTGAAAATCAGGCGTGAGATGTCATAGATGTGAGTCAAAAGACCACATCTCACGCAAAATGAACAGGGGCAACATCAACGACCCGTGGCTCATGATCTAGAAATGGCTTGAGCCGCTGGCCGTTCACTCGAAAGGTACTCTCAGAAGACAACTCGGATATATCAATGCTACCGTTGTCGTGTACCTTTCTCACCAAGTAGGGTCCCTTCCATTTGCTCTGTAGCTTCCCTGGAAATAGGCGAAGCCTCGCATCAAACAGCCATACTCTCTGTCCAAGCTCAAAATGCTTGTGGCTGATGTGAGAATCATGCCACTCCTTCACTCTCTCCTTGTAATGTAGGCTGTTTGAGAAGGCGGTATCTCTAAGCTCCTCCATGGCTGCTAACTCTGCCCTCCTCTGGTCTCCCACACCATCTGGATCCATAAGTATCTCAGTGACTGCCCAAAGTGACCTGTGCCTCAGCTCAACAGGTAAATGGCACGGCTTGCCATATACGAGGCGAAAGGGAGATGTGCCCAATGGTGTCTTGAAAGATGTCCTATATGCCCACAAGACTGAGTCCAAAAGCTGTGACCAATCCTTTCGGTCAGGGCGGACGACTTTCTATAATATAGTCTTGATCTCCCTGTTCGACACCTCGGCTAGACCATTTGTCTGTGGATGGTAAGGTGTGGCAACTCGATGGTCTATGCCGAACTCGCTAGCAAGGGCCTTCACCTGGTCGTTGATGAAATGAGACCCCCCATCTGAAATCAATACTCGAGGTACCCCGAACCGTGTGATGATGTGCTTCCTCAAAAATCTGCAAACTGTTCTCGCATCAGCGGCTCGGGCGGAGATAGCCTCAACCCAACGACTAACATAGTCTACGGCCAATAGAATGTACTCAAATCCCTGACTCTTAGGGAATGGACCCATGAAATCGATGCCCCATGCGTCAAAAACCTCACAGAAGTGAATGGGCTGCATCGGCATCATATCACGCTGTCCACAAGTGCCCATCCTCTGACAGTCGGTACACCTCTTCACGAACTCATCAGAGTCCTTGAAGAGGGTAGGCCACCACAGGCTGGATTGGAGCACTTTCTGTGCCGTTCTCCTCCCAGAATGATGTCCTCTTGCCTCAAGCTTGTGGCAGTAAGTAAGGACGCTATAGTGTTCCTCCTGAGGAATGCACCGACGCCAGACGTTATCCCCTCCTTCGTGGTACAGAATGGGATCCTCCCAGTGGTAGGACTTGGCCTTCGCGAGGAAGGTCTCAAGCCTCTGCCTGGGCCAACTGTTTAACCCAAAAAATCGGTGATCTTAAGTTCCACACAAGGCGGGAGCTCAGTTGTTGAATCGACCACGCGAAATCCGGATTAAAACAACAATTAACCCACAGCAGATATATCAAGCAATGAATGTAAATGTGCGGAGTTAAAATTTATTATAACTCTACAACAAGATGTGTATAGGTGCAAGTATGTGTAGAGGTCGAACACAGGGAGCAGACAGGTAGAACGGGGCACAAGTGCACAAAATGTGTGAACGTGATCAAAAGCCTATTATGCTATTTTTTTTGTGGGTTTTTAATTTTATATTTTTTTTATTTAATTTTTAATTTTATATTTTTTGTATTTTGATTTTTAATTTACTGATTTTGTATTTTCTTTTTATATTTTATATTTTTTTATATTCTTTTTCAATATTGGAAAATAAGAACAATGTAATAAAAAGGACAAAGAGGTATTTATAAAAATAGACAAAAATATCCAAAAATATGAAAATAAAGTCTTTTTGGTCTTTTTATATTTTTCTACTGTTTTTGTGATTTTTGGATAATTTTTAGAATGTTTTTGGTATTTTTAATTAGCAAAATAAAGAAAACAGTGGCAAAAATACAAGACTGAAATTAAAATGGAGAAATAAAATAGCAAACAGTAACAAAAATTCTCCAAAGTAATTTTCACTTAGAGAAAATAAAACCAAGAAAATTTAGGAAAAGAAAACACTCTTTTTGGATTTTTAATGGATTTTATAAATTTTTAGGAAGGTTTTTAGAGTTTTGCAATTTTTAGGAGTTTGGTTTTGTATTTTTTAATGATTTTTGGTCTGGAGCTAAGTCAAACTAAAGGACACAATATATATTTTTTTGGGATTTTTCTAGAGTGATTTTGTATTTTTTATGGATTTTAGAAGCTAGACAGTGCACAAAATGAGAGTTTTTGATTTTTAATAAATATAAAAATGCAATAATTACGAAAAATAAAACTATGGTGATGAAATATGAGGCAACAGGAACTTAATGCTATTTTTGTGGAATTTTTGGAATTGATATGATGTGTGCATAAAATACAAGAGACAACAAGAAACTACACATTCACAGGGGCATTTATGTAATAGAATGAAAGTTTGAGGGCCTGCGTGTAAAAATACCAAAGATATATAACTGATATAGAACCTTTTGGGACCAAAAAGAAATACCAAAGACACGAGGGTGTCCCCGCAAAACTCACAGCCTCACGTGCACAGGCACGCGCGCCTGGGAAGGGGCGACTTGCGATTATCAAAAACCTTGAGGGGACGAATGCAAAATTTCCAAAAGTTGTTATACTGCAATCTATTGTCTTAATACTAACGGCAAATGCTCAACAACACAAGGGGGGTCCCCTGCAAAAACGCCGGCGGTCACGTGCTGTGCACGCGCCTGGCGGGGGGGGCAAACCTGCGATAATGTAAAAGTTGGGGGATATGTTCGCAAATTTGGCAGGAAAAACAATACAGCAGCTGAAAGTTTGCAAAGTAAATAGTAACTACAAAAACCGGCGGGCGATATTTGCAAAATGCCCACCTAGGCGCGGATCAGACGGTGGGTGCTCGCCTACTAATACACGTGTCAGCCCAGCGATGCACGATGCCGATTGGGCTCCGATGGCGTGGATTAGATCGCCACGAGGGGATCAACGGCGCTGGTTCGCTTCCATCGGACGCCTCCTGTAGCTCGCGAAGAACGGTCGAGGTTATCGATTAAACCACAGAATAAAAGCACTAAACTAATCCTAGGACTAACAACTACTTCAACTACAAGAGAAATGAACGAAAAATAGAGGAAAACGACCTCGATTAGCCCAACGGCCAAGAGATGAAACCTCACGGCTACTTGGCCGGAGATGAAGGTGGAAGCTCCTCCCGACCCTCGCCTTGCCTTGCGCGAAGGAGCTGGAGATCCCCCCTGTCACAAGGATCGATCCAGAGCTCCAAAGCAAGTGCTCAACTTGGGTCAAAAAGGGTTCAAGGGGCAAATGGAAGAAAGGGGCCTATTTTGAAAGATGGTCGACGGGCGAACTTCGAGGGCGCGTGGCTCGCGAATCGATGGTCAAAAGTTGCATCTAAGCCTTGGGCGAGCTAGGTGGATCAGAGGGCTTCAACTTTGCAGAAGAGACCGAGGCCAATCGGTGAAAGACTTGGCCTGGAAAAATCCGCAAAGTCCAAGAAAAATCTCATTCTGACACAGCCCAGGTGTTGGGCAGAGAGTTGACCGAGGTCAACTCTCCTAGCCCCCTGGTTGGTCCACGTGGACCAACCAGGAAAAACCTGGGAAAAAGATTTCTAAATTCAAAATAAAATATCAAACGATTTTATTAATTTTTGATTATAAAATAAAAAATGTTTATTATTTTATGAATTAATTTATGGTGATTTTTATTTATTTTTATGGAGTATATTTTTACAAGTTTGCATTTATACCCTTATAGGTATCTATATCTATGTATTTAAGTGTTCTATTTTTATTTAGGTATTTTTAATTTATTTTATTTTGGTTTTTATTTTCTAAAATTATAAAATACTTTTATATACACAAATATATTTTTATTTTAATTTTCTGATATATTTTATACACTTAATAAAATGAAAGTGTTATTTTATATAGGTATAAGTGTATGTATAATACCTATGTATCAAATATACAAGTATTTTTATTTGAGTTTTAATGATGTTTTGATTCTGATTTTAATATACATAATTATTACAAGTATTATTTACAACATTATAAAAATATAAAATCATAAAAATAATAAATAAATAATAAATTGAATATTTTAATATGTACAAGTATACAATGAGGGTCCAAAAGTCAACTTTCAAACCGTAGCTCCGCCAAATGCGAAACCACCGCCATTAATTAGATTATTTTCTTCTATATACAATTAAAGGTGAGTACGCTGCATTTGGAGTTTTTATTTGTGAGATACGGGTCTGGGAAGTTGGCATTCTGGATTTTTATTCAGACCATAACTTTTTATATGTGCATTATTTTTTTGTGAAATCAATTTTGTATTTTTCTTTATTTAATTATCTACAACTTTCATGTACAAAGTTTCTTTATTTGATGTATAAAAAGTGGAACCAAAAATAGGTCCCAAAATGAATAAAGAATGAATAGAATGTATAGGTATTTTATCTGTGTTTTGGCCCTTATCTCCCCTACTTTATTCCTTGTCGACCTATTCATCAAGATGCCTAGGTCTCGGGGTTTCGGGTCATAAAATATTTACAATATTTTATTCTTTTTCTTTTCTTTTCTTTATTCTATTATTTTGGCTTTAAAAACCGCATTTTATACAACATTTACACACATATGCATGAATGCTAAAATGCCTATATTAAGCCTATTTACACGCATTTACTAGGGTTTTTAAGGCCAAAATGATAGAATAAAGATGATGAAACGTGGATTCATCACCAACCTTGTGGAACTTTCTTAGCAACAAGAAAGTTCACAATGTCGGCATACCAAGGGAGTGAGGCGATAGCAAGGATCGCCTCATCTGGGAAGGTCTCACAAATGGGATCAATCTGCTCAGACTCCTCAGGCTGCTCTAAACGGGAGAGATGATCCGCCACCACATTCTTGACTCCAGGCTTATCCTTGATCTCAATGTCGAACTCCTGGAGTAGAAGGATCCATCTAGTCAGTCTGACCTTAGCATCCTTCTTTGCCATGAGGTATCGGATGGCGGTGTGATCAGTATACAAGGTCACTCTAGATCCAATGATGTAAGATCTGAACTTATCTAGGGCGAACACTACGACTAGCATCTCCTTCTCTGTGACTGTATAATTCCGCTGCGCGGAGTCCAATGTGCGGCTAGCGTAGTGGATAGCAAAGGGGACTCCATCCCTCCTCTGTCCAAGCACGGCCCCCACGGCAAAATCGGAGGCATCTGTCATGATCTCGAATGGGAGAGACCAATCAGGTGACTGGAGAACAGGAGCCTCTATAACACACTGCTTGAGAGTCTCGAAGGACGAAAGACACTTGTCATCGACAAGGAACTCGGTGTCTTTCGTCAGTAGGTCAGTCAACGGCCGGGCAATCCTGCTGAAATCATGTATGAATCGTCGGTAGAAACCGACGTGCCCCAGGAATGACCATAACTGCCTCAGATTGAATGGCGGTGCGAGTTTTCTAATGACATCAACCTTGGCCGGATCAACCTCCATGCCCCTGTTGGAGATGATGTGGCCAAGCACCGTCCCTTGAGTCACCATGAAGTGACTCTTCTCCCAAGAAAGCACCAAGTGAACCTCTATACATCGCTGGAGTACTTGGTCTAGGCAGTCAAGACAGGAGTCGAATCCGTCGCCGTAAACCGAGAAATCATCCATGAAGACCTCCAAGCACTCTTCTACCATGTCTGAAAAGATCGACAGCATGCATCTCTGAAAGGTCGCAGGGGCATTGCATAGCCCAAATGGCATGCGTCGGAAGGCGTATGTGCCGAAGGGACAGGTAAAGGTGGTCTTCTCCTGATCCTCAGGAGTGATGGCCACCTGGTTGTAGCCCGAGTACCCATCCAGAAAACAATAATGGCTCTTCCCTGCCAGTCTCTCAATAATCTGGTCAATAAAGGGCAGGGGGAAATGATCCTTCTTGGTGGCTTGGTTGAGTCTCCTGTAGTCAACGCAGACTCGCCAAGAAGTGGGTACTCGTGTAGCAATCTCCTCTCCAGACTCGCTAATCTCTGTAGTGATGCCCGTCTTCTTGGGCACCACATGTAAAGGGCTGACCCACTTGGAGTCGGAGATGGGGTAGATAAAATCGGCACTCCACCATTTCGAGATTTCCTTCATGACAACCTCTCTCAGATTTGGGTTCAGCCGCCGTTGGAACTCACGCGACGGTTTCGCCTCATCCTCGAGATAGATATGGTGGGAGCACAGGGCCGGACTAATCCCCTGGAGATCTGCTACGCTCCATCCGATTGCTTGCAGTTCTTTTCAAGAACCCCCATCAAACGGGATTCTTGCTCTCCAGTCAGCTCGGCGGAGATGATGACTGGGTACATCTCAGGCTCACCCGCAAGGAATCAATACTTCAGCGAAGTAGGGAGCAGCTTCAGCTCTGGACAGCTGGGTGTTGGCAAATCTGGCTTCGAAAGAAGCCGCGTGTATGCTGCCAAATCTTCCCGGGAGAATGAGAACGTACTCTCGCAAACTGGATCTGAAGAAGGCTGCTCAACTGAACTGACTCTGATCTGCTTGGCATCTGCCTCCTCCTCAGCTGTAGGCTCAGTGGGAATCAGGTCTGGCATGTAATCCTCACAATCTGCCCAATCAGACTCTGAATCCGAGGGATCTGCATCATACAAGGTGGCCTCAGCACCACCATCATCACAAAAATCCGTGTCGCGGTCAAGAACCGGCTCTGCTGCCTCTGAAGTATCCTGGACCAGGAACGTGCTCTCCAGGCTCTCCTTTGCTATCATCTATGCATCAGCGGGATCTGAAAATGAGAGGATGGCCTATGCTGCTGGGTCTGCCCAAACTGCCTCATCCTCTGTGATCACAAAGTCACAGTCCTGGTGGATGTCTAGCCCAGCATCTGTCAGCTGCTCTGTATCTGAAGTGGTCTCTGAGCATGATCTGTCTCTGGCTCTGTTGTCCTCGACCATCTCTATTTGTACACTTTCTCCCTCGACGCGAAAGTATACCTTCCCGCTATCATGGTCAGTCACCGCCTTGGCTGTGGCCAAGAATGGACGATCGAGAATGATGGGGGTAGCGGTCACTGAATCAGGGATCTCCATGTCCAACACTACGAAGTCCACAGGGAAATGCAGGCCCTGAATAGTGACGACAACGTCTTGCAACAACCCCTTCGGCCTCTTGACAGATCGATCAGCAAACTGAAGGGCTGTCCTACTATGTCTAAGAGTGCCCAACTCGAAACGGTCGAGAAGGGTTGTCGGAAGGAGGTTGATCGACGATCCGCTATCTAGTAGAGTGCGGTCGAACCTCTGCTCTCTAATGTGACATCTGACATAAGGGGCTCCTGAATCTGGCCTCTTGGCCGACAGACGGTTCTGGATCGCGAAACACGTGGCCTTCGTCAGCACATGGATCTCTAAATGGTGGTTCCTCCTCTTCCTCCTAACTGTGGTCCTGTCTCTCAACGAACGCTGAAGAAGGGGAATGTGCTGCAAAGCCTCCTGAAGAGTCACCTGTATGTGGAATCGGTCTATCATCTGCTGGCTGAACTCCTGATCTCTCTTTTTGGGATTTTCTGTTTTCTTCCCCTTCCCCATCTGAAGGGCTCTAGGGAAGGGTATCACTGGGTCCTTCTCAGATGAAGGACTAGGAAAAGGTCTAGACGGCTCGACGGCCGGATCCACACATACATCACGCACCACAGTGGGACCAGAAAAAACCAAACCTTTTCCTTTATTCACAACATGGTTCCGAGATACATCAGAAGTGGGAAAAACAACAGATCTCTCTCAACAAAAGTGTGGGTGGCCTCAGCACCACCATCGACTGGATCAACTGGAACTGGAAGACTCGCGGCCTCAGAACCGCGCTCTGGCTCGTCATAGTGGGTGGCCTCAGTACCACCTCCTCCAACTGGTGAATTGGCGGCCTCAGCACTGCCTGTGTGATCAGCATCCTTGGTGGCATCAGCACCACCGTCATCATCTTTAGCGACCTCAGTACCGCTCTCCTCCTCCTCATCTGGCGCTCTAAGTGTATCCTCATGGCGTCACTCAGACGAGGCGCCGCCTGCTGGTGTCCTACCGCTCCTAAGTGTGACAAAATCAGCATCAAAAAGGTCTGCAGACATATCATCAAATGGATCACTAGGAGTGGCATACTCAGTGTAAGCTACCTGCTCAGATTTTCGCTTCAGGCTGTTAGGGTTCGGCTCGATCTGGGCAGGGATGGCGGCCTTCCCTCTCACAATGTCCCGCATCTCCTGGCGGAACTCGTCCATCTCCCGTCTGAAGGTAGCCCGCTGATCCGTGAGGAGGCGGGCTATATCGTCCAAGGCGGGGCTCTCGTAAGGTGGGCCATGAGAGCCCGACGGGTAGCCTCTCTGATAATGAGGCTGCTGGAACTGGTGCTGCTGCTGCTGAGAGGGGTATGGGTGTGGTGGATGCTGCTACTGGTGAGGCTGCTCACGCCTCCAAGACTGTCCCTGCTGATAGGGACGAGGACCATAGGACGACTGTTGTAGCTGTTGTGAAGGGTAGACTGGGGGCTGCTGCTGCGGCCGGTGCTCTCTTTGATGGCCATACTGGCCTCCCTGACCTGACGGCTGCTGCTGGGGCTGGGTACCTCCTGTCCCCCAATGGAATCCGGGATGGTCTCGTTGGATACCGGGCTGAGGACGGTCATACCAAATCCCGTTGACATCCATCAATGACTCTGCATCGTACTGGGTTGGCAGGAGTACTGCCAGAGGCTGATCAGGCTGGTATACCACCATCTGCAAGTCTGGAGAAGGTGGTGACTGGTAAGTGGGTTGCGGCTGCTGGTACGACTCCGCCTGTACAAGGTGAACCTGTCTAGGCTGCTGGTGTGAGCTGGAGCGTCGGGACGAGCTGCTGCTGCTGCCGTGATCGCCTCGCGACTGAAGACGGGGCTGGGAAGCCGTCTGTGCCTCCTGGAGACACATGAGATGGGTCTTCATGTCGCTCAGAGTCTGTGCCATCTGCTCCATCTGAGTGATGCCCTGGCACTGCTTCTTCTCAATCAGCTCCATCCGTTCCAACTTCTCGCTAATGATACCCATGTCCATAGCTGAAGACTCTGCCTGTGTTGCTGCTACTGCGGACGAACTGGAAGGACCGGCGTCGACCCGTGCTATCCTCTAGTACTGCACGGGTCCTGGCTGCTGCTGGGGTCTGCCCTGAGTATACAATCGGGTCTGGGACATCACCATATAGTTCTCAGCCATCTCCTCGTAGATGGCCCGGACCTGGTCGTGATCCTTGGCGAAGTAAGACCCGCCACAAGAAGCGTTCACCAAGCCCTGGAGCTCTGGTGTCAGCCCGCTGAAAAAGCTCTGCACAAGGTTGGGCTTGGAAATATCGTGGTGCGGGCATCGATCAATCAGCTCTCGGAACCTCTCCCATGCCTCATGGAACTGCTCGTTGGGGAGCATGGAGAAGTTGCTGATAAGGGCTCTCGCGGCATTGGTCCGCCCATCATCTCGTTGGGGAGCATGGAGAAGCGTTGCAGCCAGAGGCTACCTAAGAGATCATCTACCCATCATCTTGATGTGGCGAGTAAGGCGGATGAGATCTAGAGAAACTATAATGATAAACAAACCCCTCTGTTCACCAACGCAACGCGAGCTGAAGACCGTGAAAGTTCGGTCAAATTATCTTGTCTATTTTATTTTGGTGAACAATCAGAATATCAGAGCGATTACGTGACCTGCTGGGATACCCGATACTATCCCCAACCGACTGTCCCGCACGAAAGAGTCGGTAATCAGTCGAGGAAGGTACCGTAGGGCTCTACCTAGTGTTCGGGTCACTCTCTCGTACAATCAAACCAAATAATGAGGGGGTTGCTCTTCACAAGACAAATATTTAGATCATGTGTCTTTTAGGGTCAATAGCTTAAACAGTCCCAATTTTATTGTTTCTCTTTTTAATATTTTTCAATAAAAACAAAAGGCCTAACGAATTTTTCGGTTCTCCTGATTATTAAGTCAAAAACAGGGGGAGAAGACGAAAAAGACGATGCGCGATGAAATCAATGATGCATGCAAAGATAGAAATGCGTACCTGTCTCCAGCACTCTACATGCAATATGATCCGCGCAGAAATGTAAAGAGAGAAAAGAAACTACCTATATGGTGCAGCGGTAAAAAGCCGAGTCCCTAAACAAGCAACTTCTACTCGAAGAACCGTCTAACTGGTCACCGATCCTTCGATCCAAGAGTCCGGTCTCGGTCTACCCCTCCTCCTCCCGACACATCGGGTTCAGGAGCAGCGCTTGGCAGGGCAGGCTACGGCACGTAGGCTCGAAGGGTGTGAGTCAGTTATTTTTATTATCCTTTTATTAGTAGGTCCAATTACGATCTATAGGAATAGTCAGATAATTAAGTGTGTGGATCCTACTAATTACAGCACAGTCAAGCAGAAAGTCCTAAATCTAGGGGCTCGAAAAAAATCGCGTAAAACCGTAAAAGGCAGCGAAGAAAAACAAAACCGCGAAAAATCGCGAAAAACCTAAGGGTCCCCCGAGCACACCGGTGCTCGGCGAAACAGACCCGCTAAACAAGTCCAAGTCCACAGTCTGTCCCTGTATTATTACAATAGTTCTAATCAAATGACAGAAATAAAAGACTAACTACTCCTCGCCCACTCAGTCTCTCTCTTACGCTCTCTCCTGCGGCTCCGTGCAGAAGGGAGCCGCCTCCAAGTCCCGTGGTTGCGCCGGCTTCTCGAAAGCTGTCGCCTCGGTCCTCGGGCCCTCGCAAGAAAGAAGACAAGTGTCAAACCAAGAATAATAATCAAATATGAACAAGAAATAAAACAGGGGTATATGTGCAGAAATGACAAAGGAAATAAACAAACAAAATCAATCAAAAAATAAAAGAAAATAAAACAAAAATAAAAGAAAAACAAAAAGCCGCGAAAAGCCGCGGACTCAGAAAGAACCGCGGAAAGCCGCGAAAAAGAAAATGAAAAATAAAGAAAAAATACTAAGATGTGCTCCCCGGCAACGGCGCCATTCTGATGAGCCAAAATTCAATCGGTCCGGATCAGTCAAAATATCACTCGGGTCTTGCGACCCGGATCGATACGAATCATAGCTCAATCAAGAAAATGAGGTTCAGACCACCAAAATCAGATAAAAATTAAATAAATGTGATAGCGGTCCTGGCTATTAGATTAGCCTGGTATAGTGACCAGGGTCGGACTCAGGGAGCACGTGATGGCCTTGCGGCCTACGAAGTAGTCTAAAAAAGAAATAAAAAAAGACAAATGTTTTTGGTGGATTTTTAATTTTTATAATTTTTTTGGATTTCTGATTTATAAAGAAAATAAAGAAACAAGTAAAACAACCAACTTCGAGCAATTATTAAGGCACTCAAAAATCACTCAAAAATTCAAATAAAAATATTTTTATGGAGTTTATATTTTTTACTATTTTTGAGTAATTTTTGGTATTTTTCTGATTTTTATTTAATTTTCTAAAAATCAAACAAGGCAGGGAAATGAAGGTACTGTCCAGTCAGGAGTAAAAGGCCAATTTAAAATAAAAAAAGTCCCTTCTAACTCCTGGAGGTAATTTTCCTGTAAATTAGAAAGTTTAAGAAAAATTTAGGCACTGGAATTATTGTTTTTGGATTTTTAAATTATTTATTACAATTTTTATAGTGTTTTTAGTTTTTTTTCAATTTTTATGAGTTTTATATAATGAAAAATGACCAAAATTGGTCAAAAAATCAAGCAAGGCAAGATAGACAATACCTAATTTTTTTGTAATTTTTATATGTATTTTAATATTTTTTGTGGATTTTTAAGTCAGACAGTATAGAAAATGCGTGTTTTTTATTTTTTAAAAAATATCAAATAAAACCAAACATGTCCCCAAAAATTCTAGAAAACTTTACAACATGGCAGGAGCCATGTGTCCAACTTTCATGGAATTTGGAGTTAGTTTGCTATTTTATTAAAAATGAAAACCTAGGTACAGTGCACAGGGACCTGTACGTAAATACCAGAAGTCCCAGGGGGTCCGGTGCAAAATTTCCAAGAAGTCACGCGCGAGGAGCGTATCTTGGGCACACAGGAACCTAATTGCAAAGAAAAGAAGATTCTCGGACTAATTGGTAACAGGTACCAAAAGTCCGAGGGCCTTACTGTAAAATACCCAAAAATATAACGTACATGCACAAATTCAACACGTACAGGGGTATAAATGCAATTAATGAAAAGTTTTCATTCATTCAGTAACACCCTGGAAATACAAGGACTAAACATGCAAATATCCCAACAAAACACGTGCCGACGCACCTGACACACTACACACAGGGGCATACATGCAAATAGCAGAAGAGACAAGGTCCAAAGTGCAATTTACCTAACGCAAATAAAATACTAAAAATATTTACAGGACTAAAACTAAACTAAACTAAAGCCAAGGGCCTAAGGGAATATTTACCCTTTATTAAGTAGGCCGTCGGATGGGCGCCACGTGTGCTGATCGACGGCTGAGAACGGGGTGGCGCCCAACACTGGAATCCTCGGGCTGATCGAACGGCAAGGGCTTCGCCACGTGTGAGATCGAACGGACGTGAGGCTCTGTGGCTAAACCTTGACGATCGACCGGTCCAGATCGCTCCTCCAAATATCGGACGGTGCTGGAAGCTCCTCGGGTGGACGATCAGGATTAAACTGGAGCCTGGGGTCGATCGGACGGTGTCTGGAGGTCGAGGAAGAACTGATGGCCGGCGACCTTCGCCGGCCCGCTGCGTGCGCTCCCGTCCTCCTCGCGGGGCTCTGATGATCGGAGAAGAAGCTCTGTGTGCTCCCGCGTCGAATGGCGGCCTCCGATGACTCGTCGGAGCTCCGAGGAGCTCAGGCGAGTCCGATGGAGGTCGAGCTGCTGCCTCCAATGGTCCAAGCCCTCAGATGGGCTCGGATGTACCTTCAAAGCACACTAGCAGACTCGCGGGTCGAGGGCAAGTTGCCTCGACCCTGTGAGAGGGGGTGACGGTGATAGGTGCGACGGGGCGGTCGAGCTCCGGTGAGGTGTAGACGGTGGAGCTCGAAACCCCAGCTCCTGTGCGAGCTGGGTTGAGTGGAAGGGCGGAGAACGTGCACGAAGGAGAGGCGAATGTGATGGTGCGGTCCGATGATCGAGACTAAGGTGGAAGTGGCCGGAATCGACAGGGAACGGCGACGGCGAGATTTGGGCGTAAAGCAAAATTAAGGAAAAGGGGAAAGAACTAAGGCTACCTGGGTGGATGGTTCAACTGGGCTCGAGCTGCTGGAGCTCTGGGTCGTTGCCTCGCGGGTCGTCGAGGCCCGAGGCTCGAGCTCCTCCTTCAGGCGGAGCACGGCGGCGCAAGCTCGCCGGATCTGAGGTCCGGGCACTCTCTCCTCTCTTCGACACAACCAACGGGGAGCTGTCACCTCGAGGGTGGCTGTGGAGGTCCTGGGATGAAGGAATGGGGAGCCAAAGATACGAAAATGGGTGGCTAAGCTCGGCTTTTATATGGTGGAAGGTCCGGGAAGAAAGGATTGGGTCCGGCTCGATGGAGCACGGATTCCTAGGCACGATGTCGGGCGAGGTTCCCGGATGATTGGGGTGTAATTAGGACCCTGGGTTTAGGTGCGAGGTGGTCGGGTTTGGACGCCAAAATAAGGAGAAATCGGGTCAGGCGTCTAAAACCCGTGGGAAGTGGTCCACAGGGGTAGTTGACCGGGCGGTCAACATCCCCGTGGACCAATGAGAGTCATCCACCTGGAAATGATTTAAAAATTCAATTAAAAATAGCAAATGACCGAATTATAAAAAACTTAAAACATGAAAAATATTTGTTTTAATTTTTTTTCTATTTTTTTGTGATTTTTAATTAATTTTTCAAAATAAAAATAGGGTATTTACATAATAGGGCTATATATATGTATATATACAATATAGGGTTTTGATTTTTGATTTTTAATTTGTTATTTTTGTGCATTTTTATTCCTATTTTATATTTTATTTATTTATAGCATAAAATTAGGAATAAAAAGGGTATTTTTATTTTATTTTTATTTTATTTTTATCATTTATATACAAGGGTGAAATAAATAGATATATACATCTATATACATGGTATATGTACAATATTATTTTTGGTTTTTAATTTTGTTCTTTTTTTTTGTTTTTGTTTTAATAGTTTTTATTTTATTTATTTACACCATAAAATATAAAATATATACAAATTTTGTGGAAATTAATTTATTTATTTACAAGGCTAAATAAATATAGAGGTGGTTGTTATGTACATGATGAATATATACAAAAGTGAATATTTTCTTTTCTTTTTAAATTTTCTATTTTTTATTTGGATTTTTATATTTACAAATATTCACAATATATACAAACCATTTTTATTCTCTTTTTAGAGGAAAATATATTTATTTTATTTACAGGTATATTTACACACATGAGCTCCTATCTCCCTCTACTTTGGCTTTTATGCGGTCAGGCCCATGCTGAGCCCTCCCTTGGGTTAGGTTGCTCAATATTTATTCTAAATATTTCCTCTTTTTCTTTTTAATCTTTATTCTTTTATTTTTGCACAAAAACATGCTAATTATTACTTTTTACACCATGCATGCTTTTGGTAATTATTTGTAATTACAAACATATACATGCATTTGCAAAGGTTTTTGTAGCTAAAATATAAGAATAAAGAGTGATGAATGAGTATTCATCAGTGGCCAAATAGTTGAAGTCTCGCCAACTAAAGTATCATGTTCTCCATGAAAAGTCCACTGAGAATAGTTTGATAAAATACCGAAACGAAGTAAATGGAGATGAGCATCTTCTGGATTCATCAACTGCATATTAAAGCATTTTGTACAAGGACAATAGATTGTATCTCCTTTAAGACAATTTTCAGTGGCATACAAAATGAACTCTTGAACTCCCAATTTGAATTCATCACTTCCAATTGGTTTTCTCATCCAACTTTTATCCATTTTTCGAAGCAATACCTCAATTTATATCCTGGGATCAACAACATTATGACATTTTAAACATCAAAAACATAATTAACTAGCAAGTAATAATGAATGGACAAGTTAAACAAGCCCAAAGCTGAACATGCAAGTAACCATGGATATTGAGCAAGATATTCTAGACAAATAATGCAGTGAATTTTTTATACATACTGTCCATGAAGTAGGCTGAAGCACGCACGATATTTGACATATAAGCAAATTGTTGTTTTATTCTATCGAATCTGTGATCCATAAGAACTTAATTGCAATTGAAAGTGGGGATTTAATCCATGAAAGTAGCAACTTATCTAGACTAAGATTGAAAAAGTTTGAGTTGTTTTATGAAATTAAGTTTGGAATCATGAGAACTTAGTTGCAATACCCTTCTTAAGTTACGGATATAATGCATGCACATCCTTGATGTTTGACCGAGTTAAGCATGCCTTGGCGTCATTAGATAACAATTTATGAAAGCAAGTTCTCAATTCATTGTCAACACCAAATAAAAAAATCAACTCAATGCAATTATGTAAATAGAATGCCAATTGCCTTTTCAAACAAATCTAGATTTTACAAATACATATGTACAACTTTTTTCAATCTGCACGCAACACATGTAAATCTCAACATATGTAAACCTAAAATCCCAATCCTATGAATCTAGGATCCGGTTACGATTCACAATAGAGAATAGTTTTTTTCCAAATAAATAAATATATATGAAATGTGATCTACCTCGAGGATGGTGTTGTTCGATGAAATCAGAGTTTATGCAGGCGGTGGAGAGATGGGATCTTCCTCTGGAAACGCAGGCGGTGCTGATCGAGGATCGTCGGAGGAGGTCAATGCGGATTGCCGTTGGGTCACGTATCGGTGGAGATCGACGAGGATCACTGCTACATCGTGCGTCAACAGGGATTGACGACGATCGTCGTTGCAATGTGACGGGTGTAGAGAAGATGTGAGGGAAATGGCGTGGAGGCGAAGATGAATGTAGAAATATAGGGTTTCCAAAAGGGAGGGGAGGAAAATGGCGTGGAGGCGGAGGTGAATGTGGAATAGGGTTTCCAAAAGGGAGGGGTGAAGGGAAATGAAAACTGTCAGTGGGAGGGTTTCAGGAGTAAAGAAAAAAAGGATAGATATAATCGTTGCTATATTAAGAAATAAATTATTTATTTTTGAGAATTAAAAAAAATCTTGTTACGAGAGTAGAAAAAATGTTGACATTGTAATAAATATAATTAAATATTGAAAATTTATTTTGTAATTACATCAAAATAGGGACGCTTTCATGGAATCATACTAATGGTAACTATAAAATTGTAGCTAATTGAAAATTGAGCAACGTTTTATTCGTTGTTATATAAAAATAGCAACAATTGCAAAGAATCGTCACTATTTGTAATATAATTAGTGACAGATAGATATAATCGTTGCTATAGTAATAATTTTATAAATATAAAGACGAATATTATAAATCGTTGTTATTTAAGCGTCGCTGTAGCTATAGTTTGTTGTAGTGGATAGAGAGTGTCATCACCAAATTGACCGTCCTCGCATCAAGCATCTGATCGGAGTTTCTTCATCGCCTGCAGTTTTTCGAAGATGAAGCCATCGCTCCAGATCGTGCTCCTCCTGCATCGAGAAGCTACCGCCTCGAGTAGCTTCCACCGTGCCCTCCGCCGTCCAGGAAAAATTGGGGGCGAACGAACACCTCGTTCCAGATCTAAGAAGGACCTTCAGATCCAACCTTAAACGGATGCTGCAAAACCCTACCACGCGTCAGTCGCAGCGCTAACGTCGCCCCACCGCTGAAGGGTGAAATACATCCAGTTATTGCTGAACATCACGTGCCCGAGCACGTGATTTCCTGGACAGATTGCAGGGACAACCTCAAAAGATTTGCTATTCACAAGTCCCGGTTCAGGTGGAGAGCACGGGTGCTATCACGCGAAAATTGAGTATTTTGCGCAGAGACCTACTAATTTCATTTATATTACACGCGCATCCCCCAATTCCTGTAAAATTATAGCTATACCCCGTAACTGTATATACCTAACTATACATATCCCTATACTATACTATATTACATAATAAAATACAAAAACATAAAAAATATAATAAAAGTACATATACGTATGTTGTAGTACACTATATACATATTAAATAGTATTTGGAAATAAAAAATAAAAATACTTTTTAGTTATTAATAATTCATTAAAAGAAATACAAAGAATAACAAACTTTAAAAAACTCATAAAAATATAAAAATGATCTAAAAATCTTTTTAAAAAACCTATAGTATATTTTACTATATTTTGCATAATAAAATAAAAACAAATAAAAATTAAATAAAAAAATTATAAAAATTATAAAACAAATTAAAATTTGTAAAAATCATAACTAAATAAATAAAAATCTCCTAAAAACGCATAACATATCATTTCGAAGATAATTTCATCTACTTTCTAATAAAAATAAAATAAAAAAATTATTACTGTTTGCTACCTTAAAAATTCAAAATACAAATCTGTTTTCAATAAAGACTTCATTTTTCATCTTAAAAATAAACCAGAGGCCATAAAAATCTTAAAAACTCTTTACAATCCATAAAAATAGAAAAACAAAAATAGAAACATAAAAATGACAAAAATTAAAATCAAATAAAAATTCCAAAATATTTTTTAAAATACTTAAAAATATATAAAATACCTTAAAATTTACGAAAACAATATAAAAATTCTTAAAAATCAATTAAAAATCCAGAAAAATTTAAAAATAAAATAAAAATTAGGAAACCATTTACCTTAGATATTCTATAGTTTAACCATAGTCTCCAACAGTTTGCCTCCCTGAGTTCGACACTCTCGTGCTTAACCGCTATACACTTAAGTTTATGAGTATAAATAAAATAAAAGAAGATTAACTAAAAATTAATCTTTTCTGGTAGAACTCACCTGGTCGATACAACGATCGCGGTACATTTTCTGTCTCTTTTGTAGGAATAAAGAAGCTGATCAGGTGGTGTTTTTCAATGCACAAATATCGATATATTAAAATGGATAAATATATAGTAAATAGGGTTACAAAGAGATATGTTTATATATGTATATGATCCGCAACTATGTCTGTTTTATACAAAATTTGACATCAGTATCCATATTCTTTTTAAAATAAATATTAATATAACTTTGATATCAACGACTATCGGTATACATATATATATATATAGTTGTAGATTTTCTTTTAACTAAATGCAAGATAATTCAATACCTCCATTCACCATTTTTGATATAATTATTACATAGTAAATCTATTTTGTATAATTATATCAAGTATAAGCCATCTAATGCATGCATGTTTAAGGTAATCAATAAATTATTTCAAACATTATCCAAATCTGATTCATATTCATTTATCTCTACAAAAAAATGGTTCTATAGTTTTCTTTTTAAAAGTCCATCCCTATATCATACGTTATAGAGTAAATTACAATTTGGGTCTCCATCTATGGGTCTGATCCCAGAATGGGCCCCGACTTTTAAATTGTAACGATTCGGGTCCCAGTACCATTAACGTAATGAACTTTTGGAGGTTGATGACGAATGTGCCCTTGTTTAAATGTTGGAACCCAACCCCCATTCCCTTCCCGACAAGGGCATATTCGTCATGAACCCCAAAATTCTCATTTCTTAAATGGCCCTGGGACCCGAATCGTTACAATTTAAAGATCAGGATCCATTCTGGAATTGGACCCATAAATGGGGACCCAAATTGTAATTTACCCTACGTTATATGATATTTATTATTGCAAAATTGTGTTTTACATTTGAACTAAAAAAATAGGTATATCATTATCAAATATTAATATATCAACCTTTTTTGTTATTATTTTTAAAATTTTATCTGATCATCGCTAAATTTTGAACTAAGAAACGAGCAAAAATTAGCTAATTAAAAAAACAGTAATGTAATAAGTATTTCTATAAGCACCATTGCCAATTATATTACAACAGATATGCCATTTGTCACTACTTTGAAGTGTACAAAATAATTTTGTAACAAATGTTATCATCATCATATATTCAACCATTGACGATATGGTGATGGATTTTAAAAGAACGTCGCTATAGATCCATTCCATTGCAGTGTACACATTTGGATCCGATTTTATATGATATGGGAACATTTTCGTATCCGTTAATACCCATATATGTTCCTATTTTCGTATTTGAAAACTGATAAGGATATGATGAGCCTTAAATCTGTATATATATAGGGTTAAATGGGGCTGCTCCCGCTGTACTTTTCTACATTTTTTTATTTTTTTAAATATCATCATGTATATTCATCTATATATCCCTCCAATATGCCATCCAAATTTCGTCAGAATTGAAGACTCATATGCCCTCCATCTAGAACAAGTTGATTACAACAATGTCTAGACCGTTGAAATTACATGTTCTAGATGGAGGGTATAGGAGTCTTTGTTTCTAATGAAATTTGAAGGGCATATTGGAGGTATATATAGATGAATATGCTTTGTGATATTTTTCAAAAAAAATAAAAAAATACGAAAAATGGGGGGCAAGGACAGCTCCATTCT
Organism: Ottelia alismoides; assembly: GCA_037367405.1. NCBI lineage: Eukaryota > Viridiplantae > Streptophyta > Magnoliopsida > Alismatales > Hydrocharitaceae > Ottelia > Ottelia alismoides. The sequence goes on from JAZKJV010001663.1 coordinate 322,957, forward strand.
CTCTCTCTCTCTCTCTCTCTCTCTCTATATATATATATATATATATCACAATTTACATCCCTAATGGTAGGATATTTATCTTTTACATTTAGATATAGTAGCATATAATTGATTTTAACACTAGAATATCTAAGTTTTATGTGAATTTTGTACCTTTTATAGTAATTAAAGGTTTCATACACATTATAATAATGATGGGAACTTGGGAGGCCAAGCGCACCCCCCCCCCTCTCCGTCTCTGGTGGGCTGGTTCTACAGAAAACATATGCATTACTGCATAGGATCCACTTCCCCTCTTCTCACCTTTCCACTGCAGCTCTGCTGTATAGCAGAGAATTTGCGCCCACACATCATGGGCCACGAGAACCGACCGTCTGTAGTGATTTCCACTGCTGTAACGTGGGGGCCGTCAGATGCGCGATGGATGGTCCTATCCCTGGCCCCCTATCAGGACCGTCCATCTCACATCCAAGGATCCTCTGCGTTACTGCAGAGGCAAACCACAGCAGACGATCCTCAAACACAATCAAGTTCTTACTGTGCAAACACAATCAAATATATTTGAATAATATATATGTCTAGTTCATAACAGTACAGGGGGCCTTCAACATCCGGTAGCCCTTCCTCATTCATCACTAGCAGAAAACGCTGAAATAGCTAGAGGCACGCATGCGATACATTACAGATATTAAAGGCAAACCATATAGAGAGAGTAGCAACTAGTAAGCATGTGGATCTCTTATCATGATCGACGATGACGATCACATGCATGCACGAAGTAATCAAGCCCGAGGAGACGGGACATCGGAGCTTCCTGCAGCATCAACCCTAAGACCCCCGGCCCTCTCCCTAACACTTTGGGCAATATGATTCATGCTCAAGCGGAGGAACTCATCCAGCTTCGCCTTGGTCCACCCTTCCACAGGGTCCCCGTGATAACGCAGCTCAAGCCGGCAGCCACCGTGCCCCAGAGACGACACCGTCCTCGTGACCGTAAATTCCTTATACCCAACGTTGCTTTCCACGACAGAGGAAGACATGATCATGTTGTGGTCATCCAGGAGCAGCAGCTTCTCCTTGACCCATCCCACGGGGCTGCCGTCGATGCTTGGCAGCTCAGGACTCCACGTGACGCGAACGCTGCCCGGCAGACCCTCGTCGCCTCCCACGTGCTGGGAACCGACGATGGTCGGTGTGTGACTGTGGAGAGTGTGGAAGGAGCTCCTGATGACGGACCAGGCGCCCATGGCCGTCGTTCCATGGAGATCCACTTGCACCGCTCCTTCCCACTTGTTGAAGGCCATTTAGGGTTCCGAATTCGAACTATACATGTTATGCATGCAATGCCTGCACCTTATTTATATTGCAGTAGCTAAGGGATCGTTTTCTAGTTTATATTTAAAATCCCTGCTTGCGTAGGTGTATCTTATTTGTTTTGGATCGTAAAGATTGCTTTCAGTCTTTCTTTACGAAAAGGGTAAATTACAAAAAAAAACCTCAATTATGTTTCAATTATCAATTAAAGTACTCATTTTTCAATTGTAACAAGGAGCGACGTGATCATATGGTTTTGTCTCAAATATAAGCCACTATAAGCTTCAATGACCCTTATATGTCGAGGTTAGATCTTTAAGTTGAAAGTTCATACCTTTATTTGTTAAAATTGAAAAATGAAGCCCTTAAGTAGAAATCCATGTATAATTGGAGCCCTTTTTTAATTTACCCTTATGAATATAACATAAAGTGAGAACGGTGGATATGACACTACAACAGATTACTTTCATAACGATGAATTGCAGGAAAGGAAATTTTTTATTAAAGATTTTGTTTCAACTAACGTTTGCTTGCCTAAAAAAATAAGAGATTTTTAACTACCAATACATTAGATATTATGTGCAACAAATTTTTTTATAGACGATCTTACTTTTGGCAATAGATTTGGTAAATCTTTGGTAAGTTTTTGTTGCCATAAATACAAAATCATATGTCTCATATCGTAGATATATACAGCATATTTTTTTATAGATATATGTATTTTTTTGTTTGATTCTGATATAACTTTCTTTAGTGATTAGTTGATAATAATATATCAGATGGATGTACTTTAACCCCTATTGATCTTTTGATCGATATTAATCAACTTACTTTTTATAAGAAGGATTTCTTTACTCTAGCATACGTAGTAATTTACATCGCCACAAGCTACATTTTCTGACACCATAACATGTTTATTTTGTAGTTTGTTATGTTTTGGTTGCTAATAGCTAAAATTATTTCTATTTTATTTTTTTCCTTTTGAATGAATATACATATATTCCTTCTCATGGTCTTGAAAAATTTAAAATCACGTACTACAACAAAATATTCTTGTGGCAACTAACTATAGGGAAGGACCTTCTAACTATCAAACATCTTTTTCCCATCATCGTCCAGACGTTCACACTCACACTGCGTAATAAAATAATAGGATTTTTATCCAGCAGAACCTATAAATTTTGCCAATTACCTATACGACCTTTTGCACAACGTAATTACCCCGTCAACCCTAAAAATTACCCCAAGAACCCTCACAGGCTTCAAACAATTAACCGGAGGGTTCATGGGATAAGAGTTGGCAAGTTTACGGGGTCGAAGGGAGAATTAGGTTGTTTCAAAGGTCGTAGAGGTAATTGGCAAAGTTTATTGGATCTGTCGGATAAAAATCCCTGAAATAATATGTTGCCACTACGGCAAACTAGATCTACAGTGACATGTATTTTAAATTCATTACCATATTGTATGCTGTTAAATATACAGTGATGAGTATTATTTATTGTTATATGATTTTTATATGAGAAATTAGCGATGGAAGTAAAATCAATTGCTATATTAGCAATGCTTTATATAACAACGCTTATGCGTTACTATTTTTTAATATTTGAATTAATCATTGTTAATTTTTTAGTTTATAATTTAGCGATGATTGCGTCAATTTTTTAAAAATACCAACAGATAAACATTGTTATATAGAGCATTCTTAGTGATATAGCAACAAATACGACTTTCATTGATAATTTTGAGGATAAAAAATCATTTAGCAATGGCTAATATTAGTCCATATATATTTAACAACGGACGATATAGTGTCCTGTTTAAAATGCACATTGTTATATACTTAATTTTGTGTTGTGACATATTTACTGAGCTTTTGACAACCGATATTGGTGACATTAATGTGTGAATCCCTTGGACATGAACCAAATTTCTATCATTAGATATTGTCGTCAAATGTGTTTTTTTAGTCGCTATTATCCAAGACAATGAATAAATTAATATTTTTTTCCTATCTTTCGTAGGTAAATATGCAACAAAGAACATTTTAAATTTGTTATTTGGTTCTTAAATTCATACCAATTATCGCATCCGTTACTATATTTCTAATAATGAATCATATAGAAATTATTATCCATTGATTTTTTTTGTTGTTACATTTATTAAGAACTAATATAAATTTTAATTATCGGATAAATTGTAGTTATATGAACCTTTGTCTAACGAATAAGACATTTGCTGTTAATTGTAAGAATGTATGCTAACTTTGCAAATGAATAATACTCATTGTTATATAGAAAACATTGGAAGATATGTAAATGAGTATTTTAGTTACGCGCTATTATAAGTCAATTTCGTCGAGTAAACACTCCTATATAAGATACTCTATCATGCCCTGACATGCTATCGGATGATGATCGCACTGGAAAATGATCATGGAAGCTCGCCCTTGGAGGGTGCACAAGAGGCATATATCACCTGTTGCGGATACTAAACACACTAATCCACTTTTGATACTTTTTTACTTAGGTTCATTTTTTATTAATTTGAATTTTTTTAATAATTTTGCTTCCTTAAAATATTATTAACCGATTGGACCACAACAAACTATCCAGTGTCATTATAGCTACAACAAAAATACATTCTAACAACAAACTTTAACGATAGCAATTAGACTTATGACAACAGATTTGGACAATAACATCACTAGTACATGTTGCTAAAAGTACAGCGACATTGTTTTTTTTTCAACTGACCATCTGCTGCCACAAGTTTTACCAATGGATTATTTTAGTGACGCGTGATGAAAATTTCAGCTGTAAATACGTCATCCACAGCTTGGAAGTAAATAAGTAGTCATTGTTTGGACATGATAAAGAGAAACGTGCTCATTGAATATGCACGCGAAAGCGAGATCTGAACCCTCTAGAATCACTAGCCATCGATCCATATTTTAGTTTGGTTTTTTTTATAATCTACCTAATCTTACGATCACACACTTGCAAGCATACTTATTTTAGTGAATCGCCAGTCCCACGATTCGATGCATAATATATTTGAAATTATAGAAAGACACAAAAGATGCCGATTCACTTTCTTGCTCGAAATTAATTAATTAGTTAATCAAAAGTATATTTTATTATTTTAGATATAGAAAGATTAATTTGCAAGGATGCGAGTAAAGAAGTTAATCCAAAAGAGGTTGCAAATAAAGTTGCAGATATGTAGTTGGAATATTGGCACTTTGGCTGGCAAGTTCATGGAGATGGTAGATATGACGAAGATTCAAATACTATGCTTCTAAGAGACAAAATGGGTTGGAGAGAAAGCAATGGAGATCGAGAAGACATGCTTTATACTTTGGTATTCAGGTAAAGATAAGGACAGAAATGGTGTCGGAGCGGTTGTTCATAAAGATTTGATGGATTATGTGGTTGAGGTGCAAATATTTGGGGATCGGATTATTTTGCTAAAAATGGTGTTCGAAGAAAAATTTCCGAATATCATCTCAATGTATGCACCATAATTTGGTTTAGATGAAAGGATTAAACAAGCTTTTTGGTAGGATTTGGATAAGATGATGCAGGGAATCTCATAAAGAAAGATGATTTTACCTAAGTGGAGATCTTAATGGACACGTGGGAAAGGATACTTCAGGGTATGCTAGTGTTCATGGAGGGCATGACTTCAAGGATAGAAATTAAGAGGGAAAAGTCATTCTGGATTTTGTAACGACTTATAATCTTTTCATAGCAAACACTTTCTTTAAGAAAAGGGAGGAGCATTTAATTACTTATAAGAGTGGCCCGACTAGAACACGGATAGATTACTTTATGTCGAGGAGAAGAGATCGGTTGTGTTACAAAGACTGCAAAGTAATCCCAGAAGAGAGTTTGACCACCTAACACCGCTTGTTAGTTATAGATGTGCAAACAAAAGGGTTGGTAAAGAAAAGAGGGTTTCCAAGATCATTAGAACTAGATGGGTGGAATCTTCAATTGAAGCAATCAAGTTTTAATGAGAAGTATTTAGAAAACTTATCTTGCGATTGTAACGGAAGTGCAAACGAGATGTGAGAGGCAGTAGCATTTTGTATCCGAAGGGATGCTAGGCGAATCAAAGGGAGGAGCTACACGCCAAAAGGAGACTTGGTGATGGGGGTGAAGGAGTGCAAGAGAAACTCAAAATTAAAAGAGCATGCTTTATAGCTATGTCTAAGGTAGAACATATGAAATGTCACAAACTATAAAATAGCAAAGAATGAAACAAAGAAGGCTGTAAGCGAAGCTAAGTCAAAAGCTTATAAAGGTTTATATAAAAATCTCGACTCCAAGGGGAGTCAGAAGGATATATTCAAGTTGACTAAAGCAAGAGAAAGAAAGACCAAAGACCTTTTTCAAGTGACATGCATTAAGGATGAGGAAGGTCACCTGCTTGTTATTCAGAATGATATAGAGACTAGATGGAAGTAGTGCTTCCATAAGCTTTTCATTGACGAAGGAAATAAAGAGATCACTTTGGGAGATCTAGCTGGTAGTAAAAGTTAGTTGAATCGTGCAAGCTATAGACGAACACAAATAAAGGAAGTAGATGAGGCTTTGAAGGTTATGAGACCCAAGAAAGGTTAGAACATGATGACATTCCTATAGAACCTTGGAAAGTATTAAGTGAGCGTGGTTTGGCTTGGCTTACAAATTTATTCAATATTTTTGACGAAGTAAGAAAATGCTTGAAGATTGGAGGAGGAGCATCATGGTGCCTCTTTATAAGAACAAAGAAGAAATTTAAAATTATTCAAATTACAGAGGTATCAAGCTGATGAGTCACACTATGAAAATTTGGGAACGTGTGATCGAAAGAAGGTTGAGGCAAGCTCCCAAAATAAAAGAAAATCAATTCAGATTCATGTCAAGTCGCTCAACTATTGAAGTCCTCTTCTTGTTAAGGAGAACAATGGATATTTATTGAGCTAAAAGGAAGAATCTCCATATGATTTTTATAGATTTGAGGAAGGCTTATGATTCTGTCTCACAGGAGATATTGTGCAGAGATTGGAGAAGAGAATAGTACATGTCCTATACATTAACCTCATAAAAAGATATGTATGATGGAGCTTTGGTCTGCATAAAGGTTTAGCTTTGAGTCCATTCCTTTTTACTTCGATTATGGATGAGTTGACAAGTTACATTTAGGATGAGATACCTTGGTGCATGTTATTCGTTGATGATATTGTGTTAATTGATGAGACTAGAGGTGGAGTAAATGAGAAGATTGAAATATGGAGACATGCATGGGAGACTAAAGAATTTCGTATAAGTAGGTCTAAGACTGAATATATAAAGTGCACTTTAGATGGAAGTAATGGTGAAGGAATCAAGGTGAAGATTGGTGACGATAACATTTAGAAGAGATTCTTTTAGATATTTGGAATCTGTTTTGCGACTTGATGGGAAATTGATGGATATGTTACTAATAGACTAAATTTAGGTTGACTAATATGGAGAGGAACCTCTAGGATTCTCTGTGATAAGAAAATTTCTTTGAAAATCAAAGGAAAGTTTTACAAAGCAGTCGTGGGACCTGCAATGCTCTATGAATCTGAATGTTGGTATGTGAAACATAGATATGTGCAGAGAATGATAGTAGTAGAAATGAAAATGCTAAGGTGGATGAGTGGACACACACACACACACACACGTAAATACTGATTCGGAATAATGCAATCAGAAGGAAAGTTGGTGTAACTCCCATCGAGGATAAGTTGCGAAAAAATCGCTTAAGGTAGTTTGACCATTTGCAAAGGAGGCCAACTGATGCACCGGTGAGGAGAAGCAAGTTTTGGGATGTTGAGCTGGCTAATAGAGGGTGAGGAAGGCCCAAGAAGTGTTTGAATGATCTTAATTTTTTGGATTTGAGCCCGGAAATGACCAAGATAGATCTGAATGGAAGCAAAGAATCTATTTAGCCGACCGTACTTAATGTGAGAAAAAGACTTTATTATTGTTGTAGGTATAGAAGGATATTCTTTGACCTAAATTAGCAGTTATATAATCCATAGAGTAATAAATATACAACGCATGTTCGACTTACAAGAAAACCATCCCATATTATTTAAATGGTAAGATTTATTTTACATTTAATATATATATATATATATATGCAATTTTCAACAATATAAAAAATCTTAATAAATATGTAAAACTGAGTTGAAAGTACATTTTACAATCTACTATTGCACTAGATGACTTTTCCATCTCCATCCTTTTAAAAATCCTTGTGTTTTTACATTGACATAGAGGCACCTATTGCTCATTCTTTTCTCGTAAAATCCCCTAACTCGAGGAGAACGACACATCCTTGTATTTTTGAAAGTTGATTGTCCACAGAGACGTCCACAATGCATCTATTAACATGCACTAAAAGATCTTATGTAAAAGTCATGTGTAGTAGTTACTCACATATATAAATAATATCATCTATTTCCTACTACCCTACTCACATTAGTCTATTAGAATCCCCTCCCACAATGGCTTTGTTTAAGGGCTTAATGCCTCTGATATAGGCTAGGGTTGTTCATGGGATGGGTACCCGACCCATTCAACCATGACCTGTCCCGACCCATCATTACAGGGTCAACAGGTCAACCTGACTCATTTCAACAGGTACCCGATTCTAACAGGTACCCAAATTATTTAAATGGGTAATGAATACCTGTGGGCACCTACAGGTCACTACAATACAAATCAAATGAACCATAACAATGCACAATTACAAAAAAAACAGAACAGGGCATTTCCTGTATACATACAACAGAGCAGGGATTTCATGTGTGCATACAACACTGGATTAAAAACGAGAGAGCAGATAAACATACATAAATATAATCTAATTAAAAATGAATAAATAATAAAAACGTTGTATGGATTCGGTAACTTTGGTGGACAGTCACTGGTCAGATATTTAATTTTATATGAAAGTGAATAACATGGCCGTTTAGCACACCTAATGATCGTAGTTACTAGTTAGCCATTACATCCCACAAATCCTTTCGAACTTCGAAGTCCCTGCCGCAGAAAATTGGAAGCTACTGATCCGCCCCATCAGAAAATTAACCAAATGGTGACCCATCTCTGCCCCTTCCCCTCTCCTTCATTCCTCCATCCACCACACGTTTCCCCTTCCCCCGCAGATCGAGAGCTCCCACCAAGATTCGACTACGTGCAAGAGATGGACGAGGACTCGCGGCAGAGGGTCATGGAGGACTACCCCGATCTGATGGATCTGATAAAGGAAGGGAGTATTGTGGTTGTGGAGAAAGAGAGGTTCGACTCCGTCCTCAATTGGAGGACCGAGTCCGTGGAGCCTGAGGTGATCTGGGTGTTCGGGACGTCCCATATCTTAGAGAAATCAGCCTCAGATGTCGCGCATGTGATTTCCTCGATGGGGTAGTCGATGTCACTACGATGACACGAAGGAGCAGAGAGTGACACTGGTGTTGTCAACAGGATAAACCAAGCATATATTAAACAGTAATCAAACAGATTCCAATGGATGGACAGATCAATATTACAGATTATTAAGATTAATAACATACAAATCCAATCCATTATCCGATTACAAAAAGCAAACCAGAACCGATTAATCAGACGGAAACAAACAAATGGGCGTGATCCAGAAAAGGGAAAGCAATAAATAAATTGCGGCAAAAAAAATATAAGAAAGATAAGGTTAGATATCACCGAAGCGTCCATGAAATGGACTGTCCTTAGAGAGGATTTCGCCCCCATAATACCGGTGCGTTGGTTACTGGCGATCCGCTCCCAGGATACGACGGTTCACGGTCGTCGTCCGCGCACACCGACGATACCGTCCTCGAAAGCACCCCCGAGAACTTCAGCCGAGAAGAAACAGGTCGCAGACGCGCGAGAGAGAGAGAGCGAGAGTGACGGTGGGTGGAGATTTTTTGCGAGTGAAGAAAAAACGGCATCGAGTGGGGGATATAAAAAGAAGGGCTCGCGTGCCCTATTGCGCAGTCCCTTAGGTTTCCGAAAACGCCCCTCAACGGTCGTGTCCTTTCGGATTCCAAAACCGCGGTTAAGTCGAGCCGTTTGGATCAAGTCCGATTCCCAATGTGATCGCAATTAAATTAATTTGTCTAATTAATTTAATCGATCAGCTAAATGAAACCCGCAGTAAAAGTATCGAGATCCGAGATCCGAATTTACTCTCCCGAGCCGGAACCGGAGTCGGAGCGGAGCGTAGCGCGCGCGCTTGTGTGGTCCTCCATTCCTCCTCTCTACTATTGCTACAAGAGCTTGGTGTGTGGACTCGTATATAAGTCCACCAAAAGTTTAGATCTCTAAGGTATGGTACTAAACTTCCATCCAAACTCAACATGTTTCAAATTTGAGAATTCCCAACTTTCCCTCCAAACCATTTGGTTTCCCAATTGAAACCAAATAAATGCCAATTGTAATTAATAGGTTTTTCAATTAAAACCTAAATACAATTTTAATACAACAATCCCCCACGAATTCACCAATTTGAAAAAGAGATTCAAAAGGATTAAGAGACCTCTTCTGGCTGCCCACACTTTGCTTTCAGTAAAGGTACCTTCCGGTTTGAACCTCTACCTGAGTTTACTACTTTCACTTTAACAGGAACGAAGTGAACTACGTCTTGAACTTCAGACCTTAGTGTTAGAGTATACGGTAGAAACAACAAAGCGTTGTTCTTGGTGCAATCTTCAGGGTTGGTGCTCTTAAAGGCCATGCACCCTTATCCTGTTTCATGAGTGTGTTCAGGAAAGACCCTCTTCCTTTAACTGCAGCCCACAATAACACTCACATAGGCGGCGTTCTCCTAGGATGCACTGCTAACATCCTGCCCAAAGGCTTGAACCCATTCAGAGCCTACGCTCTTCCTAAACTTGCAGCTTAATCATGCTTACGCATTAAACTTAGAGTGCCAACCAGTTCTCCAAACAGCTTGTTATTATCACATTGAACCTACTTTGTAGGATCTCCACTCAGATAGGTTGGGTTGCTATTGTAGAGGAACTCCCAATGGGTCTCAGTCCCATCCCAAGCCTAGACTTTAGAACTAAAGATCTATCAAGTCCCTTAGTCAACGGATCTGCCGTATTATCTTTGGATCCAACAAAATCCACAGCCAACACTCCTCGAGACACCAAATCCCTTAATGTCTTAAGTCCGATTTGTATGTGTGTCCTTGTTTTCTGATTGAACTTTGAACTCTTGATCTTGGCAATTGTGGTCATATTATCACAATGTACCGAGATCGCAGGAACAGGCTGACCTACCATGGGAATTTCAGACAGAAGTTCCCTTAACCATTCAGCCTCAATTCCAGTGGTGTCCAAAGCACACAGCTCGGCCTCAAAAGTGGATCGAGCTAGAATGTTCTGTTTCACAGACCTCCAGGAGACTACACCGCCTCCAAGGGTAAATACATACCTTGTGACACCATTACTCCCAGACTCCTCTATTTTCCCTATCCAGCTTGCATCACTGTAACCTTCTAGTACAGAAGGATGTCTACCATAATGCAAACTAAGGGAAATAGTTCCCTTCAAGTACTTCAGTACTTGATCCAGAGCCTCCCAGTGAGTACGGTCAGGACAGCTAGTGTATCTACTCAGCTTTGCAACCGAGAATGAAATATCAGGTCTCGTGCAATTTGCAAGATACATTAAACTGCCTATCACTTGTGAATACCTTAGCTGGGCTACAGGTACTCTACTTTTATTCTTAAACAGTGTTTTGGATGAATCAAAGGGGGTGCTTACAGCTTTGCAATCTTTATATCCAAATTTCTCAAGTACTTTCTCAACATAATGAGATTGAGAAATTACAATCCCATCAACTGACCTTGTCAGTTTGAAACCCAAGATCACATCAGGAACACCCATGTCCTTCATCTCAAACTTGCTACTCAAGAATACCTTAGTCTCATTAATAATCCTCATATGTGATCCGAACAACAATATTCATCAACATATAGCACAAAACAATACACTCATCACCTTTCACTTTGGAATAGACACACTTGTCGGATTCATGAACCTTAAAACCACATGACAAAATAATCGTGTCAAATTTTTCATGCCACTGCTTTGGTGCTTGTTTCAATCCGTAAAGGGATTTGACAAGCTTGCAAACCTTTCCCTCATTCCCAGGAGTTACAAGCCCATCAGGTTGATCCATATAGATCTCTTCCTCAAGATCGTCATGCAAGAAGGCGGTCTTCACATCCATCTGGTGGATAGAGAGATCATATACAGATGCCAATGCTATGAGCATCCGGATTGTGGTCATCCTAGTCATAGGGAAATATGTATCAAAATAATCAATACCTTCCTTTTGCCTAAAGCCCTTGGCAACTAATCTAGCTTTGTACTTTTCAATTGATCCGCCAGGTCTAAGCTTTCTCTTAAACACCCACTTGCACCCAATGGTAGAGCATCCTTTAGGTAAATCAACCAACTCCCAAGTCTCATTAGCCATAATGGAATCCATCTCAGATTTGATGGCTTCCTTCCATTGTTTTGCTTCAGATGAAGACATGGCTTCCTTGTAACTTGGTGGATCACCCTCGATCTGGTAGACAACGAAGTCGCTAACTAGATCCTTAGCTATCCGAGGTCTTTTACTCCTCCTTCGCTCAATCTCTTCAGAAAGATCATTGGGTTCAGGTTGAGTCTCAACCCCCACATTCGTTATCCTTTCCATTTGATCTGGAATAGATCCTGATGTAGAGGCACCCTCAATGGTCAGATTCTGAGGAATCCCAGTCTTCAACAGAAAGACATCCTCAAAGAAGGTAGCATCACGGAGTTCAACAATAGTGTTGACATCCATGCCCGGTATCTCGGACCGAATTACCAAGAACCTATATGCATAGCTATTTTCTAGGTAACCTAACAAGACCGCATCAACAGTTTTAAGACCAAGATTCTTTCTCTTGTGTTCTGGGACTAAAACCTTAGCGAGACAGCCCTACACTTTGAGATATCTTAAACTCGGTTTCCTATTTCTCCAAAATTCAAAGGGATATTTTTCCATATGTCTTGGAGGCACTCTATTCAGAATATGGCAAGCCGTATTCAAGGCTTCTCCCCACATATAGGTTGGAAGTCCAGAACTCTGTAGGAGAGCATTGATCATGTCAGTTAAGGTTCTATTTTTCCGTTCTGCTATCCCATTTGATTGCGGTGAATATGGGGCCGTAACTTCATGAACTATGCCAAAAGATTTGCATTGTTCATCAAATAAGTTAGAGGTATATTCACCTCCTCTATCTGACCTAAGGCGTTTAAGCACTTTTCCTGTTCGTGTCTCAGCTTCATTCTTAAAGATAAGAAATTTCTCTAAGGCTTCATCCATGGTTTTAATTAGATATACATAGCAGTATCTACTGCCTATTGAACACGGAAATCGCAGAGGTCGTGTTGACTCACAAGGCGAATCAATAGTCGCTGATTTGACCTCCAACGAAATCCGAAATTCAAACAACAATTAACCCACAGCAAATATATCAAGCAATGAAAGTAAATGTGCGGAGTTAAAATTTATTATAACTCTACAACAAGATGTGTATAGTGCAAGTATGTGTAGAGGTCGAACACAGGGAGCAGACAGGTAGAACGGGGCAAGTGAATGCACAAGTGTGTGAATGTGGTCAAAATGTCTATCTATGCTATATTTTTTGTGGGTTTTTAATTTATATTTTTTATTTAATTTTTTTAATTTTATATTTTTGTATTTTGATTTTTAATTTACTGATTTTTATTTTCTTTTTATAGTTTATATTTTTTTATATTTTCTTTTTCAATATTGGAAAATAAAGACAAGGTAATAAAAGGGGGAAAAAGATATTTATGAAAATAGATAAAAATATTCAAAAAATGAAAATAAAGTCTTTTTGGTCTTTTTATACTTTTTTACTGTTTTTATGATTTTGGGGTAATTTTTAGAATGTTTTTGGTATTTTTAATTAGCAAAATAAAGAAAACAGTAACAAAAATGCAAGGCTGAAACTTAAAATGGAGAAATAAAATAGCAAACAGTAACAAAAATTCTCCAAATTAATTTTACTTAAAGATAATAAAACAAAGAAAATTCAGGAAAAGAAAACACTATTTTTGGATTTTTTATGAATTTTATAAATTTTTATGAAGGTTTTTAGAGTTTTGCAATTTTTAGGAGTTTGGTTTTATATTTTTTAATGATTTTGGACTGAAGTTAGAACACAATAAGATAAGCAAAATATATTTTTTTGGGATTTTTCTGGAGTGTTTTTATTTTTTTTGGTATTTTATAAGCTAGACAGTGCACAAAATGGAAGTTTTTGATTTTTAATAAATATAAAAATAAAATAAAAACAAAAACTAAAATTGTGGCGTGGAAGTACAAGTTCCCAGGTGCTTAAGTCCAAAATTTTAGAATTTTTAGAGTTGAAATGAGCCTTCAAATAAATACCACAAGCAAGCAAAAAATGAAGGGCTGCCAGGGACCTTTGTGTGATTAGTCAGGAATCTAAGGGTCTCTGCGCAATATTCGCAAAAAATATATATATGCAAAATAAACTTGCTGGACTAAATCTAATAACAAAATGCCCAAAGGGCTTTCCCGCAAAATCGCCAAGCACCACGTGCACAGCACGTGCCTGGCGGGGCTGTAATCGCAATATCACAAAACTTAGGGGGCAAGTTCGCAAATTGTACCAAAAACAAAACGCAGCAGATGAAAGTTTTAACAGTAAACAACAAAAACGAAACTCGGCCGGGGTTATGATGGCAAAATACCCCCACTAGGCCACGTGGCAGTCGCGGATGCTCTTCAATGAGGGACGATCAACGGTGGCCTGCCCCTTGCTGCGGACGGCTGTGATCTAAGGGGAGGGAACCAGATGAACGGCGGCTGTAGCGCGCCCCTCCCCCCTCGATCTGTCCTTGCGCAGGCGGCTGAGGCGCGCCGGTGGTGGCGCGTGTTTCTTCTCCGGCGACTCGAGGCGCGGGGACCTCTCCTGGGACCTGCAAGATGCAAAAAAAAAGGGCTCGAGCACGTCGTCTCGGCCGGGTGGTTACGTGTGTGGATAGTGACGGGAAGTGGTGGAAACGTCCGGAGCTCGAGAGCTCCGGCACGCGATGGCGGATTGGACGGGTGCAAAACGAGAGAAAACGGATGTCTATCTAATCCTAAGGGAAAGCTGAGTTATAAAATGCAAGAAAAAAGAAGGAAGATATACCTCAGAGCTTGATGCTCGAGATGGGTACCTCAACGGCGAACCTTCGCCGGAGATGCGGAGAACGCCGCAAAAACGGCTCCTTCAACCAACCTAAAAGCACAGAGGAGGTGCTGTCACCACTCTCCACTGCTTTGGCGCAAAAAGGAAGGGAAAGAGTGGTCTAAGGGGACTCGAGATTTGAAAAATGGAGGAAGGGGAGGTTTTGAAGCACTGGCCGAGAGGGTGGAAAAAACGAGGACTAGATGACGGTTCAGCGGTCCATTCCCCTAGATAAGCTAGGGGCGTGTATGAGGGATGCACAAGGTCCAATACTCGTGAAGAATGCATCCCCAAAAGGTGAAAGATGCGCCCTCGAAAAAACCATGAAAACGGGTCAAAAACTCGTTCTGACATATAGCAGGCTGGGGTCAGAGAGTTGACCGCGGGTCAACTTTCCAACCCCCCTGGTTGGTCCACGTGGACCAACCAGGAAAAAGCCTGCAAAAAATGCTTAAAAAAATGTTTTAAAATAGTAAACTATTTTATTAGATTTAGGTTATAAAATAAAAAGTGTTTATAATTTTATGTAGTATTTTATTCTTATTTTTAATTATTTTTATGAGGTATATTTTTACAAGTTTGCATTTATACCCTTTATAGTATATATATCTATATATTTAAGTATTCTATTTTTTATTTAGGTATTTTTATCATTATTATTTTTATTTATGATTTTATAAAATTATAAAATACTTTTATATACATAAATATATTTTTATTTTATTTTTATGAAATATTTTGTATATTAAATAAAATACAAATATGTTTTGTATAGGTATATGTGTAGGTAATGTAACTATGTCTTTTATTTTTAAGTATTTTATTTTTGTTTTTATTTAGGTTTTTATTCTCCTTTTAATGTACATAATTATTATAAGTATTATTTACAACATTATAAAAATATAAAATTATAAAAATAATAAATAAATAATAAATTGAATATTTTAATATGTAAGTATACAATGAGGGTCCAAAACTCAACTTTCAAACCGTAGCTCCGCCAAATGCGAAACCACCGCCATTAATTAGCTTATTTTCTTCTATATACAATTAAAGGTGAGTACGCTGCATTCGGAGTTTTTATTTGTGAGATACGGGTCTGGGAAGTTGGCATTCTGGATTTTTATTCAGACCATAACTTTTTATCTGTGCATTATTTTTCAGTGAAATCAATTTTGTATTTTTCTTTATAAAATTATCTACAACTTTCATGTATAAAGTTTCTTTATTTGATGTACAAAAAGTGGAACCAAAAATAGGTCCTGAAATGAATAAAGAATGAATAAAATAAAAGGAATTTTATTGGTATTTTTGGCCCTTATCTCCCCCTACTTTACTCCTTGTCGACCTATTCATCAAGATGCCTAGGTCTCGGGTTTCGGGTCATAAAATATTTACAATATTTTATTCTTTTTCTTTTCTTTTCTTTATTCTATAATTTTGGCTTTTAAAAACCGCATTTTATACAATATTTACATACATATACATGAATGCTAAAATGCATGAATTACGCCTATTTACGCGCATTTACTAGGGTTTTTAAGGCCAAAATGATAGAATAAAGATGATGAAACGTAGATTCATCACTGCCGTCATCTATAAAGGTGATAAAGTATTTGTTATTGTCTCGGGTCAACACACCATTAAACTCACAGATATCCGTGTGCACTAGATCGAAGATCTCACTATTTCTAGAGACAGACTGAAAAGACTTCCTAGGTGTCTTAGCTTGCACACATATTTCACATTTTTGAGTTTTATCAATAGTGTGTTTAGGGATCAACTCTAAATTCATCATTCTTTTAATTGAATTTAAGTTTACATGTCCCAATCTACCATGCCACAGATCACAAGATTCTAGATTATTCACAACATGAGACACAGCACTAGAGCATTCAGCATTCAAAACATTCATTTCATTTATGTTTACTGAATCACATCTAATTCTAAATAACAAATCAAAATCAGCCAAATAGCCTTTTCCATAGAAAATACCATGTCTCAGAATAACAACTTTATTATATTTAAAGTTTAATTCAAAACCATTTCTAACTAAGATAAAGCCAGATAACACATTTTTCTTGATGTCAGGAACATGCAGCACCCTGTGCAACGTCCAGACACGTCCAGAGGAGAACCTCAAGTTGACTTGTCCCGACCCTAGCACCATGGCCGCAGAATCGTTCCCCATCTTCACAGTCCCACCGCTGCAGGTCTGATAAGAAGAAAACAACGTTCTGTCAGAACATATATTTATATTGGCTCCCGTATCCACGAGCCACTCATTTGGATCATGGATATGGTATAGTTCAGGTTTTACAGAGACATACCCCTCGCTAGCCCCGAGTCACATAGTGATCATGTTTACTTGTGGATTCCCGTCTGTAGCCTTAGGTTAAGCCTTCAAGGACGGACAATCCTTCTTCCAATGGCCAACCTGATTACAGTGCCAGCAGGGTTTATTCTTTGCATTTTTCTGGATCTTGCCCTTTGGTTTCATTTTATTGTTATTAGGACCCTTTCCCTTCTTATACTTGCCCTTCGAGGTCATAAAATTGACCTTAGCCTGAATATCAACAGGAAGCACAGGTTTTTATTTCCTGTATTCCTCGTCTATGGTAATTGCCACCATCAAGTCATCCATAGAAATTTTCCCCTTTCTGTGTTTTAGGGTCATACCGAAGTCTTCCCACGATTTGGGGAATTTTTTTATGATGCACATGACCTGAAACTTCTCTGGAAGTTTCATTTCGGCATCCTCTAAACCATGGAGCAGGAGTAAAAACTCGTGTGCCTGTTCAGAAACTGACTTTCCCTCGGACATGGAAAACTTCAAAAACTTAGCTACGGAGTATTTCTCAATACCGAGGTCTTCGGTATTATACTTCCGATCCAAGTCTTCCCATAGCCCCTTCGCAGTCTGCGTGGACGAACAATATACGTCAAACAATGTGTTGGACAGAGCCAACAAGATGCAACCATGACATATACGGTCGCGTTCCTTCCACGCAGATTGTGCCTTATGGTTATTGGGTGAGGGGTTTTCCATCTCCACCGTAGGAAAGTCGGTTTCAAGCATCGAGATTAACCCTATGGTGGTTAATCAGATCTTCATGCGTTGTTGCCAACGCTTAAAGTTCTGTCCACCGAATTTTTCAGGCATACCCGTCATATCTACCCTCGATTTAAACATTGTTTCCGACATAGTTTTATAATCGGTTCCGAAAATCCTCTCTAAGATTGTTGTCAACAGGATAAACCAAGAATATATTAAACAGTAATCAACGGATTCCAATGGATGGACAGATCAATATTACAGATTATTAAGATTAATAACGTACAAATCCAATCCATTATCCGATTACAAAAAGCAAATCAGAACCGATTAATCAGACGGAAACAAACAAATGGACGTGATCCAGAAAAGGGCAAGCAATAAATAAATTACGGCAAAGAAAATACAAGAAAGATAAGGTTAGATATCACCGAAGCACCTTGGAATTTCATAATGACAGAAATGATTCCTCTCGACCGCTTTATAGATCGGTCCGCCAATTGAACAATTTCTCGTAATTTCCTTATCGGTCCGAGTTTGAGTTCGTGAAATACAGAGGTCGGGAGGATATTGATCGGTGAATCGTCATCATTCCGAGCATGGGTGAAAATTATGTCTTTGATTTCATAGTCAAATCTGGGCAACCGCTTCACTATGCGGCTCTTGATTTTTCTCCTCAACACCAAGTAGGAGGCCATTGATAAGATATGTCTTTCGGTCTTTGTTCTAATCATGTCCGACTTTTTCTTAGTTAATTTGTCCATTATAAATCTTTTAAGGTCAGGGAAGTATTCAATGGCCTGTAGAAAGGGGAGTTCAAAAATCAATTTCTTTCCTAGTGCTTCCCGTAAAGTAGGATCCAAATTATTCAAATCTTCTTCAGTTTCAATTTTTATGTATTTTTCGAGATTTTCAATTTTTTGTGATTTTCGAATATTCTGATTTTTTGGTATTTTCTGTGTGGTGTGGTGATGTGGTGTATTCTTCAGATGAGCAGGGGTTCGGATGTTTAGAGTGGGATTCAGAGGTGTAGTCATTTCTAGGGGAATAATATGCATAGGTGTCGATGTCAGAATCGTCCCTAGGTTTTTGAACATCCTCAAAATTGTCAAAATGAGATCCAATCATTTTCTCATTCATTTTTATGTCCGAGCTCCCATAGAGTGAAATTAATCGGTCGGTTAATTTTTGAAACATATCCTCTATTGAATTGAATCTCTTATTTATCCTCGAAATATCATCCTTAAAATTATGTTCATGATCAATCATGGGAGCAGTCGGTGTGTGTTCGATAATTTCATCTTCCATTTTCCCGTTTGTGTTGTGAGGAGAGTTTCTTGGAATATCTGACATATGATCATTATTTTCTGAAAATTTCTCCTCAAAAATCATGGAAGGAGACTGCTCATATGGTCCAGGCATGTGTAGCTGGTCTGAGTAGAGTTCATGAGTAGTCAGACCTTGATATTGTGGAGTCAGCATACAGGGTTTATGTGTTTCTAGGAGGTTAGTCTAGTCCTCTGTATGAGTATCATGTATGACGAGGGGTCTACTATGGTCAATCCAATGCCGATGATCATTCAGTACTTGTCTTTCCATCTGGGTTTGGTTTCTCTGCCAGTCATGAGACTCAAAGGGATTTTGATTTTGAAATATTTCATTGGCGTGAAACTGAGAATAAGGTGGTTCAGTCCAAGATGGTAGGTGGTTATTTGTGGTTGGATGATTTGAGTAAGAATTCAATGAGGGGGACGAATTTATTTACGGATGAAAGTTTCCTGCAAATGTTGGAGGATTAATGAAAGAAGAGGATTTGGTTGATTTGGGCCTAACCGAAACAAATTCATTTTCATAGTATAGCTCTGATGGGTTTTCAGATAGATGTTCGGTCATTTTTGAGAGGAATGAGGGGTTGGATCTGCAAAAGTTTTTGGACAAGAGTTCCATGATGAGATTTAAATCAAGAAAGGAGAGAGATGATTGCTTGGGATAGTCAAAAGAAATTTTATCAAATGTACGGCTATTGATCTTCGATATCGGTTCAGGCACACCAATGCAAACACAATTCAAACTCCAGGTTCACCAACGCACACAATGAAGCCGTAAGAGTTCGGCTATTATCTTTTCAATTTTAGTTGGTGATAAATCAATCTTGGCAAAAATTTAGCGAGCTGTTAGGTGCCGAAATTTCAGATTTGGGCTCTAGCCTTAAGTGTCGTCTCTCGCTCACTCAGAAAAATAGAAACATCCAAGGTCGGGGTTGCTCTCCCACAGAAATTCTTGATTTTATGGGTTATTTAAGATCGACTATATTTAGCAGTCCCAATTTTGATTAGGTGATCACTGAAGAATTAAAATGAGCACAAATACACGTCTACCGTCCAGTCCCAATTTCCTTTAGAATTATGTGATAAAACAAGAGGGAGGAATTCGAGAAAAGATGATGCACGTGGAAAACAATGATGAATGCTCAGTTAGAAGACTTATAGTGAATCCTCGCAATCTTCATGTGGGATGCAATACATAAATTGAAAATTATTCTATATGAAATGCAAGCCGATGAAAAACTGCATCTAAGCAGAATGTTCTTTTAGCAGAGAAGAATTGAGTTAAATTTGGCTAAGTTGAATGATCTATGTGTGTCTCGATTAATGTGAAGTGTAGCTTAAGATCCTACGAGCACAATCAAAAAAATGTAAATGCTCTGAGAGCCGTATGTGCAGGTCTATCCTAATCGCCACTCAAGTCGGGCCCCACCCTCACCGGAGAGTGAAACAGGCCACGACACACCACAGAAAAGTTCAGAGTCCTTTTACACACGTGAGAGTCCAAACGGACACCGCTATAAATGAGCAGAAATTGAAATTTACAGAAATTAAAGCCTAGACTCTACGCTCTCTCACGACTCGACTCGATCTTAAATTAATTGCGGCTTCTTCGGATGTCGGTGAAGATGCTTCGGTTTCTTGAAAAACCGATTCACGTACGTTGGGTACCTCACAAGAAAAATAAGAGAGATTTGTGTAAGAGAGTGACTCAGAAAATAATCAAAAATAAAATAAGCGAAATAAATACTGAAAAATAAATGCAGGAAATAAAATGAGATTTACAGTGAAAAATTCGGGTTCAGACTACCCGAATGCGGAAAACCGAACAAAAATTTTCAAAACAAAAACTAAGCTGTTTGCCTCCCCGGCAACTGCGCCATCTGACGTTTCTGAAATCCGCGATGTTAAGAAGTTGTTTTTATCTATTCGTGCCAAAAATTTGGTTTGTCGTTCGTTGCAGGCGGCAATCGAAATTGGTCAAGAAATAACCACAAATATTATTCAATTTTTATTAAGTGGTTTTATGTTTATTTTACTTGGACAAGTCCCAAGGTCGATCACAAGGAGGTAAAGGAACAACCTAGAGTTATGTCTATCAAAATTCATGTGCGGTTTCCGAGGCGGTCTTTTTTTGGAATTTTCAATGTAATAAGGGATGCAAAATGCATGTTTTGGGCTACTTTAGGGACTAAAATAAAAATTTCAATCAAATGATGTCTAAAAAATATGAAACTTGGATACAATGTAAAATATGATGAAATGAGTACACTGTATTTTTTTGGAATTTTTGGATGCAATAAGAATTTTTTATGAATTTTTAATCACAAATAAAAAGAATTTCAATATTTAATTAAAATAAATTTTAAACCTATTTATTTTCAAGGGATAAAATTATCTAAGATCTATCACTGTGTGATTACTCTCAGAAAAATCCCAAACCTCGAAAATGTGAGATCTAATACCTATTAGAAATTAAACACTGAAATATGCAAAATGATTTTTACAGGGCAAACTATGTATGCAAATGCAATTCTTTTTTGGGCACAATGTCAAGAACAATTATCTCTACAATATGTGATTTTTCAGGAATTTTAAGAGCAATGGTTAATCAAATATGAAATTCAGAGCACAAAGTGGACAAAATATACAATTTTCCACAAAATAATTAATTATTAATTAACCATCAATCGCAAAAATGCCCACAATATGTTAAAGTATAGAGAATTAAATGGCAAACATAGTGCTATTTTTGGATTAATAAAATAATGTAGAAAAGAGGTTCAAAACAAAGAGGGAAGACAGGGGTACAGATCCAATATAAATAAATTAAATAAATTAAGCAGGGGGGACCTAGATGCAATTTCCAGTAACCGGAGGGTGTCTTTGCAAAAATTTCAGCGGGGACTCATGCGCAAATAGGGAGATGTCTGGGAGCGTCTCTGTAATTTGCCCCAAGGTCACGTGCGACGCACGTGACCCGGGACTAAAGGAGCCTGTGGACGTTCCCCCTACGCACGTGCCTCGCACGTGCGTGGGGGCCTCGGGCCTCACGCCCGGTGGCGAGGCGGTGGTGTCGGGGCGGAGCTCTGCGCTAGAGGTGGTGGCGTGGCTCCGGTGACGTGGCGGAGGGCCAGTGGATTGCGGCTTGTTGAACGGAGACGTTGGCGGTGGCGAGGCGGAGGCGTACTGGCGGTTGTTGTCGATGTCGCTGGAGATGGAACGTCGTTCAGAGGTTGAAGCTGTTGTTGGTCGAAGTCGATGGAGGTTGGCGTAGAAGGCGATGGCGATGTTCGAAGTCGCGACGGAGGTGGAATCTCGCGGAGGTGTTGGCGGGTCGTCATGGGCTCGATGTCGAATCAGAGAAGGCGGTCGTTTGTAACTGGCTCGATAAAGATTGGAGCATCGGCAGCAAGGCGGCGAGGAGTCGCTACTGCAACGGCCACGGGGAGGGGAGTGGCCGGATCTCGCCGCGAAGATGAAGCTTGTCTGGTTGTCACCATCGGAGAAGCTTGAAGTCGAGGGCTTATCGGTGGTTGAGGAACGGGGGAGGGTCGGAGCCCTTTAAATAGGAAAGAGGGTGAGGGGCTGACGATGGAGGCGAGGCTCGCGGAGGAGGTTGCGGAGGTTGTTAGGGCGGCGTGTGAGATCCGCAGAGGGGCGGTTGGCCGGTGCGGAAATCACATGGGTGAGAATAGTTGTGGCAGCGAGGTTGAAGATGACGCGCGTGGGCCGTCCGATCGGCCGAGATCGGACGGCCCGGATCGTGACGCGTGGCGGGGGCTGTTGAGTAGGCGTGGCACGTGCGGAGCACGTACCGGGGATGCACGTTCGACGCACGTGCGATGCTTTTATTTTTGAATTTTTTTTAATAAAAAGAATAAAAATAAAGGCTAAAAAATGTTGACACATGGCGGCCCCAGAGGCTGCCACGTGTCAGCATCAGAAAAATCCGTAAAAAAAAGTTTTGTAAAATCAAAAAGAAATAGTAAACGACATCGGATCAAAAACGTTCCTTCACGAAAAATGCTCGTCTCGATGAGATCTACAACTTTCATGAAGATATTAAAGCCAAAATCGACCAAATGCAAAAAAAGTGAATTTTTTGGGGTATCCCATGTACATAGAATACCTTGATTTTTGGGTTTTCTAATTTTTTGTCATTTTTAAACCCAATAAAAACCCGAAAAAAATACAGAAAAAACAAAGATAAATAAAGACATCTAAATCTAATTTTTTTTGGATTTTTATTGATTAAGAAAGTATGTACATAAAATACGGGTCAACACCGCTAAAATACACAATGTACAAAAGAGGCCCAGAACCCAACTTTCACATATGAGCTCCGATTTACTTGAACTTGGTCTTGTTTTGAAGTTAATTGAATGTATATTAGTTCAAAAGTGAGTAGGATCAAATCGGACACTGGATGAGGAAGATATGGGGCTTTTAGTCCGAAAATCCTGAAACTAGGGTTTGGGTTTTCGGTCCACTTAACAGGTTAGTGATTTTTTTGTATTTTTCATTTATTCTTGTTGGTGATATGTACACAGTGGAGGTGGTTTTGTGTCATTCGGAGTTAGCATGAAGGAGTTAAAAATCTGGGAAATTAGGCTATTTACTGGTCATTTTTGGCTTGGATTGTTGGCTTCTTATTTTGTGCAAAAATGATGGATAAAATGCCATTCTTAGGCAAACATGCATGAATGCTAATTATGTAGAATAAATGCAGAAATGCTGATGATTTTGAGGGATTGGAGCTTAATAAATGAGATTTAGAGTGATGAATCCGAGATTCATCAGCCGCGTGTCGAGGCGAAGACCTTCTGGAGTTGATGCTCCAGACTCCACAGGAGGACTCATCCAATCTATCCGTATTCCACTCCAGGTTCTCTTCTCTATTCCCCTTTCTCTTCCGTTTCCCTTTTTCTCCTCAATCCCTCTCTTCTCGTCAATCTTGTATACCAAATCGATTAAGATAATCACATCTTCATCCGCACATCATTCCATTTTCTGCACCTTCTGTCGCAACCTACCACCTCATGTCCATCGGATCCGAGCTTGGGCTCCAACTCCTTTATCATCGCAGGAGTCCCTCATCCATTACCTTACTGCTCTAACGATTAGCCCAAGAATCATCTTCGAGCTATAGATCTTCAATTACAGGTTTAGATCTGTAGATGCGCTTGGAAGACGTGTATTTGGATATTGTCATATGATCCCTCATCCATTACCTTACTGCTCTAACGATTAGCCCAAGAATCATCTTCGAGCTATAGATCTTCAATTGCAGGTTTAGATCTGTAGATGCGCTTGGAAGACGTGTATTTGGATATCGTCATATGAAGCCAATCCATCTGGAGTTGATTTGACTTGAGAATACTTTATTTGGAATTTCCGAGCTCATCAGAGATTTAGATCCAGACATTGGCAGGAGATTCGTTCAAGTATCTCCAATTCTACTTGTAACATCCAATTTAGACTGTAGCGTCTGGAGTCTAAGAGGACAGTTGATGTGAGATTGTTGACATCATCTGGAGGCTAAGCATCGTCTGCACTTGGAGAACCTTCGAGCATCAAGGCATTGGATGCGTCTGAAGCATCATGGACCTTTCTCAGAGCTCTGTCTGATCCGTTCGCACGACACGATAGAGAGTGTCATCACCAAATTGACCGTCCTCGCATCAAGCATCTGATCGGAGTTTCTTCATCGCCTGCAGTTTTTCGAAGACGAAGCCATCGCTCTAGATCGTGCTCCTCCTGCATCGAGAAGCTGCCGCCTCGAGTAGCTTCCGCCGTGCCCTCCGTCGTCCAGGAAAGATTGGGGGTGAACGAACACCTCATTCCAGATCTAAGAAGGACCTTCAGATCCAACCTTAAACGAATGTTGCAAAACCCTACAACGCGTCAGTCGCAGCGCTAACGTCACCCCCACCCCACCGCTGAAGGGTGAAATACATCCAATTATTGCTGAACATCACATGCCCGAGCACGTGATTGCCTGGACAGATTGCAGGGACAACCTCAAAAGCTTTGCTATTCACAAGTCCCTGTTCAGATGGAGAGCACGGGTGCTATCACGCGAAAATTGAGTATTTTGCGCAGAGACCTACCAATTTCATTTATATTTCACGCGCACCCCCAGTTCCTGTACAATTATAGCTATACCACGTAACTGTATATACCTAATTATGCATATCCCTATACTATATACTATATTACATAAATACAAAGAAAAACATAAAAAATATAATAAAAGTACATATACGTATGTAGTAGTACACTATATACAATATTAAATAGTATTTGGAAATTAAAAATAAATTACTTTTTTAGTTATTAATAATTCATTAAAAGAAATACAACAAAATAACAAACTTTAAAAAACTCATAAAAATATAAAAATGATCTAAAAATCTTTAAAAAAAACCTATAGTATATTTTACTATATTTTGCATAATAAAATAAAAACAAATAAAAATTAAATAAAAAACTAATAAAAATTATAAAAACAAATTAAAATTTGTAAAAATCATAACTAAATAAATAAAAATCTCCTAAAAACGCATAACATATCATTTCGAAGATAATTTCATCTACTTTCTAATAAAAATAAAATAAAAAAATTATTACTGTTTGCTACCTTAAAAATTCAAAATACAAATCTGTTTTCAATAAAGACTTCATTTTTCATCTTAAAAATAAACCAGAGGCCATAAAAATCTTAAAAACTCTTTACAATCCATAAAAATAGAAAAACAAAAATAGAAACATAAAAATGACAAAAATTAAAATCAAATAAAAATTCCAAAATATTTTTTAAAATACTTAAAAATATATAAAATACCTTAAAATTTACGAAAACAATATAAAAATTCTTAAAAATCAATTAAAAATCCAGAAAAATTTAAAAATAAAATAAAAATTAGGAAACCATTTACCTTAGATATTCTATAGTTTAACCATAGTCTCCAACAGTTTGCCTCCCTGAGTTCGACACTCTCGTGCTTAACCGCTATACACTTAAGTTTATGAGTATAAATAAAATAAAAGAAGATTAACTAAAAATTAATCTTTTCTGGTAGAACTCACATGGTCGATACAACGATCGCGGTACATTTTCTGTCTCTTTTGCAGGAATAAAGAAGCTGATCAGGTGGTGTTTTTCAATGCACAAATATCGATATATTAAAATGGATAAATATATAGTAAATAGGGGTACAAAGAGATATGTTTATATATGTATATGATCCGCAACTATGTCTGTTTTATACAAAATTTGACATCAGTATCCATATTCTTTTTAAAATAAATATTAATATTACTTTGATATCAACAACTATCGGTATACATATATATAGTTGTAGATTTTCTTTTAACTAAATGCAAGATAATTCAATACCTCCATTCACCATTTTTGATATAATTATTACATAGTAAATCTATTTTGTATAATTATATCGAGTATAAGCCATCTAATGCATGCATGTTTAAGGTAATCAATAAATTATTTCAAACATTATCCAAATCTGATCCATATTCATTTATCTCTACAAAAAAATGGTTCTACAGTTTTCTTTTTAAAAGTCCATCCCTATATCATACGTTATAGAGTAAATTACAATTTGGGTCTCCATCTATGGGTCTGATCCCAGAATGGGCCCCGACTTTTAAATTGTAATGATTCGGGTCCCAGTACCATTAACGTAATGAACTTTTGGAGGTTGATGACGAATGTGCCCTTGTTTAAATGTTGGAACCCAACCCCCATTCCCTTCCCGACAAGGGCATATTCGTCATGAACCCCAAAATTCTCATTTCTTAAATGGCCCTGGGACCCGAATCGTTACAATTTGAAGATCAGGATCCATTCTGGAATTGGACCCATAAATGGGGACCCAAATTGTAATTTACCCTACGTTATATGATATTTATTATTGCAAAATTGTGTTTTACATTTGAACTAAAAAAATAGGTATATCATTATCGAATATTAATATATCAACCTTTTTTGTTATTATTTTTAAAATTTTATCTGATCATCGCTAAATTTTGAACTAAGAAACGAGCAAAAATTAGCTAATTAAAAAAACAGTAATGTAATAAGTATTTCTATAAGCACCATTGCCAATTATATTACAACAGATATGCCATTTGTCACTACTTTGAAGTGTACAAAATAATTTTGTAACAAATGTTATCATCATCATATATTCAACCATTGACGATATGGTGATGGATTTTAAAAGAACGTCGCTATAGATCCATTCCATTGCAGTGTACACATTTGGATCCGATTTTATATGATATGGGAACATTTTCATATCCGTTAATACCCATATATGTTCCTATTTTCGTATTTGAAAACTGATAAGGATATGATGAGCCTTAAATCTGTATATATATAGGGTTAAATGGGGCTGCTCCCGCTGTACTTTTCTACATTTTTTTATTTTTTTAAATATCACCATGTATATTCATCTATATATCCCTCCAATATGCCATCCAAATTTCGTCAGAATTGAAGACTCATATGCCCTCCATCTAGAACAAGTTGATTACAACAATGTCTAGACCGTTGAAATTACATGTTCTAGATGGAGGGTATAGGAGTCTTTGTTTCTAATGAAATTTGAAGGGCATATTGGAGGTATATATAGATGAATATGCTTTGTGATATTTTTCAAAAAAAATAAAAAAATACGAAAAATGGGGGGCAAGGACAGCTCCATTCTCTCTCTCTCTCTCTCTCTATATATATATATATATCACAATTTACATCCCTAATGGTAGGATATTTATCTTTTACATTTAGATATAGTAGCATATAATTGATTTTAACACTAGAATATCTAAGTTTTATGTGAATTTTGTACCTTTTATAGTAATTAAAGGTTTCATACACATTATAATAATGATGGGAACTTGGGAGGCCAAGCGCACCCCCCCCCCCTCTCCGTCTCTGGTGGGCTGGTTCTACAGAAAACATATGCATTACTGCATAGGATCCACTTCCCCTCTTCTCACCTTTCCACTGCAGCTCTGCTGTATAGCAGAGAATTTGTGCCCACACATCATGGGCCACGAGAACCGACCGTCTGTAGTGATTTCCACTGCTGTAACGTGGGGGCCGTCAGATGCGCGATGGATGGTCCTATCCCTGGCCCCCTATCAGGACCGTCCATCTCACATCCAAGGATCCTCTGCGTTACTGCAGAGGCAAACCACAGCAGACGATCCTCAAACACAATCAAGTTCTTACTGTGCAAACACAATCAAATATATTTGAATAATATATATGTCTAGTTCATAACAGTACAGGGGGCCTTCAACATCCGGTAGCCCTTCCTCATTCATCACTAGCAGAAAACGCTGAAATAGCTAGAGGCACGCATGCGATACATTACAGATATTAAAGGCAAACCATATAGAGAGAGTAGCAACTAGTAAGCATGTGGATCTCTTATCATGATCGACGATGACGATCACATGCATGCACGAAGTAATCAAGCCCGAGGAGACGGGACATCGGAGCTTCCTGCAGCATCAACCCTAAGACCCCCGGCCCTCTCCCTAACACTTTGGGCAATATGATTCATGCTCAAGCGGAGGAACTCATCCAGCTTCGCCTTGGTCCACCCTTCCACAGGGTCCCCGTGATAACGCAGCTCAAGCCGGCAGCCACCGTGCCCCAGAGACGACACCGTCCTCGTGACCGTAAATTCCTTATACCCAACGTTGCTTTCCACGACAGAGGAAGACATGATCATGTTGTGGTCATCCAGGAGCAGCAGCTTCTCCTTGACCCATCCCACGGGGCTGCCGTCGATGCTTGGCAGCTCAGGACTCCACGTGACGCGAACGCTGCCCGGCAGACCCTCGTCGCCTCCCACGTGCTGGGAACCGACGATGGTCGGTGTGTGACTGTGGAGAGTGTGGAAGGAGCTCCTGATGACGGACCAGGCGCCCATGGCCGTCGTTCCATGGAGATCCACTTGCACCGCTCCTTCCCACTTGTTGAAGGCCATTTAGGGTTCCGAATTCGAACTATACATGTTATGCATGCAATGCCTGCACCTTATTTATATTGCAGTAGCTAAGGGATCGTTTTCTAGTTTATATTTAAAATCCCTGCTTGCGTAGGTGTATCTTATTTGTTTTGGATCGTAAAGATTGCTTTCAGTCTTTCTTTACGAAAAGGGTAAATTACAAAAAAAAACCTCAATTATGTTTCAATTATCAATTAAAGTACTCATTTTTCAATTGTAACAAGGAGCGACGTGATCATATGGTTTTGTCTCAAATATAAGCCACTATAAGCTTCAATGACCCTTATATGTCGAGGTTAGATCTTTAAGTTGAAAGTTCATACCTTTATTTGTTAAAATTGAAAAATGAAGCCCTTAAGTAGAAATCCATGTATAATTGGAGCCCTTTTTTAATTTACCCTTATGAATATAACATAAAGTGAGAACGGTGGATATGACACTACAACAGATTACTTTCATAACGATGAATTGCAGGAAAGGAAATTTTTTATTAAAGATTTTGTTTCAACTAACGTTTGCTTGCCTAAAAAAATAAGAGATTTTTAACTACCAATACATTAGATATTATGTGCAACAAATTTTTTTATAGACGATCTTACTTTTGGCAATAGATTTGGTAAATCTTTGGTAAGTTTTTGTTGCCATAAATACAAAATCATGTCTCATATCGTAGATATATACAGCATATTTTTTTATAGATATATGTATTTTTTTGTTTGATTCTGATATAACTTTCTTTAGTGATTAGTTGATAATAATATATCAGATGGATGTACTTTAACCCCTATTGATCTTTTGATCGATATTAATCAACTTACTTTTTATAAGAAGGATTTCTTTACTCTAGCATACGTAGTAATTTACATCGCCACAAGCTACATTTTCTGACACCATAACATGTTTATTTTGTAGTTTGTTATGTTTTGGTTGCTAATAGCTAAAATTATTTCTATTTTATTTTTTTCCTTTTGAATGAATATACATATATTCCTTCTCATGGTCTTGAAAAATTTAAAATCACGTACTACAACAAAATATTCTTGTGGCAACTAACTATAGGGAAGGACCTTCTAACTATCAAACATCTTTTTCCCATCATCGTCCAGACGTTCACACTCACACTGCGTAATAAAATAATAGGATTTTTATCCAGCAGAACCTATAAATTTTGCCAATTACCTATACGACCTTTTGCACAACGTAATTACCCCGTCAACCCTAAAAATTACCCCAAGAACCCTCACAGGCTTCAAACAATTAACCGGAGGGTTCATGGGATAAGAGTTGGCAAGTTTACGGGGTCGAAGGGAGAATTAGGTTGTTTCAAAGGTCGTAGAGGTAATTGGCAAAGTTTATTGGATCTGTCGGATAAAAATCCCTGAAATAATATGTTGCCACTACGGCAAACTAGATCTACAGTGACATGTATTTTAAATTCATTACCATATTGTATGCTGTTAAATATACAGTGATGAGTATTATTTATTGTTATATGATTTTTATATGAGAAATTAGCGATGGAAGTAAAATCAATTGCTATATTAGCAATGCTTTATATAACAACGCTTATGCGTTACTATTTTTTAATATTTGAATTAATCATTGTTAATTTTTTAGTTTATAATTTAGCGATGATTGCGTCAATTTTTTAAAAATACCAACAGATAAACATTGTTATATAGAGCATTCTTAGTGATATAGCAACAAATACGACTTTCATTGATAATTTTGAGGATAAAAAATCATTTAGCAATGGCTAATATTAGTCCATATATATTTAACAACGGACGATATAGTGTCCTGTTTAAAATGCACATTGTTATATACTTAATTTTGTGTTGTGACATATTTACTGAGCTTTTGACAACCGATATTGGTGACATTAATGTGTGAATCCCTTGGACATGAACCAAATTTCTATCATTAGATATTGTCGTCAAATGTGTTTTTTTAGTCGCTATTATCCAAGACAATGAATAAATTAATATTTTTTTCCTATCTTTCGTAGGTAAATATGCAACAAAGAACATTTTAAATTTGTTATTTGGTTCTTAAATTCATACCAATTATCGCATCCGTTACTATATTTCTAATAATGAATCATATAGAAATTATTATCCATTGATTTTTTTTGTTGTTACATTTATTAAGAACTAATATAAATTTTAATTATCGGATAAATTGTAGTTATATGAACCTTTGTCTAACGAATATGACATTTGCTGTTAATTGTAAGAATGTATGCTAACTTTGCAAATGAATAATACTCATTGTTATATAGAAAACATTGGAAGATATGTAAATGAGTATTTTAGTTACGCGCTATTATAAGTCAATTTCGTCGAGTAAACACTCCTATATAAGATACTCTATCATGCCCTGACATGCTATCGGATGATGATCGCACTGGAAAATGATCATGGAAGCTCGCCCTTGGAGGGTGCACAAGAGGCATATATCACCTGTTGCGGATACTAAACACACTAATCCACTTTTGATACTTTTTTACTTAGGTTCATTTTTTATTAATTTGAATTTTTTTAATAATTTTGCTTCCTTAAAATATTATTAACCGATTGGACCACAACAAACTATCCAGTGTCATTATAGCTACAACAAAAATACATTCTAACAACAAACTTTAACGATAGCAATTAGACTTATGACAACAGATTTGGACAATAACATCACTAGTACATGTTGCTAAAAGTACAGCGACATTGTTTTTTTTTCAACTGACCATCTGCTGCCACAAGTTTTACCAATGGATTATTTTAGTGACGCGTGATGAAAATTTCAGCTGTAAATACGTCATCCACAGCTTGGAAGTAAATAAGTAGTCATTGTTTGGACATGATAAAGAGAAACGTGCTCATTGAATATGCACGCGAAAGCGAGATCTGAACCCTCTAGAATCACTAGCCATCGATCCATATTTTAGTTTGGTTTTTTTTATAATCTACCTAATCTTACGATCACACACTTGCAAGCATACTTATTTTAGTGAATCGCCAGTCCCACGATTCGATGCATAATATATTTGAAATTATAGAAAGACACAAAAGATGCCGATTCACTTTCTTGCTCGAAATTAATTAATTAGTTAATCAAAAGTATATTTTATTATTTTAGATATAGAAAGATTAATTTGCAAGGATGCGAGTAAAGAAGTTAATCCAAAAGAGGTTGCAAATAAAGTTGCAGATATGTAGTTGGAATATTGGCACTTTGGCTGGCAAGTTCATGGAGATGGTAGATATGACGAAGATTCAAATACTATGCTTCTAAGAGACAAAATGGGTTGGAGAGAAAGCAATGGAGATCGAGAAGACATGCTTTATACTTTGGTATTCAGGTAAAGATAAGGACAGAAATGGTGTCGGAGCGGTTGTTCATAAAGATTTGATGGATTATGTGGTTGAGGTGCAAATATTTGGGGATCGGATTATTTTGCTAAAAATGGTGTTCGAAGAAAAATTTCCGAATATCATCTCAATGTATGCACCATAATTTGGTTTAGATGAAAGGATTAAACAAGCTTTTTGGTAGGATTTGGATAAGATGATGCAAGGAATCTCATAAAGAAAGATGATTTTACCTAAGTGGAGATCTTAATGGACACGTGGGAAAGGATACTTCAGGGTATGCTAGTGTTCATGGAGGGCATGACTTCAAGGATAGAAATTAAGAGGGAAAAGTCATTCTGGATTTTGTAACGACTTATAATCTTTTCATAGCAAACACTTTCTTTAAGAAAAGGGAGGAGCATTTAATTACTTATAAGAGTAGCCCGACTAGAACACGGATAGATTACTTTATGTCGAGGAGAAGAGATCGGTTGTGTTACAAAGACTGCAAAGTAATCCCAGAAGAGAGTTTGACCACCTAACACCGCTTGTTAGTTATAGATGTGCAAACAAAAGGGTTGGTAAAGAAAAGAGGGTTTCCAAGATCATTAGAACTAGATGGGTGGAATCTTCAATTGAAGCAATCAAGTTTTAATGAGAAGTATTTAGAAAACTTATCTTGCGATTGTAACGGAAGTGCAAACGAGATGTGAGAGGCAGTAGCATTTTGTATCCGAAGGGATGCTAGGCGAATCAAAGGGAGGAGCTACACGCCAAAAGGAGACTTGGTGATGGGGGTGAAGGAGTGCAAGAGAAACTCAAAATTAAAAGAGCATGCTTTATAGCTATGTCTAAGGTAGAACATATGAAATGTCACAAACTATAAAATAGCAAAGAATGAAACAAAGAAGGCTGTAAGCGAAGCTAAGTCAAAAGCTTATAAAGGTTTATATAAAAATCTCGACTCCAAGGGGAGTCAGAAGGATATATTCAAGTTGACTAAAGCAAGAGAAAGAAAGACCAAAGACCTTTTTCAAGTGACATGCATTAAGGATGAGGAAGGTCACCTGCTTGTTATTCAGAATGATATAGAGACTAGATGGAAGTAGTGCTTCCATAAGCTTTTCATTGACGAAGGAAATAGAGAGATCACTTTGGGAGATCTAGCTGGTAGTAAAAGTTAGTTGAATCGTGCAAGCTATAGACGAACACAAATAAAGGAAGTAGATGAGGCTTTGAAGGTTATGAGACCCACGAAAGGTTAGAACATGATGACATTCCTATAGAACCTTGGAAAGTTTTAAGTGAGCGTGGTTTGGCTTGGCTTACAAATTTATTCAATATTTTTGACGAAGTAAGAAAATGCTTGAAGATTGGAGGAGGAGCATCATGGTGCCTCTTTATAAGAACAAAGAAGACATTTAAAATTATTCAAATTACAGAGGTATCAAGCTGATGAGTCACACTATGAAAATTTGGGAACGTGTGATCGAAAGAAGGTTGAGGCAAGCTCCCAAAATAAAAGAAAATCAATTCAGATTCATGTCAAGTCGCTCAACTATTGAAGTCCTCTTCTTGTTAAGGAGAACAATGGATATTTATTGAGCTAAAAGGAAGAATCTCCATATGATTTTTATTGATTTGAGGAAGGCTTATGATTCTGTCTCATAGGAGATATTGTGCAGAGATTGGAGAAGAGAAGAGTACATGTCCTATACATTAACCTCATAAAAAGATATGTATGATGGAGCTTTGGTCTGCATAAAGGTTTAGCTTTGAGTCCATTCCTTTTTACTTCGATTATGGATGAGTTGACAAGTTACATTTAGGATGAGATACCTTGGTGCATGTTATTCGTTGATGATATTGTGTTAATTGATGAGACTAGAGGTGGAGTAAATGAGAAGATTGAAATATGGAGACATGCATGGGAGACTAAAGAATTTCGTATAAGTAGGTCTAAGACTGAATATATAAAGTGCACTTTAGATGGAAGTAATGGTGAAGGAATCAAGGTGAAGATTGGTGACGATAACATTTAGAAGAGATTCTTTTAGATATTTGGAATCTGTTTTGCGACTTGATGGGAAATTGATGGATATGTTACTAATAGACTAAATTTAGGTTGACTAATATGGAGAGGAACCTCTAGGATTCTCTGTGATAAGAAAATTTCTTTGAAAATCAAAGGAAAGTTTTACAAAGCAGTCGTGGGACCTGCAATGCTCTATGAATCCGAATGTTGGTATGTGAAACATAGATATGTGCAGAGAATGATAGTAGTAGAAATGAAAATGCTAAGGTGGATGAGTGGACACACACACACACACGTAAATACTGATTCGGAATAATGCAATCAGAAGGAAAGTTGGTGTAACTCCCATCGAGGATAAGTTGCGAAAAAATCGCTTAAGGTAGTTTGACCATTTGCAAAGGAGGCCAACTGATGCACCGGTGAGGAGAAGCAAGTTTTGGGATGTTGAGCTGGCTAATAGAGGGTGAGGAAGGTCCAAGAAGTGTTTGAATGATCTTAATTTTTTGGATTTGAGCCCGGAAATGACCAAGATAGATCTGAATGGAAGCAAAGAATCTATTTAGCCGACCGTATTTAATGTGAGAAAAAGACTTTATTATTGTTGTAGGTATAGAAGGATATTCTTTGACCTAAATTAGCAGTTATATAATCCATAGAGTAATAAATATACAACGCATGTTCGACTTACAAGAAAACCATCCCATATTATTTAAATGGTAAGATTTATTTTACATTTAATATATATATATATATATGCAATTTTCAACAATATAAAAAATCTTAATAAATATGTAAAACTGAGTTGAAAGTACATTTTACAATCTACTATTGCACTAGATGACTTTTCCATCTCCATCCTTTTAAAAATCCTTGTGTTTTTACATTGACATAGAGGCACCTATTGCTCATTCTTTTCTCGTAAAATCCCCTAACTCGAGGAGAACGACACATCCTTGTATTTTTGAAAGTTGATTGTCCACAGAGACGTCCACAATGCATCTATTAACATGCACTAAAAGATCTTATGTAAAAGTCATGTGTAGTAGTTACTCACATATATAAATAATATCATCTATTTCCTACTACCCTACTCACATTAGTCTATTAGAATCCCCTCCCACAATGGCTTTGTTTAAGGGCTTAATGCCTCTGATATAGGCTAGGGTTGTTCATGGGATGGGTACCCGACCCATTCAACCATGACCTGTCCCGACCCATCATTACAGGGTCAACAGGTCAACCTGACTCATTTCAACAGGTACCCGATTCTAACAGGTACCCATATTATTTAAATGGGTAATGAATACCTGTGGGCACCTACATGTCACTACAATACAAATCAAATGAACCATAACAATGCACAATTACAAAAAAACAGAACAGGGCATTTCCTGTATACATACAACAGAGCAGGGATTTCATGTGTGCATACAACACTGGATTAAAAACGAGAGAGCAGATAAATAAATACATACATAAATATAATCTAATTAAAAATGAATAAATAATAAAAACGTTGTATGGATTCGGTAACTTTGGTGGACAGTCACTGGTCAGATATTTAATTTTATATGAAAGTGAATAACATGGCCGTTTAGCACACCTAATGATCGAAGTTACTAGTTAGCCATTACACCCCACAAATCCTTTCGAACTTCGAAGTCCCTGCCGCAGAAAATTGGAAGCTACTGATCCGCCCCATCAGAAAATTAACCAAATGGTGACCCATCTCTGCCCCTTCCCCTCTCCTTCATTCCTCCATCCACCACACGTTTCCCCTTCCCCCGCAGATCGAGAGCTCCCACCAAGATTCGACTACGTGCAAGAGATGGACGAGGACTCGCGGCAGAGGGTCATGGAGGACTGCCCCGATCTGATGGATCTGATAAAGGAAGGGAGTATTGTGGTTGTGGAGAAAGAGAGGTTCGACTCCGTCCTCAATTGGAGGACCGAGTCCGTGGAGCCTGAGGTGATCTGGGTGTTCGGGACGTCCCATATCTTAGAGAAATCAGCCTCAGATGTCGCGCATGTGATTTCCTCGATGGGGTAGTCGATGTCACTACGATGACACGAAGGAGCAGAGAGTGACACTGGTGCTGTCAACAGGATAAACCAAGCATATATTAAACAGTAATCAAACGGATTCCAATGGATGGACAGATCAATATTACAGATTATTAAGATTAATAACATACAAATCCAATCCATTATCCGATTACAAAAAGTAAACCAGAACCGATTAATCAGACGGAAACAAACAAATGGGCGTGATCCAGAAAAGGGCAAGCAATAAATAAATTGCGGCAAAAAAAATATAAGAAAGATAAGGTTAGATATCACCGAAGCGTCCATGAAATGGACTGTCCTTAGAGAGGATTTCGCCCCTATAATACCGGTGCGTTGGTTACTGGCGATCCGCTCACAGGATACGACGGTTCACGGTCGTCGTCCGCGCACACCGACGATACCGTCCTCGAAAGCACCCCCGAGAACTTCAGCCGAGAAGAAACAGGTCGCAGACGCGTGAGAGAGAGAGAGAGAGCGAGAGTGACAGTGGGTGGAGATTTTTTGCGAGTGAAGACAAAACGGCATCGGGTGGGGGATATAAAAAGAAGGGCTCGCGTGCCCTAGTGCGCAGTCCCTTCGGTTTCCGAAAACGCCCCTCAACGGTCGTGTCCTTTCGGATTCCAAAACCGCGGTTAAGTCGAGCCGTTTGGATCAAGTCCGATTCTCAATGTGATCGCGATTAAATTAATTTGTCTAATTAATTTAATCGATCAGCTAAATGAAACCCGCAGTAAAAGTATCGAGATCCGAGATCCGAATTTACTCTCCCGAGCCGGAACCGGAGCCGGAGACGGAGCAAAGCGGAGCGCGCGCGCGCGTGTGGTCCTCCATTCCTCCTCTCTACTATTGCTACAAGAGCTTGGTGTGTGGACTCGTATATAAGTCCACCAAAAGTTTAGATCTCTAAGGTATGGTACTAAACTTCCATCCAAACTCAACATGTTTCAAATTTGAGAATTCCCAACTTTCCCTCCAAACCATTTGGTTTCCCAATTGAAACCAAATAAATGCCAATTGTAATTAATAGGTTTTTCAATTAAAACCTAAATACAATTTTAATACAACAATCCCCCACGAATTCACCAATTTGAAAAAGAGATTCAAAAGGACTAAGAGACCTCTTTCGGCTGCCCACACTTTGCTTTCAGTAAAGGTACCTTCCGGTTTGAACCTCTACCTGAGTTTACTACTTTCACTTTAACAGGAACGAAGTGAACTACGTCTTGAACTTCAGACCTTAGTGTTAGAGTATACGGTAGAAACAACAAAGCGTTGTTATTGGTGCAATCTTCAGGGTTGGTGCTCTTAAAGGCCATGCACCCTTATCCTGTTTCATGAGTGTGTTCAGGAAAGACCCTCTTCCTTTAACTGTGGCCCACAATAACACTCACATAGGCGGCGTTCTCCTAGGATGCACTGCTAACATCCTGCCCAAAGGCTTGAACCCATTCAGAGCCTACGCTCTTCCTAAACTTGCAGCTTAAATGGCACTCAGGCTTCCAGGGATAAGGCACTCATGCTTACGCATTAAACTTAGAGTGCCAACCAGTTCTCTAAACAGCTTGTTATTATAATATTGAACCTACTTTGTGGGATCTCCACTCAGATAGGTTGGGTTGATATTGTAGAGGAACTCCCAATGGGTCTCAGTCCCATCCCAAGCCTAGACTTTAGAACTAAAGATCTATCAAGTCCCTTAGTCAACGGATCTGCCGTATTATCTTTGGATCCAACAAAATCCACAGCCAATACTCCTCGAGACACCAAATCCCTTAATGTCTTAAGTCTGATTTGTATGTGTGTCCTTGTTTTCTGATTGAACTTTGAACTCTTGATCTTGGTAATTGTGGTCATATTATCACAATGTACCGAGATCGCAGGAACAGGCTGACCTACCATGGGAATTTCAGACAGAAGTTTCCTTAACCATTCAGCCTCAATTCCAGTGGTGTCCAAAGCACACAGTTCGGCCTCAAAAGTGGATCGAGCTAGAATGGTCTGTTTCACAGACCTCCAGGAGACTACACCGCCTCCAAGGGTAAATACATACCTTGTGACACCATCACTCCCAGACTCCTTTATTTTCCCTATCCAGCTTGCATCACTGTAACCTTCTAGTACAGAAGGATGTCTACCATAATGCAAACTAAGGGAAATAGTTCCCTTCAAGTACTTCAGTACTTGATCCAGAGCCTCCCAGTTAGTACGGTCAGGACAGCTAGTGTATCTACTCAGTTTTGCAACCGAGAATGAAATATCAGGTCTCGTGCAATTTGCAAGATACATTAAACTTCCTATCACTTGTGAATACCTTAGCTGGGCTACAGGTACTCTACTTTTATTCTTAAACAGTGTTTTGGATGAATCAAAGGGGGTGCTTACAGCTTTGCAATCTTTATATCCAAATTTCTCAAGTACTTTCTCAACATAGTGAGATTGAGAAATTACAATCCCATCAACTGACCTTGTCAGTTTGAAACCCAAGATCACATCAGGAACACCCATGTCCTTCATCTCAAACTTGCTACTCAAGAATACCTTAGTCTCATTAATAATCCTCATATGTGATCCGAACAACAATATTCATCAACATATAGCACAAAACAATACACTCATCACCTTTCACTTTGGAATAGACACACTTGTCGGATTCATGAACCTTAAAACCACATGACAAAATAGTCTTGTCAAATTTTTCATGCCACTGCTTTGGTGCTTGTTTTAATCCGTAAAGGGATTTGACAAGCTTGCAAACCTTTCCCTCATTCCCAGGAGTCACAAGCCCATCAGGTTGATCCATATAGATCTCTTCCTCAAGATCGTCATGCAAGAAGGCGGTCTTCACATCCATCTGGTGGATAGAGAGATCATATACAGATGCCAATGCTATGAGCATCCGGATTGTGGTCATCCTAGTCATAGGGAAATATGTATCAAAATAATCGATACCTTCCTTTTGCCTAAAGCCCTTGGCAACTAATCTAGCTTTGTACTTTTCAATTGATCCGTCAGGTCTAAGCTTTCTCTTAAACACCCACTTGCACCCAATGGTAGAGCATCCTTTAGGTAAATCAACCAACTCCCAAGTCTCATTAGCCATAATGGAATCCATCTCAGATTTGATGGCTTCCTTCCATTGTTTTGCTTCAGATGAAGACATGGCTTCCTTGTAACTTGGTGGATCACCCTCGATCTGGTAGACAACGAAGTCGCTAACTAGATCCTTAGCTATCTGAGGTCTTTTACTCCTCCTTCGCTCAATCTCTTCAGAAAGATCATTGGGTTCAGGTTGAGTCTCAACCCCCACATTCGTTATCCTTTCCATTTGATCTGGAATAGATCCTGATGTAGAGGCACCCTCAATGGTCAGATTCTGAGGAATCCCAGTCTTCAACAGAAAGACATCCTCAAAGAAGGTAGCATCACGGAGTTCAACAATAGTGTTGACATCCATGCCCGGTATCTCGGACCGAATTACCAAGAACCTATATGCATAGCTATTTTCTAGGTAACCTAACAAGACCGCATCAACAGTTTTAAGACCAAGATTCTTTCTCTTGTGTTCTGGGACTAAAACCTTAGCGAGACAGCCCTACACTTTGAGATATCTTAAACTCGGTTTCCTATTTCTCCAAAATTCAAAGGGACATTTTTCCATATGTATTGGAGGCACCCTATTCAGAATATGGCAAGCCGTATTCAAGGCTTCTCCCCACATATAGGTTGGAAGTCCAGAACTCTGTAGGAGAGCATTGA
Source organism: Ottelia alismoides (assembly GCA_037367405.1). Taxonomy (NCBI): domain Eukaryota; kingdom Viridiplantae; phylum Streptophyta; class Magnoliopsida; order Alismatales; family Hydrocharitaceae; genus Ottelia; species Ottelia alismoides. Next base: position 363,210 of record JAZKJV010001663.1, read on the forward strand.
TCATGTCAGTTAAGGTTCTATTTTTCCGTTCTGCTATCCCATTTGATTGCGGTGAATATGGGGCCGTAACTTCATGAACTATGTCAAAAGATTTGCATTGTTCATCAAATAAGTTAGAGGTATATTCACCTCCTCTATCTGACCTAAGGCGTTTAAGCACTTTTCCTGTTTGTGTCTCAGCTTCATTCTTAAAGATAAGAAATTTCTCTAAGGCTTCATCCTTGGTTTTAATTAGATATACATAGCAGTATCTACTGCCGTCATCTATAAAGGTGATAAAGTATTTGTTATTGTCTCGGGTCAACACACCATTAAACTCACAGATATCCGTGTGCACTAGATCGAAGATCTCACTATTTCTAGAGACGGACTGAAAAGACTTCCTAGGTGTCTTAGCTTGCACACATATTTCACATTTTTGAGTTTTATCAATAGTGTGTTTAGGGATCAACTCTAAATTCATCATTCTTTTAATTGAATTTAAGTTTACATGTCCCAATCTACCATGCCACAGATCACAAGATTCTAGATTATTCACAACATGAGACACAGAACTAGAGCATTCAGCATTCAAAACATTCATTTCATTTATGTTTACTGAATCACATCTAATTCTAAATAACAAATCAAAATCAGCCAAATATCCTTTTCCATAGAAAATACCATGTCTCAGAATAACAACTTTATTATATTTAAAGTTTAATTCAAAACCATTTCTAACTAAGATAAATCCAGATAACACATTTTTCTTGATGTCAGGAACATGCAGCACCCTGTGCAACGTCCAGACACGTCCAGAGGAGAATCTCAAGTTGACTTGTCCCGACCCTAGCACCATGGCCGCAGAATCGTTCTCCATCTTCACAGTCCCACCGCTGCAGGTCTGATAAGAAGAAAACAACGTTCTGTCAGAACATATATTTATATTGGCTCCCGTATCCACGAGCCACTCATTTAGATCATGGATATGGTATAGTTCAAGTTTTACAGAGACATACCCCTCGCTAGCCCCGAGTCACATAGTGATCATGTTTACTTGTGGACTCCCGTATGTAGCCTTAGGTTAAGCCTTAAAGGACGGACAATCCTTCTTCCAATGGCCAACCTGATTACAGTGCCAGCAGGGTTTATTCTTTGCCTTTTTCTGGATCTTGCCCTTTGGTTTCATTTTATTGTTATTAGGACCCTTTTCCTTCTTATACTTGCCCTTCGAGGTCATAAAATTGACCTTAGCCTGAATATCAACAGGAAGCACAGGTTTTTATTTCCTGTATTCCTCCTCTATGGTAATTGCCACCATCAAGTCATCCATAGAAATTTTCCCCTTTCTGTGTTTTAGGGTCATACCGAAGTCTTCCCACGACTTGGGGAATTTTTTTATGATGCACATGACTTGAAACTTCTCTGGAAGTTTCATTTCGGCATCCTCTAAACCATGGAGCAGGAGTAAAAACTCGTGTGCCTGTTCAGAAACTGACTTTCCCTCGGCCATGGAAAACTTCAAAAACTTAGCTACGGAGTATTTCTCAATACCGAGGTCTTCGGTATTATACTTCCGATCCAAGTCTTCCCATAGCCCCTTCGCAGTCTGCGTGGACGAACAATATACGTCAAACAATGTGTTGGACAGAGCCAACAAGATGCAACCATGACATATACGGTCGCGTTCCTTCCACGCAGATTGCGCCTTATGGTTATCGGGTGAGGGGTTTTCCATCTCCACCGTAGGAAAGTCGGTTTCAAGCATCGAGATTAACCCTATGGTGGTTAATCAGATCTTCATACGTTGTTGCCAACGCTTAAAGTTCTGTCCACCGAATTTTTCAGGCATACCCGTCATATCTACCCTCGATTTAAACATTGTTTCTGACATAGTTTTATAATCGGTTCCGAAAATCCTCTCTAAGATTGTTGTCAACAGGATAAACCAAGAATATATTAAACAGTAATCAACGGATTCCAATGGATGGACAGATCAATATTACAGATTATTAAGATTAATAACGTACAAATCCAATCCATTATCCGATTACAAAAAGCAAATCAGAACCGATTAATCAGACAGAAACAAACAAATGGACGTGATCCAGAAAAGGGCAAGCAATAAATAAATTGCGGCAAAGAAAATACAAGAAAGATAAGGTTAGATATCACCGAAGCGTCCATGAAATGGACTGTCCTTAGAGAGGATTTCGCCTCCGCAATACCGGTGCGTTGGGTACTGACGATCCGCTCCCAGGATACGACGGTTCATAGCCGTCGTCCGCGCACACCGACGAGACCGTCCTCGAAAGCACCCACGAGAACTTGCAGCCGAGAAGAAACAGGTCGCAGACGCGAGAGAGAGAGCGAGAGACGGTTTCCGAAAACGCCCCTCAACGGTCGTGTCCTTTCGGATTCCAAAACTGCGGCTAGGTTGAGCCGTTTGGATCAAGTCTGATTCCCAATGTGATCGCGATTAAATTAATTTGTCTGATTAATTTAATCGATCAGCTAAATGAAACCCGCAGCAAAAGTATCGAGATCCGAATTGACTCTCCCGAGCCGGAGATGGAGCGGAGCGCGCGCATGCGTGTGTGTGGTCCTCCATTCCTCCTCTCTACTATTGCTACAAGAGCTTGGTGTGTGGACTCATATATAAGTCCACCAAAAGTTTAGATCTCTAAGGTATGGTACTAAACTTCCATCTAAACTCAACATGTTTCAAATTTGGGAATTCCCAACTTTCCCTCCAAACCATTTGGTTTCCCAATTGAAACCAAATAAATGCCAATTTTAATTAATAGGTTTTCCAGTTAAAACCTAAATGCAATTTTAATACAACAACTGGGAGGCGAGGCATGGAGGAGGGTTGCGCGGAGCAGCGTTGTGATGGGAGGCGAGGAGTGGAGGAGGGTTGTGCTGGCCCTGCTGAGTGGCGAGGTGTGGAAGACGGGTTGCGACAAGCCTGAGCCGCCGAGTGCAAACCCAGGAAACCCTAGTCGAAAAGGAGAATAGATGGCAGTGGGGCAAATGACAATCGTCCAATGGGCAATGGTCTGATACCCCAACCGGGTACCGGCTACAACCCATGAATTTTTCCAACGGGTCAGAAGGTTGAGCGGGTCAAATGACTGTGGGTAGCTGACCCGAACAAATTTCTATGGGTACCCACATATTTAGGGTCAAAATTGATGGGTTGAGTTGGGTACCTGTTTGACCCGAAAATTTGAACAACCCTAATATATACTATCTCCCAGGCATAGTCGAGGCTAAGTTGGTTCTTAAGGAACTTCTTGTGTTGACCACAACTTATGAGCATTTCTTGCCTTTCCTAATGGTATCGGTACTACAATAAATTTGATTTAAGGTAACGAATAATTTGAATACTTGTTGTCATATCTTTCGATGTTAAAGTATAATAATGAATACTGTTTGTTGTACAATTAGTTTTTGTCCTATAATTAGCAACGAATATCATATTCATGCTAAAGGTTCCTATGACAGTGATTTATTCACTGCAACAAAAAATATCAATGGTGAAGCTTTCTTTCAAAATCTCTCAATAATAAATCAGTCATTGTTAAACATATAATGACAATATTATTCGTTGCAAAATGATTTTTCGTACTTGAAGTTAGCGAAGAGTGGCGTATCTATAGTTATATCATTAGCAATGGTCCATATTGCAATGCTTATCAATTGTTATTTTTCAAAATTTCAACCAATCGTCGCTAATTTTTTAGTTCAAAATTTAGCGATGATTTTAAAATTTAAAAAATAACAACGAATAAGCATCGTTGTATGGTTGGTTGCGAATGATATAACAACAGACATAAGTATTCGTCGCTAATTTCAAATGAAAAAATAATTTTACAATGAATAATATCATTGTTATATATTTAACAATGGTTGATTTATTGATGGATTTTGAAAAAAAAAAAAGCGTCACTATAGCCCAGTTTTGTTGCAGTGCTACATTGGCTTATTCGTCAAAATTGTATAAATTAGTGCTAAATTTAGTAAATATTAGAAGAAATTATCAACGAATAACCCTTTTGTATTATTCATGCTAGAAATATGACATCGAATACAATCGTTGTGAATTTAAAGAAGTAAATAAGAAATAATACTTGTTATATATTTAACTACGGGAATTTAAAGAAGTAAATAAGAAATATTACTTGTTATATATTTAACTACGGATGATATGACAACGGATGTTAAATTATCTGTTTCCATAGTTCCATATTGTTGTAGTGTGGTTGGAATTGGGAAGCATTATGATCCAATAAAGAAGCTTTCGTGTATGAGAATAAATCAATGGATGTCCATTTCCCTTGAGCGGAAGGGATGACGAGTCGAAGATGCCATGATTTCCCCTCTCATATATATATACGTTACCTTGGCACGGGATATGTCTATGTGTGGGTTCTCCATGATCTACATCTTTCCCTTTCCGATTCGATAACTAATATCACACTTAAATTAAATAAATCATGATTTATATATGGGGAGAATAAAAACATCAAGAACCCAATCCAAATGTACAATCTAGGGAGATGATCTTACCTCTAAACTTGAAACCAAGAGGATCATCTCCTCGCGAGAATGGCGCGAACAACGCATTTCGACGATCTTCGGCGAGTCTCCGATGGTCGAAATGATGGCTATGGAGGCAGGGATGATGGGATGAAGGAAGAGATGTGTTAGGGTTCTCATGACCATCCTTATGGTACTTTAAATAGAGATTGAATGGTTACAATTTCATAACCCGCGTACGAAATTTCAGACATGATATCTTCACTAAAACATGCATATCTCCCTCATCTGAAGTTAGAATTCGGAAATTTCGGATGCGTTGGAAAGATGGCAACGAGACACTTTCAATGAGTTATATATTGCAGATGTTTAATAAAATTTAATTTTGAATTCGGTTAAATATTTGAGTCGAAAAGTCAAGGTTTTACATACCTCTTTCCTCGTTTAATGCCATTGCATCCATCTCTGACTATATACATCTCCATCTTCCATCTTTTTTCCACGCTAAAATTCACACTTTCATCTTCACCGCTTCACGATACAGTTTTCACACTACTCCATTCACCTTATCGAAGATATCATCATCCATATACCTTCAGAAGCACCAATTCTGAAGATTGTCATAAAAAACACCGTTTGTTCCTATCATATTCCTCTACACTAAGGGCCGAAATTCATTCCCATGGGGGTGAAATTAATAAACTTATATAGAGGTTCAAATCAAACGCACATTTTCGTGAGGGATTGAGCTTGGGTTGAAATTCAATTATTATTTTTTAGGATTGTTTTGGGCCCTTTAGATAAATAATCCATTGGATAAGTCTATAATTTTAAAAGGATTGAATTCTGGTGGTATGTTTCTGTTTCCAAGCTGTTTTGGGAAGACCAGCATGCATTATCATGTTAGAAGCTTAAAGGGCTACTGCATCCAAATATGCGAGAAAAGTATCAATTAAGATCTACATATGAATAGATAGATTTTCCTTTTTTTTTTATTCCTTCCTTCAAACTTAAAATTTTTAGTCTCTAATGTGGGCAGCTCACGACGAGATGAAAGATCCAGGGAAATTCTTTTGTATAGCATGATTTCTCAAGAAGAAGTTGCTATATATGGAAGCTTTTCAAGCCCTAGCTTTTTCCGATTTCATGGAGTTGCGGTTGCTCTTCATTTGCTGGAGATAAGCAATGATAAATGCCTCTGAGTTCATGTTCTTACGAAACAGTACCATAATTAAGTGTACAGCAGGTAATACACTGGACTGCACTGGAGAATGCTAAAGCTGAAAGATATCTTTTTTGAGGCAAAGCTGAAAGATATCTTGCCATGCATCTAGCTACATGGCAAGCAAGACAGGCATTGTCAAGCAGGGCAATATACAAACATCTCATGCAAAGAGAGAGCTAATTCTGAAGAAACATCTAGCATGGATCCAAGACCCAGTTCAAGTTGTTTTTGGCCCCATGATTCAGATTCAGACCAGAATTCACCTTTACAACTGATAACGTTGCATTCAGTGTTTTCCTTGGCATGCAAGATGGTGTCGTATGGAATTAAGGCTGTCTGTCATATAGATAAATGGAACCCCACAACTCTTCTTATATGTAAATCCAATAAAATCTTAAACTGCATATAGTACAGAATCTCTTTAGAGAAGCATACACTGCTAGATCTAATCGGAAGACACATCTGCAAGCCACATCACAACAAATCCGTGCAAAGCTAATACCCGAGAATCAAATCGATTACATCCAGTATTTGTAGGCTATCAGCTTATAGATTAAATTTGCTTGGGCAGAATATATAATAGAAATGAATGATTAATAAAATTCTCAGTGGCTGCAATTTTTTCTTTCACTGCCCCAAAATAACAAAATGGAAAATATACATTCAAATGGACCACCTGATCGGGACTGATTCTAATGGGAATTTCTCTATTCATCACAGATTTAAAGAAATGGAAAAAAAAATAAAAAAAAAGTTATCCAGAATTCGGTCTTGGCTTTGTAGGATAAGAGCCATTGAAAAGATCGAGATCTCCGACGCCTGCAGGAGGACCAGTTACACGGATTGGAGCGCTGTGCAAGGCAATGGCGTCCTTCATCTTTTGAAACTGCCATTCATAGACAGTGGACCGAAATAGTTATATCAGGTTCTTAACTTATAGAAACGACACAACCAGAGATCATCAAGCGTATGACAACTACAGCCAAGGGAGGTTGAGGTGACCGAACTTCCTCGATTTCTCATTGTCTCTTGAGGGAAAGTATAAATGCAAATACAACTTATATATGCAAATACGACATATACTACAGAGGTGAAGTTTTATAGAGTAGATGCTGGTATACCAATAGGAAATACAATGCAAATAACGAAGCACCCTTTATGTGAGGGTACTGGTGGCATCAGAATCAATATTTGGCTCAATTAGAGATAGCAGCGGCTAAGCAATTTTGCAGGAGTCCGTTTCCACAAACTTGAATAGCAATTGATAATATTTTAAAATATATTGTTGGAAGAATAAGAGTTATTGTTTATTCCGGAGAACCCTATGGTCTTTTATATAGAGAAAACCCATGGGTAAATTACATAAGATGGAATATAGAAGAACAAAAAGCACAAACGGTACACAGATTACATAATTCTCTCGACACTCCCCCTCAAGATGGAGCATAGATATCGATCATGCTCAGCTTGGAAGTACACTTCTGGAATGGTCCTTTGAGTAACGGTTTGGTGAAGATGTCGGCAGTCTGCTCCCCAGAACTAACATGTGAAGTAGAAACCAGTCCCTTCTGAATCTTGTCTCTGGTGTAGTGTCTGTCTACTTCAATATGCTTGGTTCTCTCGTGAAAGGCAGGATTATTGGCAATAAACAATGCGGCTTGATTATCACACTGTAGCTGCATGGGTAGAGGTACATCTACATGCAAGTCTTCTAGTACAGCTCGAACCCACATCATTTCCGTACTTGCTTGTGCCATAGCCCTATATTCAGATTCTGCACTGGATCTAGCCACGACTGTTTGTTTCTTGCTTTTCCAAGAAACTAGAGAGCTATCCACAAACACAACAAAGCCTGAGGTAGACTTTCGATTCTTAGGGCATCCTGCATAGTCAGCATCTGCACATGCAAACAGATAAACTGGTTCCCTTTCTGAACAACAATCCCGTGCCTGGAGACGATTTTAGATACCTGAGTATCATATATATAGCATCCATATGTACCTGTCTCGGCTGTTCCATGAACTGGCTTACCCGGCTAACTGCAAAGGCAATATCAGGTCGGGTTATAGTTATGTAAAGAAGCTTCCCCACCATTTCTCTAATACCTTCTCTTGTCAACTTCTTCTGTATCATTATCATATAATTTCATGCTAGGGTCCATAGGAGTAGTAGAAGGTCTGCATCCAACTATGCCCATCTCGATAAGCATATCTGTAATATATTTCCTCTAGGTCATTACTAGACTATGTGCATTCCTAGCGAACTCCAGCCCCAGAAAGTATCGTATGTACCAAGGTCCTTTGTAACAAATTGACGACCCAACACTGCTTTGGCCATCTCTATCCCCTGAGCATCATCTCCTGTAACCAAAATGTCATCAACATACACCATGATGACAACTGTACCTCGAGTAGTCTTCTGGATGAACAGTGAGTGATCTGCATTGGATCTCTTGAATCCTTGTTCCTCAATCAGATGGAAAAGCTTCTGAAACCATGCCCTTGGGCTCTGTTTAAGGTCATATATTGCCTTATGAAGTCTGCACACTATATGATTCTCCCCCTCAGCAGCAAACCCCGGAGGTTGCTGCATGTAGACTTCCTCCTGCAGATCTCCATACAAGAATGCATTTTTAACATCTAGCTGGAACAAGGGCCAATCACGTACCACAACTACAGACAGAAGAATACGAAGAGTGGAGTGACGGGCGACTGGAGAGAAGGTATCCATATAGTCCATCCATAAGTCTGAGTGAAACCTTGTGCCACTAGCCTTGCCTTGTACCGATCAAGGCTACCATCTGCATGATACTTGACAGTGAATATCCATTTACAGCTAACAACAAATGCTCCTGAAGGAGCGAGAACCAAGCTCCATGTGCCCCGCGACTGTAGGGCAGCCATCTCCTCTTCCATTGCAGTCCGCCAGCAATCAATTTTCAATGCATCCTGATATGTCCGTGGGATCTCCACAGAAGATAAAACCACTGCAAATCTCTGAAAGTCCCCTGTGAGGCGATGAAAGGAGACCTGTGAGGCAAGAGGATATGAAGCACAGCTGCGTTTCTGCTTTCTCATCGCAATAGGAACATCCAGATCATCAACCACTGAACTCGTCGGTTCAGATTCGTCCCGTAATGATGCATCCTACATAGGCACACTATTCGACCCATCATTAGTAATATCTGAACATACCTGGAACGTGCTGGATGATTGGCATGTAGCATGAGCAGGACCAGATCGACGGGTATAAAATTTTGGTAGTGGCGAGATAAGTGGTTTTGGTGGAGGTGGTGGTGGTGGAGGTGGATGTAGTGGTGGTGCTGACTCAACGTTAGGAATCGAATTGGACAATGGAGGACTCACCGTAGGAGGAGGAGGACATGGACCTCATCAGTGGATGCGTTAGAGACCAATCTGTCACCTGCAGGTGAAAAATAACATAACAGACTCGAAGAAAGTAACATCTGCATTGACAAAGTATTTCCTGTTAACCGGATCATAGCAACGATATCCCTTCTACGTCCGAGAATAACCCACGAAGACACATTTGACAGCTCTAGGTAAGAGCTTGTTAAGACCTGGGGATAGCTGATGAACAAAGGCAACAACTCCAAAGACACGAGGGGTGAGTGAGAACAATTCCTTATCTGGAAAAACAAAAGAAAGAGGAATTTTCTCACCAAGTACCATGGACGGCATACGATTTCCAAGTAGCAGGCTGTAAGAACAGCATCTCCCCAAAAAGAAATAGGAGCACAACTCTGTATAAGTAGAGTTTGAGTAATGTCAAGAAGATGACGATGTTTTCTCTCAGCAACTCCATTCTGTTGGGAGGTGTAGGCACATGAAGTTTGGTGTATAATGCATTTTGACAAAAAATATTGTGAGAGAGACCGAGTACAAAATTCCAATGTGTTATCAGTACGAACATATTTCACATTGGATGAAAAGACATTGTTCACTTCATTGATAAGGTTTTTGATAACATCACCAGCTTCAGATTTATTCTTTAACAGGAAAACCCACGACAAACGAGAGAAATCATCAACCACGACAAGATAAAACCTGTGCCCCTGGTGATCAGGGACACGACTAGGACCCCAAATATCAACATGAAGTAACTCAAAAGGGGAGCTACTGCTCCGACTCTGACGACTCGGGAAGCTAGCTCTATGGTGCTTCCCTAACTGACAAGCTTCACATTGGAAGGACAAACTTGGAGATATCTGAGGCAAAAGGTGACGCATCTTCTGTAGAGGGAGGTGACCAAAGCGTAGATGCCATGTGTAGGGAGAGACAGATCCAACAACATGAGAAGAGCCTCCAGCATATGAACTCCGATTTAGACGATAAAGACCATCCTGCTCAGAGCTACAACCAATCACCTTGCCCGTTAGGATGTCTTGAAATAATATAAGAGAAGATGGGACAAATATAGCGCGACAATGCAAATCTTTTGTAATCTGACTAATAGAGAGTAAGTTCATCGAAAATTCAGGGGCACGTAAGACATTCTTTAGACGCATGGAAGAGGATAACATAACATCCCCTTGTCCAACAATGGGGGAATGAGTCCCATTGGCAATGATCACCGACCGCCCTGGAGGAATCTCTCTGTATGATATAAGTCTGTCTCTGTCTTGACATAGATGGTGCGTGGCACCAGAGTCCATGATCCAATCGGAGATGTCTGAACTATAACATGTGGTAAAAGCACAGGCACTACCTGAGGTGCTAGTCGTGGCAGAAGTACTGGCAGAAGCAGACGCAGCTATATCCGAAGAGCCTCCATAAAAATCTGTAGAAGCATGAGGCATTATATCCCATAACCGAGTGACGAGTTCCTCAAACCTCTGATCCGAAGTAGAAGATGATGGAGATGCAACATGTTCTGCAACGTGCGCTGATGCTGGAAAGTCATGCTTAGAATAGCATGTATCCTCCGAGGCTCCGAGTGACCTGTACAACGACAAAAACTGCAGGGTGGACGGGACCGACCACCACGGCCTCCAGTTCCACGGCCACGGCCACGGAATGAAGAAGAGGAACCACCCCTCCCTCTGGAAGCAGCCATCGCTGAGGGGGGTGGTGTAGACGTGCTGGATGGAACAGAGATGCGGCTAAGCCTCCGGTAGACCTCCTCCATAGGAGGAATGGTAGCATCTGCAAGTATCTGTGATCTGGCCGCATCATATTCGGGATCAAGAGCCGCAAGAAGGACTCCTACCATGGTAGAATTATGAAATGTCTTCTGCTGCTCGGGTGTGACCGTCAGAGGGATAGTGCTGTAGATTTTCTCAATCATCCCCCTAAGGGATGTATATAAGGAATGAAGTGGTCGTCCATTCTGCTTCACGGTGAATATATTGTGCTGAAGTTGTAGCATCTTGGTTTTATTCTGGACCTGGGAATATGTCACCGCGAGAATGTCCCACATCGCTTTAGCGTGGGCTGATGGAGGACATCATTGGCAATCTCCATCGACAATGTGCCTGATAGCCAGACCTTGGCATACGAGTCATCAGCCTCCCAAGAGGCATAAATCCCTGTCTTCTCTGTCGGCTCACCTCGGTAAGAATGTGCTTCTTACCGTTTGACTTCATGAGGCTCATGAACTGCATCACCCAGAGCTCATAGTTCGACGCATCCATCTTCACTATTGGCACAGGACCTTTGAACGCGCCTATGGAGGGCATATCAACCTTGGATTCTGACATATCTCCGCAGATGAAGAACTAGGGTTTGTAGATAGAGAAACAGGTGTCTACACAAACTGCATAGGATTCGAGTGCGTATGTAGACGTTACACACCCAAATCCATGAATAAGGCGAAGGAAGCGGCTACGAAAGAGGCCGCAGGAGGGGACGTCGGCTAGGGCAAAGCCGGCGGGGACGGGGCAAGAGCCGGCCCGCGAGACGGGAGGGTCGAGAGACGGGAGGGCGGTGAAGGGGGGGCTTGGAGGTGGGGCCGGGGAGGCGGGAGGCTGGGAGGCGGGGGGCCGACGCTGGTGCCCTGAGGAGGTGGGGGCCTGGGCCGGGAGGCGAGGGCGGCGCTGAAGGGCCGAGAGGCGGCGACGGCGGGAAGGGAAGGGGGAGGGGGCGGCGGGTGGAGGGAGCCTAGGGTTTAGGCTCTGATACCATGTTGGAAGAATAAGAGTTATTGTTTATTCGTGAGAACACTAGGGTCTCTTATATAGAGAAAACCCATGGGTAAATTACATAAGACGGAATATAGAAGAATAAAAAGCACAAACGGTACACAGACTACATAATTCTCTCGACATACATCAACATGGATTAAATAAGAATCCATGTAATAGACTGTACTTAAAGCGGGAGAAGGCTTGGTCTTTTTTTAATGAAATTGTAATATTATTCTTGATGGAAAGAGAGCTTAAGTTGCTAAAGTTAGCCTATTCACAGCCGAACGGAGAGGTTATAAACAATCCTTCGAGAAAATATACTAGAAATGATAGTTGCAGCTTGGATAGGATAGATTCCAACCCACAAGAAAGAACTCCTTTACTGAAGATATTGGCGAACTGCCCCTCAGTAGATATGTAGGGTGTGAAAGATGCATTCTTAGAGAGTAGCATATCTCTGAAGAAGTAGCAATAAATCAAACATTTGTGTAGCATCTTATAGAAACTCTTGAAAATTGCAAGCTATTCTTCGCGATCATCATAATAGCACGGCTGATAAGGACTCACCATAGAGAAGAATGGAGGGAACCGGCAATGGTGTGTGTAAAGGGCACAAAAATCTGGAGAGGGTTGAAGTATACAGAGGAAGCACAAGTGCATGAGATGATGATTGCATCTGGTGCATAACGATGTAGATGAAGAATTCTTTGCAGGACAGTCAGAGGAGAGAGGAACACTTTCTCGTGCATGATGTTGGCACTTAAGGGGTGTTGCACTTCAGAGGGTTCTTTATTTACAAGTAATGGAGGACAGAGATGTGGTTACATGATTTGGAATCACTGAAGGATTTGCACAAAATCATGGCACTCAAGATAATAATGCATCAGGGAGGAGATTGGACCAGTCCTGAGAAGTCTATACATGCAAGATGCACATGAGGTACAAGAGGCTGTGACCTAGGAAGGCTTGTGTGTGCTTGCAATGAGATGTGCTCAAGGAAACACTCAAGAGGTCGATCAGTGAGAAAGATGTTTCTTTGACGAGAAAGGTTCGCAAGGTTGCTTATTGAGAGGTCGCAGAAAGCCAAGTGTGTGCACACAAGAGGAGGGGATGTAGATTATTAATGATCAGACCAAAGCAAGACAACATTAGGATTACTGTGCTACGATACTATCGTAAGGAAAGATAACTTGAGTTAATTAAAAGAGTCTTCGGTCCCTTAGTAACAATCCAGTTTAACATGCACATAAAAGTGAAAAAAAAACACCCTCTTCCATATTGTGATCATTATCATTGAGTCGGAATTCAGTTACAACATCATTTTTATTCATATTTAAGCTACTTAGAAACAACTTCGCAGTTCCTCTACTTCAGCAGTGTGAGAAGTTGGATGAACAGCTTGTAAGAGGAACATGAATGACCAAAGATGGCAAAGAAATGTTGGAAGGATACATTTAAGAATAATTTAATTTTTTGGGGCTAATACCGGATGGGATCAACTTAGTTCTTTTTTGAAAGCAAAAGAATCCATGTAGTTGACCCCAGTGAAAGTAGGAAAAGGTTTGGTTGTGCTTGTTGCGTCCATATGGCTGATTTCCATCAAAACATTGTCATCTTTTCCATACATACCTGAGGGAAAGATGAAGTGAATATGGCAGTTCGTCTAGGCCCGCTCTATAATGCAGATTTAAAACTGCTGCAATACATCCTAATTCTTTTACCGTTCAAGAACCATTTGCATCATTTCGATAATTATACATAAATACTCTGTTGAAGCAAACACAAAATAGAATGAGAAGCTTTCTGCCAGTGAGTTCAAAATCATTAGCTGGCTCTATGATCCGGATTCATTCTCTTGAATCGTGATTACAATAATAAATATGCATGAAACACATGCATAAAATTAAAGTAAATTAAATTAAATAACCTAATAATTACATTAATTAAGGAATAATTAAAAATTATTACGTAACTAAATAGATAATTAAGAATTAAATAATTGATTATATACATAATTAAGCAACTTAATGGTTAATTAAGTAATAAATAATAATTAAATAATAAATAATTAAATAATTGAAATAAATAAATTTATTTTAATTTTAATAATTATTAAAGGATTAAATAAAGTATATAAATATATAATTTAACATATATAAAGTAATAAATTAATTACTGTTCATTGTACATTATACCAATACGGTTCCGAACCTGCATTTTTCATATTAGCTCCGATTTTATTGAAATCGGTGTCATTTGTAGAAATTAAATAATATGAATTTTAAAACTGAGTTTGCTCAATACGGAATCTGTATGGCCGAGTTATAAGGTCCGGAAAATTTAGGTAACAGCTTCGTGGCTTCAGGTTTTATTGATATTTTGACTTATTATATTTTTATATTTTTCTATTCATTTTTAGAAGATTTTTAGAGAAGAAATTAAGTTAATCGGATAACGGTTAATTAACTAGAAAACTATGAAGTTTTTACATATAGTACATATATACAATGTGCCCCAAATGTCAAAACTCGTCGGTTTTATTCGAATATTTTTTGATATTTTTATTAAATAGTACTGAGTATAAAGCGAAGTTTAAAAAGTGAGTTTGGTCCATTTGGAGTTTTCTGTAAATAGTTATGAACCTCAGAAGTCGGCTTTATGAGTTTTTTCGATACATTATAATTAATTATTTTTGTGATGAAATATTTTTCTGATAATTTTATAAAATAATATATATTTTTGTGATCGATTTTATAAAGAAGTGATTTGATTTGAGATGATATAAGTGATGAATAAATAGGTGAAATATTTACATTATGTAAAATAGATAAATAATATTTTTTATCTTTATTTTCTTGTTATTTTTATAATTAGGATCATTATCTCCTCCTACATATTTGTTTTGTCGACCAAGTCAATATTGACCTGTTCTCAGGATTAGGATCAGTCTGTATATATTACATATCTTCAGTCTTCTTTTTCTTTTATTTTCTTTTTATTTTTATTCTTTTATTTTGGATAAAATAAGTGTTAAATATATAATATTAATATTTATAGTTAGAATGATAATTAGTTGGAATTAGTGATTATTTACATGTATTTTACCAAGGATTTTATCCAAAATGAAAGAATAAAGGCGATAAATCACGGATTCATCAATGATGTTGACAGATTTAGTACTTTGATTTTTCTTTTTGTTTATTTGAGTGTTTGATCAGAAGAAGCATTTGATCCTATACTTGAACATCCATGATTCGAATTAGATCAGAATTGGGGTGATGCTTGAAACTCGCGGCTTCTGAAATTGCATGTATATTATTCTGTTGTAATTCAATTTTCAAAAGGAAATAGATATAATCCCTTGAGACAGTGTATGATCGGAGTTTATTGTTTTTCTGATATACTTGCTGGCTTTCTTGTTTTTTATTGTTTAAATTTTAAAGTATATTATGTCCATTGATGAAAATGGTGGATCCCTCCACATTATCCAGGTTCCCCTGCATTGCTCCCACTGACA
>JAZKJV010001664.1:0-85000 GCA_037367405.1 Ottelia alismoides
TGAATTGTCTCCAAATGAGCCTCACTTGGACGAGGATCTGCAGGGTTAGACAGACGGGACTTGAGTGATGGTCCCTAGTCTTTTATTGATGGGATTCGAAGGGGGATGAAGCAGGTAAAGGCGTTGCGACGAATGGCGGAGGAGCAGCTCTGGTCCTCTAATTCACAATGAGCCAGAGGTGATCGAATGCAGGAGATAAAAGAACATGTGATAGGGAATATGATGAGGGTGGGGTTGGGGGGTATAACGAGTCAATTCACAGCGAAACAGAGGTGGCCGAAACTCAAGAGCTCTATCGAGGGACTAAACTTAAATCCGTGCTAATATGCTAATTAAAACACTAAAGAAACTGCAGAAAATGAAACTAATGCTAAGCCTAACCTAGAACTGATAAAATGGTTCAAATAATACCTGGGTTTCATGCCAGGGAGCAGAGGTGGTCAGACGTCGTGGACCCTCTCCTCGCACCACCTGAACTCTAGTGGTACCCTCTCTGTCACCGGAGTACACACATGCAGAGCCATGGGTTCAAGGGATTGAAGAAGGATTAAACCAGGAAGGAAGAGATGAGATTTTATTTTTAAGCATGGAGATGGGTCCTTATTGACTGGGGGTTTGTAATGAATCAAGATGATTTACACAAGATTTAGGGTGGTGGCGTGTATTAGGAATGATCGAGGGTTGATTTTCATGAAGAATTATATTGATGGGATTTGTTAGATACCTGGAAAAAGGGAGAAAAATTGGGGATGAGATATCTCTGACGAAATAGAGACGCCATAGGGCTAGTTGACCTACGTCAACAGAAACATGCCCCCCATTGGTCCACATCGACCACAAGAAGACAAAATAGGGTAGAAAATGATAAATAATAAGGAATAAAATACCAAACGAATTAACTAAATAAAAGTTATAAAATAAAAAGTTTGTTATTTTATGTAGTATTTTAACATGATTTTTATTTATTTTTGTGGATTACTTTATTACAAATTACTTTTTAGGGGTTTATTTATAGGTATATTGACATAAGTTTTGCATATTTTTATTTTATGTTTTTTATTTTATTATTTTATATACATAATTTATATATTTATAACTTGTTTAAATATACATAATATATTTTTGTTGTATTTTTATGATGTATTTTGTCTACTTAAATAAATATGTATACTTATTATACATGTACAAGTATAGGTATTTCATTTATATATTTATGTAGACTATTTTACTTTCGTGTTTTCTTTATTATTTTGTTATATTTTAAAATGTAAATATATTATAAATATTATTTACAAATTTACAAAAATATAAAATTACAATAATTATAATAATAAATAAAATGAATATTTTATTCGGGTACGCTATATAATAGGGGTCCAAAATCTAACTTTTGCATCTTAACTCCAAATTGAATGAATCCACCTTCATTAAATAGATTATTAAAAGTTATATTTAAGTAAAATGGTTTTGATGCATTGTGAGTTTTTATTGAGGAGATATGGATCTGGGAAATTTGGGTTTTAGTTTTTTATTCTAAGTATAAAATGTATACTATGTATTATTTTTGTGTGAAATCAATTTTGTATTTTTCTTGTATATTTTTAGCTACAACTTTTATGACCGTGTTTCTTTATTTGAGGTATAAATAATGAAGAATAAAATTGGTCCCAAAAATGAATTATTTGGGAAAATAAATGAGGGTTTTATTATTTTTTGACCCTTATTTCTCCCTACTTTATTGATTGTTGACCCAATCATCAAGATGCTTAGGTCTCGAGGTTTAGGGTTATAAAATACCTTGGGCATTTTATTTCTTTTTCTTTTCTTTATTCTTTTATTTTGTCTTTAAACAATGTATTTTATACAATAATTATATAGTAAATAATGAATGTTAATTTATACAAATGATATTTACAAGCATTTAACTAGGGTTTAAATGCCAAAATGAACGAATAAAGGTGATCAAATGGAGATTCATCAACGGGTAACTCCCCTGCCCCTAGGACTACGACCTTTGAACTACGAACTTCCTCCTCGTCCACGCGATTCTGACATGGTCGAAGAGGTCTGAGAGGCAGCTAACAAAGAAACCACGATCTTACTAAGCATGTTGTATGCTTCCTTTGTAGGAGAATTGGTAGCATTTGCAAGTTGTAACCATGCACCATCACACTTAGGATAGAGAGCAACTGAGAAGACTCAAACCATGGTAGCATTCATGTACACATGTTGTTTTGGTGTCTCTATAAGAGACATGAAGTTATGTAGCTTCTCGAACATGCCTCAGAGAGATGTATATCGAGTATTAAGGGGACAACCATTCTTCTTGATCACGAAGATGATATACTGAAGTTGTAGTAACTTCGTCCCATTCCTCGCTTGAAACTAACTAATGACAAGGATGTCCCACATTACCTTAGCAGTGAGCTAATTCAAGATGTTGTTGGATATCTCCACAACCATAGTACCAAATATCCACATACGTGTCTACACGTCATTTGCCTCCCATGAGGCATTATTCTTAGTCTTGTCGATTGGCTCCTCTTATGTCATGAACTAAATGACCTACAAGTCGTAGTTGGATGCATCCACCTTGGTAATGGGTGCCAAACCTCTGAAGGCACCCAAAGATGTGATGTCGGCCTTGTTCTCTAATAAGGTGATAAAGAGTCTGGAAATGGATGTGAGTAGGGTTGTAGACTGATTTGAATGTGTCTACACGAACATATAAGAGATTTCTTGTGAGTAGACTCATACAACAACCATTCTTGTCATTATTATATCTATGTTAAGGTGATTATTAGTCGAAAAACACCTTTCTCCTATCAAAATCAGATCAAAAAGAGACCTCAAATGTTGAAACAACACAAAAGGGAGTAGAAAAACCTTAGGAGAAACCCATAGACGACTGTCAAAGGTGACAAAGGCATCGTCTGTGAACCAAGGAGGTGATGGTGGCATGACTATGGGCCCTAGGTGTTGTGCTTGAAGCAGGCACCTGGCGAGGTAGATGCACCCACCTGGCAGCATTGGAAGCGCCTAATGGTTCTACCGGGGCATGCTGAATGCAAGGGATTACACCTCACGCATGATGGAAGTGTGGAGATAGAATCATATCCGATTTAGTTTGACTAATCATACTAGTCGATGGGGCATTGAAAACTAAAAAAATCAATGAGATCACATGTCATGGGAATAATTCCTATGTTGTTCCATCAGGATCACATGAGTAATATGATTACCTCTTAAAGCGTGATAGTGATCCATGAGTCTCTAAGAGAAGGCACCTCTTGTCTCAAGTCTGATCCGATGTAGAGAGCACTTGTGGGCACATTGATGATACATGTGCTTTCCAAAATCCAAAGCAACGATCCAAGCAGGGAACCTCCTTATTTAATCGTACGAAATCCACCAACTTCTTTACGAGCACGAAATGTCGAAGACAATGGAGATCTACAAGTAGTCAATCATGCAGCACAACAACAATACAATGATGATGAAGCTCTCAAAAAACCTAGGTGGATAGCCACTAAGGATTGAGAGAGAGATGACGTGTAGAGAGAGAGAGAGTTGTTGCAACAATTGCTTCAACTTAATTGTGTAGAGAAAGACCTAGGGTTAGATTTTCTTTTATAATAGATTGGATGGTGGAGATGCACTTCTAATTATTGATCAATAGTTGAAATTAAAGATTTTTACTTGTGCTCCAATAAAACCTATTTTAGAATTAATAAATCATTTATTAATTCATTACTCCAAAATTGAATAAAATAAATTTCATTCTCACAAATAAAGAGGAAAGAAGAGAACCACCTCCAAGAATAAGGAAAGGAGAAATCATTAGGAGGGTGGATGTCCACCATGAGATTGGAGAGAGATTTTCTCTCTCCAATCTCCTTTAATGTAATCATATTATATTAAATCTTTATAGAATTATTTATCAACAAAATATCATCAAATAATTTGCAAATTATTTGTGATAATTGCATATAATTCATTGATAAATATGAATCATATTCATACATCCAAAACTAAATGTAATTCACATTTACGAATATTTACTCAATGCGAATCCATTTTACATTACTATTTAAATTGTTAATCTTATTCACAATTAATTCTCTCTATAATTAAATTCAATTTAACCATCAATTTTCCCATTCTCATATATTGTTAATAATGGAACTATTCTTGAACTCTTTCAAGCCTTCTTCGCAGACACTTCGAGATAAGGACAATGTGACTGTATATTCCATGTATAGTGACTTGGAGTAAGATCTAATCTCATATCTGGATCTAGAAGACCTTTTGTATACGTCTGATTAAGTCAGACATAATATCCAATTTTCTCATTTCATCCGAATCAAATTTTTATTAGTGCCAAACATTTGGAGTAAGATTGGACAACTAGTTTACTAAGTGGTGTGACTAAAATCCAAACCTATTTCATCACTCCCTTGGAATGAAAGTGTCATGGTTATACAATTATTTAAGATCACATCACCCTTGAGTATTCCCAATACCTGTACATCTCATATACTGGAAAACCTAGAATAAATCCGAAGTTTTGATCTTATTTGAAGTATCTTCTTTAGGGTTTTGTGATTAAGTTTCCCATTCCATCATTGGGAGTTGGTATCGATTATATGCTTTACAGAAACATTTGTAATACCTAGAAATCTTGTTGTACTTCCAAAGAAAGATCACCAACGATGGAATTTGGTTGGTCCCAACATCTGACGAGTAAGCTCATGTCTTTCGGTTCAGAAGTGAACATATATGAACCCTTTGATAGATTGTACATATCCTCTTGATCAATGAAATGCAATAGAGTACTTATATTTTTACTGGTATAATATTTTATATAATATATGTTTTCATTTATTATACAATGCACATTTAGTTGGGATTTAACATACTACTAAATACTTTTTCACAACCCTTATTATTATATAATATTTCTCAATTACTAATTTGAAACCATCTAATTTAAATGGAAATAATATGTATTATTTTCATTCAAATCGCATCCTCGATTTTTGATGCACACTAGCTCGTCGATATATAGACCTTGATTAGGTCATCAACCTAATGTTCTGCCTAACAGTTGACATGGGATTTTCGAGGATCGGTTATTAATGATATATGGAGTCATCGTTATCCCCAAAAATCCCAGATCAAACAAACAAATTTATTTTTTGTCATTTCAAGCTACAAAATACTTATAGAAAATAGTGTGCAGTAAGAGAATATTTTTTCTACTTATTTACCTGTATAGCGGACATGATCGAACTCAGGGATGCTACAATTCCCGAGGGTTATTCAATTAATCGATGAAAAATCAATTAAGAGAAAAAAGTAGGAATCTCAAAGGCAAACTATCCTTGATTTTTGTTGATTTTTTCTATTTTTCTATATTTCTATTTTTATATTTTTTGTTACTTTAATTTTGCATTTTTTTTAATTTTCAAAAAAGGAACAATATGCACCAGGGAAGAAATACGCACACCACACACTTTTTATTTTTTCAGTTATATAAAAAATGCTCAGAAAAATCTAGAGAAAATATTTTTGGGTTTTAAAATCTTTGAAATGTTTTTGAATTTTCGGTAGAATTTTCAGATTTTTTTTATTTTTTTAAAAAATCAAATAGTGGTAAAAATTATAAACAGTATATCGCTGTGAGTAATTTGCAACTTCAAATTAATTTAAATGCCCAAAACTCGTGGAAACTATTTTTATACTAAAATATAAACAAATATCTACAAGCAGAAAGTGAAATCACGATTTTTGAATTTTTATGGGATTTTTTATGATTTTTATAAGAAGTATTTTGCAATTTTTTGAGTTTTATAAATAATAATGCACGAAATTTGGACAGAAATTAAAAGATAATAAAATAAAACTAATCAAAATTTTTTGAAGTTTTTAGAGCAATATTCAAATTTTTATGAATTTTTGAATTTCAGGAAGATAAATGACAATGTTTTTGATTTTTTAATAATATCGAATGAAAAGAAATTGCAATGAAAATGTACACTAAAACAAGGCACACAACAGAAGTTTAACTTTATTTTTGTAGAGTTTTTCGAGTAATAAAAACATTTATTTCCATATAGAAGACAATCTAGTAAATAGTCTGGAAATTCAGGGTCTGAAACGTAAATATTTAAAGTTTTGGAATGGAATATAACATAAATAAAATGCGAGACAAAAATTGCTATTTACCCAGTAATTGCGTACGCGGCACGTGCTTGAGGTTCTGGGCTTTATTGCGAACTTTCTGAAATCTAAGGGGGAAACGCAGATTTCCCGATAAAACGTGCCACGCACGTGGCTTGCTTAAGCAGGGGGTTTTTTGCACAATATGCAGAACTTCTAAGGGTTTTTATGCAATTTGCCCAAATCTTTTTTTTATTTTTAAAATGCTAGGGTTTCCTTCGTCTTCATAGAGGCCAAGGGGGTGCCGCCGCCTTGC
Organism: Ottelia alismoides; assembly: GCA_037367405.1. Taxonomy (NCBI): domain Eukaryota; kingdom Viridiplantae; phylum Streptophyta; class Magnoliopsida; order Alismatales; family Hydrocharitaceae; genus Ottelia; species Ottelia alismoides. The sequence goes on from JAZKJV010001664.1 coordinate 6,479, forward strand.
CTTCTCCTCCAAAACAACGGACGGTGTAGCTTCTAACGAATGTCGATTCGGTACGGTTGAGATGGGATGCTCCAGATGGGGGAATCAACGACGTTCTCCCACAACGATCTCCTCTTTTGCATTGCGGCACAACTATGGATGGTTGTTGGCAGATGTGCTACGTTGGGCTTGAGTCCAGGCAGGGGAGGAATGAAGGGGCGACAGACGGCAGCAGGAGGGAAATGGTGTGCCTGGCCGCAAGTAGCTGCGGTAGAGTGACGGAGGATCTGGCGGTGAGCCCATGCTGTGACGGGTGGTGTAGTCGGTGGCTCTACTGTGGATGCGATGTAGTGGGATGTGGCAGCGGAGAAGGGTGCCGCCAGGCGATGAAGACGGTGGTGATCCACCTCAGCAGTTGGAGGGTCAGTAGAGGAGACGAGTGGTCAGACTGCTGGTCGCAAGGGCGATGAGGCGGAACTCGGATGGGCGGCGGTGGAGGCCACTTGCCCCTTTTTTATTTTTTTTATTGATTGTAAAAAAATGAAACGAAATAATAAATAGAAAAACCTTTTTTGTTTTTTTCATAGAAACTATAAATATTATTTTGTTTAAATTGTGTTTATTTATTTTTTATGTGTTTTTTATTTATCTTGCAAAACATGTTAGAAAGAAAAACACTTATTACTTTTTTTTATTTTATATAAAAAATTAGGACGCAAGCATGATGACTCGATCCCAAAATCGAAATGGAAGATGTGACCGAGTGCGGTTTCGAGGAAAATGGTGGATGGAACCGAATCTCCGACCACCGTGCATGGTAGGAGGCGAGAAATCATGCGAGGTAGAAAAGAACGTGAATAGATCGAGATGTGGAATGAAAAATCGGGTCGTTGATAGATCAACTCGTGATGGATTCTAAGAACTAGATAAAAAAATGACAACGAAATAAAAATGTGAAAAATGAAACTACGGTTGACCTAGGTTAAAAATAAGAAGAAAATGATGGATCTCACCTTAGGAGCAGAAAAGACCGTGATTGCCTTGATGAAGGTCGACTCACCGTTTTCGGACGGCTCGAAGGCTAGGCACCCTTCTGTGACAAGAAAACTCTCGGAGATCGGGCTCCTCTCACCAAAGATTGATCGAGTTGAAAAGAGGAATGAAGACTCATATTAATAGATAGAAGAATGTAATTTGAATTTTTAAAATTTCGAATAAAGATAAGAGATAAGAAATTTGAAATGAGATAAAGATAAAAGCAATTAGTGTTTAACAATATTTACAAAAATAACTATTTTTTGTATTTCTTCACTTTATTAATTTGAAAAATAAATGTTATTTTTTATTTTTTTGTGGTAGTTATTTAAGAAAATTAACTATACAAATATAGTACATTATTTACATGGTTAAATAAGGAAACTAGTTAGTTTTTTGTTTTAAAATTTTTATTTTCAGAATTTTTTATTTTTATTTTAAATAGTTAGTAAAAATATTTACAAATATTTTCAAATACAATATGTAGAAATAAATGGTAAAATTGCACAAACCACCCTAGAAAATCGACTTTTCAACCGTAACTCCAAAAAATATGAAATCAAAGCATTTTAAAAGATAATTTAATCTAGAATACAATGGAAGTAAGTTTGGTTCAATTGGAGTTCATATGGAGACGAAATTAATCATTTAATTATTGCTTAATGGATTTTTTTCCAGATGTGGTTACTTTTATTATATACATAATTTCATTGTGCAATTATTTTTATTATTTAGAAAATATTTATATTTACAACTTTTGTTTTGAAAAATTATTTTATTTAAGGTCATTTATGTACAAATAAAATAGTGTTAATTTTATACAGATATCCACAAAAATAAGTGAGAAGTATTTACAACACACATTTTTTTTGGATTTTCTGATTAAGGACCCTATCTCCCCCTATTTTATTCCTGGTATATCGGGTCAAGTCTTGACCTTCTCTCGGGGTTCGGGTAAGCCTGTATCTATAACATACATATAATCTTTTTTTTTCTTTTTTTCTTTTCTTTCGTTATTTATTTATTTATTTTAGGTTAAAATAATGCACAAATATACAAAATTTACACAGATGCAAATTAGTAAGAATATGGAGTTAGTATTATATACATGTATTTTATAAGGGATTTTAATCTAAAATAAATGAATAAAGATGATGAAATGCAGATTCATCATCCCCCTATGCTTTACCTTTGCTAGTCCCTTAGTAAACACTTATTTGAAAGAACAAGTGAATAAAAGAAAGGAAGGAAAAATAAAGAAGTTAGGGCAATATTGAGTACTAAACTTATCTTCATAAAATTGTAGTTTGGAGCTCTGTCAGACCTTTGGATTATTAGTTTGTCGGAACCTTAATGGGAATCAGATTTAAAACCTAACCGACTCTAAGTTCCACAAGATTCCTATTCAGGTCGCCTCAACAATCATGTCAAAACAAGTCTTCATACATAAATTCTTATGACTATGCATCTTTACTTGTATGGTGTAAGTGAGATATAGCTCCCCATCTCAAAAGTAGCAAACACAACCTTCCTCCACAAGGTAACTCTAGTTCCCCAGTCTTGCAACTCTTTCCTCGAGGAGTGGGGATATTCCCTTCTAAGTTCAAGTACAACCAGCTCAAGAAGAGGGGATGGAGAAAAGAATGGACGCTAACCAGTATAGCTACCTATCCCTGGATGCATGACCAGTGTAGCCAAGTCATCCGTTGCAAGCTTACAAAAAATTTACTTTGAAGCTCTTATTTTTTTATCCTTGTGTATACACTCCGGCATGTATTTTACTTTTCAATCAGGCCTGTCTACTTTTGGAGATTATGTATTTTCCTCTCTTTTTTGAAAGTATATACAAGGTGCAACATGTACATAAGGAGTTATCCTCTTGAGCCAATAGACTATCCCTCTTTTAAAGCATTATTGCAACCCCACAACATCCTGTCTTTAGACCTCAACATCGCTAGACCTATTTGAGACGCACTTCCCTCCCTAGAGGAAGATGAGAGGTTCTGCCTAGATGTACTACCCTCGTATGCTACCCCAAGCCAAAAGATTCTGACTCCTCACTACCTCATCCATGAAGAGCTACATGTAGAGTGCTTGTCCAAGATAAGCCACGGTCTGAAAGAATCATGTGTGTGTTGTTAAATATTCTACTTAGACTACTCAAGATGACATGTGAGCATAATCTTGTGGACTCAATGAATTAAGTCACAAGGACCTGAAAAGTCTTAACTCCATTTCTTATAAGCTTCCTCTGAAATTAAGTGGATTAAGGTCCAACAAAGCTCCATTTTTCAATTTTATTCCATACTCAGTTTAAATTTCAACACTATCCTGAAAAATGCACATGCAAATACAAGAAAATATGTGCAATGTAAAGAAATCATTTTTTTAAAAAAATGATGAACATATGAAAAGAACATTTCTTTTGAAAAATTTTTCTAATTTTGAACTTTTTATGGATTTTTGAAGAAAAATGCAGATGTGAAAAGAAAGTTTTTTTGAATCATGCAAATTTTTATAGACTTTTAATTTTGTAATTTTTAGGGAATTTTTTTAAGGAAAATGGTTAGTAAAATATATACAAGTATATGCAAGAAGATTTTTTATTTTTTTGTTTTATTTTTTTACACACGTGGATTTTACGAAATTATATACTATCCCCAAAATTATTATCTTAAAAGTACGAGTTATGTCTAAAGTATATATACAATATATACGACACCCCCCGTATTTAGCTCGAACTATGTCCTTATAGTGATCAGAGAGCGACAAAGGAAGATATAACACGTGCTTAGTATAGAAAAGTGAAAAGACTCCTATGCAATAATGACTCAAAGAAAAGATAAAAAGAAGAGAAGTCAGTGATCTCCCCTATACTTCAGATCGAGTAATCCTAAGTATAGTAGACTGTACAAAAGGGAAAGCTGATGAAGAGAATGTATGGACTCAACGGGAAAACACACAAACCAAAATGATATAAACAACATCACTCCCCTATACTTAGGGTAGAGTATCCCTATGTATAGGCAACAACATGAGTGATGAACAGGACGAATATGAACAACACAAATCCTTCACCCCCCTATACTTAGGATAAAGCACATCTTAAGTATAACATATATACACACACAGAAAAGGGATAAACGATAAAACAGGAGAAGAAAGAATGAAACGAAAGGATATACAAGAGGTAGTCAACTCCATGTATCAGACACAAAAGATGGAATAAAAAAATCATCATCTGATACCACATATATAGAATCAACGACGGACATGAATGTATCATGATCTAGATATCGCTTCAGCAACTGTCTATTTATAACAAATGGCTGTGCATCAGATGACAGCCCATATATGACAATACTCCCATTGTTACGCACAACTCTCACGATGAACGGTCTTGATCATCTGCTTTTCAATTTTCCTAGAAACAACTTCAACTTAGTATCAAATAACCATACTTTCTGATAAGGAGAGAGTCTACCTTCTAATGTGTTTATCATGCCAATGCTTGACTAACTACTTATACATGAGTGAGTTATCATATGCAAATTCTTAGAATTCCAGTAATCTATTCAAATCTAACTTCATGTTCTTTCTTGCTTTCTCATAATCAAGATTGCATACACGGAGTGCCCATAAATATTTGCGAATCAATTCCACTGGCAAGTGACAAGACTTTCCATACACCAATCTGTAGGGAGACATACCCAAAGGAGACTTGCACGTCGTCCAATAAACCCATAGAACTGAATCAAGCATCTGGGACCAGTTCTTCCTATCCCAAACATAACTTCTAACATCTCCCTCTCTGTAACTGTATAATTTGGTTGTGATTCATCCAGAGTCTTACTAGCATAGTGTATAGCAAATGGTATCTCATCCCTTCTCTGTCCTAAAACAGCTCCAACTGCAAAATCTGAGGCATCTGTCATGATCTCGAAATGAAGAGACTAATCAGGTGGATGTAAGACAGGAGCACTAGTAACCTTCATTTTCATCTGATTAAATGCAAGGGGGACTTTCTCATCGACAACAAAATCAGTTTCCTTACAAAGAAGCTCAGTCAAAGGTCTGGCAATTTTGCTAAAGTCCTTCATGAATCACCTATAGAATCCCGTGTCCCAAGAATGACCTCAACTGCTTCAAATTCTGCGGTGGCTCTAACTTAGAAATCACATCAATCTTAGTTGGATCAACCTCCATACCATGTTTCGAGATGATATGGCCCAATACAATCCCATTAGTTACCATGAAGTAACTCTTCTCCCACGAGAGAACTAGGTTTACCTCACAATAACGTTGAAGAACTCGATCTAAATGAGCAAGATATGTGTCAAAACTATTCCCGTAGACTGAGAAATTGTCCATGAAAACCTTAAGGAAACTACCCACGATGTCGGCAAAAATGACCAACATACACCTTTGGAATGTAACTTGAGCATTACACAATCCAAAGGGTATCCGTCTAAAGGCGTAGGTGCCAAACATACAAGTAAAAATAATTTTCTCTTGATCCTCAAGAGCGAAAGTAAACTTGGTTGCATCCCAAGTACCCATCCAAGAAGCAAAAGAACTCTTTCCCTGCTAACCTCTCAATAATCTGGTCAACAAAGGGCAGTGGAAATCTATCCTTCTTGGTAACTGATTTCATGCGTTAGTAATCTACACAGGAATTCCATGAAGTCGGTACCCGGGTGAGAATCTCCTCACCACGGTCATTCTTTACAATCGTAATATCGGATTTCTTCAGGCCCACATGTAAAGGGATGACCCATTTGGGATCCAAAATGGGATATATAAAGCTATCATCACACCATTTTCTGATCTCCTTCATGACAACCTCCCTTTGATTTGGATTTGGACAGCACTGAAATTCATGGGAGGTTATACAGTCTCCTCTAGGTAGATATGATGCAAGCACTAAGCTAGATAAATCCCACAGAGATCCGAGATATTCCATCCTACGTCCTTGCAGTTTCTCTCAAGAACCTCTAGTTTGTTAGATTCTTGTTCAGCGGTCAACTACGAGCTGAGGATGACCGGAAACATTATGGGGGAGGGTCCTGAAAGGAATGCATATTTCAACGTTGATAGTAAAACCTTGAGCTCAGGTGGGGTATGAATCGACTCTACAATAACCTCTGATACTGCATTGGTAGACAGTATATGATCTAGACTCTGTGAACTCTCCACCTTGGCTACTAACGGCTCAGCAAGTAAAATCTTGGATAGATTTGCAATGAATGATGTCTACTTAGAAAGGAGGGGCTCATCAGGGTGTTCAACATTCTTATCAATTAATGGTTCAGATATCTCGGTAATAATATCAAAAAGATGTCTCTCATCTATGCATAAATAAGGAAATTCAACGCATGGCTCTGATATCTGTACTTCATAATTCTCAGAATGAGGTCTGTCATTAGTAATCTCAGAAAAATGTATCAAAGGAATATCAGAAGGTGCCTCTAAAAACTCAGATTGATCCTCAGAAATCAGCTCAAACTGCCCATAACAACTAGCTCAATTGGTCCACCAAGGGAACTCATGTCGACTTTGCTTTCCATAGAGTCCTTTTGGTAAAGGAATTCTTGGGTATCTACAAAATCAATGAAAAGATCTGTCTCTTTGAATTCAGCAACAAAATCACAGTCATATGGCTTTGATATAGCTTTCTCTATCTCATCAGCTGCAGGTGGCGGTGATGGTCAAGGATCAGAGATCATCTCAATTTTCACATTGTCACTGCGAGAGTGAAAGATGATATCTCAAGTACCATAATCAACTACTACTTCTGCCGTTCGGAGGAACGATCGACCTAGTATGATCGGGGTATAGAGTAATGGTGCAGGTGTGTCCATATCCATGAGAACAAAATCAACAGGGAATTTCATTCCCTGTACCGTTACAATAACATCCTCTAAAATACCTCTTGGCCTCTTAATCGATCTATCAGCAATCTGAAGGATCATCATGGTTGTTTTAAGAGGTCCTAACTGAAATTCAGTTAGTAAAGAGGAAGGCATGAGATTAATGGAGGAACTGCTATTGAGAAGAGTACGATCAAATTCTTGATCAAAGATATGGCAACGGATGTGAGGTGCTCCCTTGTCTTTCTTTTTAGGTGGAAGGTTATTGATGGCATGAACTGTGGCCATGGTTAAGATATGTTTCTCTGTTTCTTTTCGTCTGTTCTTCCTTGGTTGACGCTTTTGTGTACATGCCTCTTTCATGGCCTTTTTTACTGTAGGCATGTATTCCATGGCCTTAATGAGTGTCATCTTTAAAAAGATGTTCCGTAAGATCTCAACCACTCTAGGATCAGATAGGGCTATTTTTTTATTTTGGAATTTTCTTAGATTTGAGAGTAGAAGGAAATGGCACTGAATCAGAATAAACATGCAATCGTTCATTTCCATTATTCGAAGTGGAATCCTCATGTACAAAAGGAGAACCAGAATCGGTCTGTACAATGTTGTCCAAATTAGGTGGAGGAAAAACATAATCTAAAACAAAACAGGATGTTACTGCTTGCGGAGAGGAAGAATCTGTGACTGGTATATTCTCCCTTGCTGATGGTGATCTACATCTGCTTGGTGAAGGTTGTGGTGAAGGCGGTGAAAATCGAGACTTGGGTGCTGCTACACTGGTCCTCTCGCCTGCTGGTGAAGGAGATGATGTAGAAAATGATGTTCTCTCAGTGGTTTGATCTAACAACCCCAACTGGTGTGTAGGTGACTGCAATCTCCTACCACTCATGAGATGAATGGTTCAAATAAACTATCGCTGAGACTGATAGTACGGAGGTTGTTGGTAACCATACAGATTTTGATAATGAGGAGGAGGAGGAGGATATTGTCCATAATATGCAATTTACTGCTGGTCAGGATGCAGAAAATACATAGACTGCTGTTGTAGTTGGCCTTGTCTCCAATTTTGGAATTGTGGTGGAGACTGATAGTGAGGCTAGAACTGCTGGTGCTAGTACTACTGTTGTCTGCCTTCCTGAAGCTGGTGGGTGGGTCTCTGACCCTGTTGTTAACCCAACTGGCCTTGCCCTGACGGACGAGGTTGGTTTTGCTCACGATCGAACCAGATACCGTTCACCTCCTGAATGATAGGTGGAGGTCGAGACTACTACTCAGGAATGTAGGCCACTTCCTGTTGGTATGGAACTATATGATGTGCATGCTGCTGAACCTGATCAGTTGTCTACACGTAGTAGACAAGTTGAACTGTGGATGGTCCTCTGCTACTCTGCTGGGTGGAAGAAGTCTGCTCCCTAGTAGAGGTATCGACTGCTGCACTCACACTATAAACTGCACTGATCTTACTCACAAGAAGCTCCAAGTGCTTTGTTATCTCATCCAGCTTATCCAGGTTCTTCGTCCTATGCTCGATCACTTGAAGCTTCTTAAGCTCCTTGGATCGTTTCCTAATAATGTCCACTTTGGATAGGTGGTTTCCAATAATGGTCAGGTCAGAGTTGTCCACCCTATCCATTTTTTGTAATGCTATCATATTGACATCCTTGTGGGGTACTGCAGGGGTGGTGACAGGGTGCTTCTAAAAGTACGTGAAAAAGAAAGAGCTATTGAACTCTCCGCCATATCCTCAAAAATTTGATAAAGTACATCCTCATCCTTGTTGAAGTGGATCCCCCACAAGCGGTATCTACCAGCTTCTGATTCTCTATGTTTAAACCCCCAAAGAAATTTTGTACAAGGTTGATCTTTGGAATATCATGATGGGGGCATTTCTCCGATGGATCTTTGAATCTTTCCCAAGCCTCGTGAATAGGCTCTTAGGGCATCTGGGAGAAATTAGCAATCAAGGATCGCATTTGGTTGAGTCATCTAAGCGGATAATATTTATTTAGAAATACGGACCTTACCTCTTCTCAAGTAGTGACAACCTTCCCCAAGTGATTTAACCAATATAATGCTTTTCCCATCAGATTGAATGGAAAAGCGCTCATTTGCACTACCTCTAATGGAACATTTGGGTAGTGTATTGTTCCACAAATGTGATCGAACTACTGGAGGTGTATATAAGGTTCTTCATTAATATTTCCATTGAATATTGGGACAAGAGGTAAAATAGTGGGCTTAAGCTCAAAATGCCCATGAACCACAGGGATTTGTATCCAAGAATTTGTCTGTCCTGCCCTTGGATTATAAGCATCCTTTAATGTAGGCTTAGCCCCAAGTTCTATGTGAGGTTCTTCTCCCCCATTCCCACCTCCGGGGTTTCTATTATGCCCCTCTCTCCTATCTTCTCTTTCCTATCTTATCTCAAGAATCATATCTCTCAATGTGGTCTGAAAATTAGCTTGATCTGTTAACTGGGCTTGAATTGACTAAATGGAGGCTAACATGATATTGTTGATCTCGCTCTGCTCCGATATGGTTCCCTTTCCCTTTGGTGGCATTAAGTGTCCAGCGTCTGACTCTGAAAATGTGCATGGCACTTGATTAGTGCTCAGAATTGATGGAGTCTCATATATTGATTCCAGATTAAAGCCAATCTCAAATAGTGGGTTGATGGATGTTGTGAAGGGTGAAGTGGAGAAAGAGGAATATTCGTGTAGTGAGTCTCCCCAAATAGAAGGTGAATGGCTCGGAGCGTAGAATGAGTTCACAAAGTCCGAACGAGAAATACTCCGGCCCGACATCTTTGAAATCAATAGGCAGTGTTCGGGAGCACGAAGGTCAATGCAAGAGTGAAAGTGAATGAAGTCAAATTGCGTAGATGGATCTTTATCACTAGTAATCAAATACAATACAGACCCCCAGTTCACCAACTCAACGCAATGTGAAGATCGTGAAGGTTCGGTCTATTATCTTATCAATTTTAGAGTTTTGTAAGAATACAATCTATCAGAGTGGTTAAAGCGAGCTATTAGGAACCCAATGCACTCAGGAGACTGACCTAATCCCAAATTTAGATCAGTCCCAACCAATATGAATTGCAGACTGTTTACCGGCTTCCCGATCAATTCAATCCGATAAGGACGTCGCGGGCTGCTTTACCGGCTACCTGAGAGATCCTCACTAGAGAATGACTAATCCCAAGACAGTAGTCTGAAAAGAGTTTGGGCGTGGTTCTATCATAGTATGTGGGTCGCTCTCTCGTTGCGTACAAACTAAACAATGAGGGGGTTACTCTCCTCAAAATAATGATTTTTCCTTGTGTTTATTTTAGGGTCGAGTTTTCTTTAGCAATCCCGTATTTTAGGAAGTTGTCACTTATTTTAAATATTTTCAATGAATCGCCTACTGAGAGTCCAATTTCCTTTTTTAACTTATGTGAGTAAAAAAGAGGAAGGAGATCAGAAATGCTAATAAGCAATTAAAAAAATGATACATGTAGGGGTTAGAGATGCATACCTTATCGTCAGCACTCTACATGCAAAATGATCCGTGCAGAATTTTAATACAGAAAAGTAAACTAACCTATATGATGCAAGTGAACCGTGCTAGATGATAGCTTCTTTTAACGGGCACGAACCAATTAAGTTTTACTAAGTCCAATTACGCTCTACTCTATAGGTACATAAGTTCTTATATAGGGTATTTGGACCTAATTAATTACCTATCTCAAGCAAATTAATTAAAGCAGTCAATAGGTAGCTCACGAAATCCGTGTGAAATAAAGAAAATAAAGGCAATGAAAACAAATCCGATGAGGTCCCCCAAGTGCACCGGTACTTAGCGAAACAGACCCCGCAACAAATGAATGTTCATTTACAAGAGTTCAAATGCTATAAATAAATAAGAAAACTATTTATGCTCCAAATGATGGTCTCTCTCAAAATCTCCTTCTCCTCCTCTTGCGGCTTCGAGATGAATCAAGCTGCCTCCGCTTTGCTTGGGTGCTTCGGCTCTCCAAGGATCTCCTCCTTCGCTTCATGAGCCCTCGCAAGAAAAAGAAAAGAGTGAATATGTAAGAAACACAATTATAAAAATATGAACACAAATAATGAAACAAATGCATTGGATATGAACAATGGAATAATATGGAAAAATTTAAACAAAAATTTATAACCAAGAATAACAGGTCAAAAGAGAAGCCTAACTACCCTCATCATGCCTCCCCGACAACGACACCATTTTGTTGACACCGGATCTTCGAGGATCGGTTATTAATGATATATGGAGTCGTCGTTATCCCTAAATTCTCGGATTTCTCGGATTAAACAAACAAATTTATTTTTTTGTCTTCTCAAGCTACAAAATAACTATAGAAAATAGTGTGGAGCAAGAGAATATTTTTGCTACTTATTTACATGTATAGCGGACATGATCGAACTCAGGGAGGCTACGATTCCCAAGGGTTATTCAATTAATCGACGAAAAATTAATTTAGAGAAAAATCAGGAATCTCAAAGGCAAGCAATTATTGGTTTTGTGGAATTTTTAAAATTTTATTTTTTTAAAAATTTTTTATTTTATTTTTTTATTTTTAATTTTTAGTGATATTAATTTTGCAATTGATTAAATTTTCAAATAACAAACAATATGCATAGGGGAAGAAATACGCACACCACACACTTTTTGTATTTTTCAATTATATAAAAAATGCTCATAAAAATCTAGAGAAAGTATTTTTGAGTTTTAAAAGATTTGAAATGTTTTTGAGAAATTTTGTGAATTTTTTGATTTTTTTATTTTTCAAAAAATCATATAGTGACACAGTGCACAACTTGGAGTAATTTGCAACTTAAAAATATTTTAATGCCCAAAACTCCTGAAAACTATTTTTATGCTAAAATATAAACAAATAACTACAAGAAAAAAGTGAAATCATGATTTTTGGATGTTTGTGGACTTTTTTATGATTTTTATAAGATTTTTAGTAATTTGCATTTTTTTAGTTTTATAAATAATTAATGCACGAAATATGGATAGAGATTTAAAAACACTAAGTTAAAACTAATCTATTTTTTTGAATTTTTAGAGAAATATTCAAATTTTTATGAATTTTCGAATTTCAAGACTGGAAATGACACTATTTTTTATTTTTTATAATATCAAATGAAAATAAAATGCAATGAAAACTTTACACTATAATAAGACAACAAGAGAAGTTTAACTTTATTTATGTAGAGTTTTCAGAGTAATAAAAACATTTATTTCCATATAAAAGACAAGCCAATATATAGTCTAGAAATTTGGGGTTTGAAACGTAAATACTTAATATTTTGGAATGAAATATTACAGAAATAAAATGTAATATAAAAATTGTTATTTACCCAGTAATTGCATGTGTGGCACGTGCTTGACGTTCTGGGCTTTATTACACAATTTCTGAAATCCGAGGGGGAAAACATAGATTACCTGATAAAATGTGTCGCGTGCGTGACTTGCTTGAGCAGGGGCTTTTTTACGCAATATACAGAACTTTCAAGGGTTTTTGTGCTATTTTCCTAAATCTTTTTTTATTTTTAAAATGCTAGGGTTTCCTTCATCTTCACAAGCAAGAGTAAGAGGCCAAGGGGGTGATGCATCCTTGCTTCTTCTCCAAGATAACGGACGGTGTAGCTTCTGACGGATGTCGATTGGGTACGGTTGAGATGGGATGCTCCATATGGGGGAATCAGTGACGTTCTCCCACAACGATCTCCTCTTTTGTGTGGCGGTGCAGCTATGGACGGCTGCTGGCGGAGGTGCTTCGTTGGGCTTGAGTCCATACGGGGGAGGAATGAAGGGGCGACAAACGGCAGTAGGAGGGAACTGGTGTGCCTGGCCACAAGTGGTTGCGACGGAGCAATGGAGGATCTGACGACGAGCCCGCGCTACGACGGGCGATGCAGTCGGTGGCTCTACTGTGGATGCAGAGTAGAGGTACGTGGCAGCGTAGAAGGGTGTTGCCATGTGATGAAGACGGTGGAAATCCGCCTCGGCAGTTGGAGGGGCGGTGGAGGAGACGGGAGGTCGAGATGCTGACAACAGGGGCGTTGAGGTGGAGCTTGGATGGGGGCAGATGCTGCCTGCCCCTTTTTTATTTTTTTTTTTTTTTGATTGTAAAAATACCGAAATTAAATAATAAATAAAAAACTTTTTATTTTTTTCACAGAAACTATAAATAATTTTTTTGTTTAAGTTTTATTTATTTATTTTTATTTGTTTGTTTATTTATCCTACAATATAAATGTTAGAAAGAAAGAAAACATATTATTTTTTTATTTTTTATATACAAATTAGGCCACAAGCATGATGACTCAATCCCAAAATCGAAACGGAAGATGTGACCAAGTGCAGTTCCAAGGAAAATGGCAGATGGAACCAAATCTCTAACCACCGTATGTGGTCGAAGGTGAGAGATCGTGTGAGGTAGAAAAGAACGTGGATAGATCGAGATGTGAAATGAAAAATCATGTTGGTAGCGGATCAAATCATGATGGATTCTATGAACTAGATAAAAAATGAGGACGAAACAAAGATACAAAAAATGAAACTACGATTAACCTAGGTTAAAAATAGAAATAAAATGAAGGATATCATTTTAGGATCAGAGAAGACTGCGATCACCTCGACGAAGGCCGACTCGCTGTCACCGAATAGCTCAAAGAATAGGCACCCTTCTGTGACAAGAAAACTCTTGGAGATCGGGTTCCTACCACCATAGATTGATCAGGTTGAAAAGAGGGATGAAGAGAATGGAATTTGAATTTTTAAAATTTTGAATAAAGATAAGAGATAAGAGAAAAGAAATTTGAAATGAGATAAAGATAAAAGCAATTTGTGTTTAACAATATTTACAAAAATTAATTAATTTTTTTGTAATTGCATAAACCACCTCAGAAAATTGACTTTTCAATTGTAACTCAAAAAATATGAAATAACGGTCTTTTAAAGATAATTTAGTTTAGAATACAATGGCAGCGAGTTTGGTTCCATTTGAGATCATATGGAGTCGGAATTGATCTTTCACTTATCGCTTAGTAGATTTTTTCAGGGTGTGGTTACTTTTGTTATATACATGATTTCATTGTACAATTATTTTTTTGAAAATTAATTTATTTAAGGTCAATTTATGTACACATAAAATAGTGCTAATTTTATACAGATATACACAAAATAAGTGAGAAGTACTTACACCACACAGTATTTTTTGGATTTTTTGATTAAGGATCCTATCTCCCCCTACTTTATTCCTGGTCGATCAAATCAAGTCTTGACCACTCTCGGGGTTCGGATCAGCCTGTATCTATTACATATATATATACAATCTTTTTTTCTTTTCTTTTCTTTATTTTTCCTTTATTTATTTATTTTTTATTTTAGGTCAAAATAATATAGAAAAATACAATATTTACACACAGATGCAAATTAGTAAGAATATGGAGTTAGTATCATATACAAGTGTTTTATAAGGGATTTTACGCTAAAATAAATGAATAAAGATGATGAAATGCAGATTCATCACTAACGTACGTACTTAGACATATAGTAACGCATTTGTCTCTGGTTATAGGATGTGTACATGTATAGTGACAACTTACAATATAGGTCTTGCTTATCTCGATCTTGCTGAGTAAACTCTTTGACTTTAACATGTCTGATACCTCCGAATCTATATCCTATGTAGAGGAACTGCATCAAGGGGTCCATCGAATATTAGCCTTTGGATTAAGGATTGACACATTCTTTTCAAACTAGAGATCTTTTCTTAACAATCATTTGATGGTGCTAGTTGAGTCCTCAATCTAACTCTTTAGATATCATCTCAGCACTAGCCTCTATGATCCAACCATTGGATCAGCAGTTGTATGATCATTAAGATGGTCCTGATACATAACCATGATTGTATTACGAGACCTTATAAGTGCATGCATTCATTAATATCATATAGGGAGTGAAAATCAATAACTATCAATATATAAAAATCTTATAATAACATTTATTGTAGAAATGATTCTCCCTAGGCTCACGTGTTTAATAATATCTAATAGCCGTCAAAACCATTCAGGTACAATCTTTAAACCCATACTCCTTACATGTTGGTAATAAAACTTTTGGGATAAAGCTTTAGTAAGAGAATTAGCAACAGTGTCGATAGAGGACACCTTGGTTATGATGATGTCACCACACTTTTGTATCTCTCAAATGATGTAGTATTTCCTTTCCACGTGTTTGCTATTTTGATGCCATATGTGTTCCTTCGCTTGAGCTATGGATCCTTGTTATCATAGATAAATGGGATGGGAGTATCAGAAGAAACTATGCTCGGATCCAGCATAAACTTGCATAACCAAACCACCTCTTTTATAACATCTAATGTGATAATGTAAGCTTCTATTATCAAATCAGTCATAGTGTCCTACTTGATTCTCTAGCTCACAACACCACCATTCAATAAGAATACAAATCCTGAAGTCGACTTTCGATTATCTACGCAGATTGGAATTATGAATATGTGGATCCTAAGACTTGAAGATCACTATCTCCATAGACCGAGATGTAATCATGTGTCCTTAGATACTTGAAGATTTTCTTCACAACATTCTAGTATTGTTCTCCATAACATAATTGGTAATGACTTACCACTCTCAATGCATGGTCGATATCTGGTCTTGTATGCATCATGGCATATATTAGGCTTCTCACAACTAATGCGTAAGGACATCTAGCCACGACCATATTTTCTTTAACACTTTGAGGAGACATCCCTTTAGATAGTTGTATACCATGTCTTAAGGGAAGGAAGCCTTTCTTGAAATTTTCCGAATGGAATAGTTCTGAGATCTACTTAATGTACCCATATTGAGACAATACCAAAATCCACTTTCCTCTATTCCTAAATAGCTTCATACCCAAGATATAAGAGGCTTCTCCAAGATCTTTCATCTCAAAGGTATGGGACAATATGATCTTAACATTAGTCATCATCCTTGTGTCATTTCTGATGATAAGAATGTCAGCTACATAAAGTAAGATGAACATAACATCGCTCCCACTAAGTTTCGTGTACACATGGTTCATCAGGATTATGAACAAAATCATAGCTCTTTATTGTTTTATCGAATCTGATGTTCCAATTATGAGAAGCTTGTTTGAGTACATAGACAAGTTTCTTCATCTTGCACACTTTGTTGTCCTCATCTATGAAGTCCTGGGGCTGCTCCATATAGATATCCACCTCAAAGTATCCATTGAGGAATGTGATCTTGATGTCCATCTACCAAATTTTGTGTCAAAATGTGAAGCTATAGCTAGCAGAGCCTTGATGGACTTAAGCATGACCACAAGAGAGAATGCCTCATAATAGCCAATACCTTCTCTCTCTATGTAGCCCTTGTCTACGAGCCATACTTTGGAGGTCTCTACCTTACCATTAGGTCCCCCTTTCTCTTGGGTTTACACCCAATGGGTTTTACACCAATGGATTTTAACCCTTTTGATCGATCCTCTAGGGTCCATACACCATTCCTGTGCATGGAGTCTATTTCAGATTTCATACATCCATATGTCCATGTTGTAATCCACAAGTTCTTCATCAAATAAAATTAGATCATTGCCAGACTCTTCTAACACATTCATTCTATACCATTCAGGTGGTATAAACACCCTTGAACTCCTTCAAAACGTTATAGGTGTTTCATCTTCAATTATTTCTTCAGTTTCTATTTCAGAAGCTTAATATCCTCAGAGGACTCAATGAGTTCTGTTACTTCATTCTTGTCTTGACTTTTAAGGACGCCATCATTTACGAATTTCTATCCCTAGAGACGAATCTCTTTGTGAGTCTCAAGATCATAAAGTTGGTATCTAATGTTGTCCCTTACATACCCAATAAACTAGCACTCTCTAGTGTGAGATTCTAGCTTATGCATCCATGTTATTGGCATGCACCAAGCAACACCTAAACTTCAAGTGTTTAATACTAGATTTGGTTCTGAACCCATGCTCATGAGGGGTTTTGGGTACATATTTGTTAGGAATCTTATTAATGATATATATTGCAGTATCTAATGAATATCTCCAGAAATTGAGAGGTAAATGTACTTTACTCATCATTGATTGGACCATATCCATGATGGTCCTATTGCATATTTTAGCAACATCCATTTAGTTGGGGAGTTTAGGATGTGTGAGATTAGATGCATTTCCTCTCTCTTCAAGATATTCCTTGAATTCATATAAGAGATACTCACCATCTCGATCAGATCGAATCTTTTTAATCTTTCTTTCAGTTTTGTTCTCAAATAAAGCCATGGGTTCTTTAGACTTTTCAAAAGGTTTCAGATTTATGATGTAACACAAGATAAACCCGTATTACGAATGTTCATTGACGAGTCCGATATTCGCTATGTTAAGGAGATATATTTATGATCGTGCTTAAAAATAAAGATTTGATTTGTCATTTCGTTGTAGGCGGCAATCAGAATCGGTCAAGAAAATAACCACACGAAATATTTATCGATTTTAATGAATGCAGTTTTATGTTTATTTTACTTGGGCAAGTCCCAAGGTCGAACACAAGGAGGCAAAGGAACAACCTAGAATTATGTCTATAAAAATCCATGCGGTTTTCAAGGCGGTCTTTGTTTTGTTATTTTTAATGCAATAAAGGATGCAATATGCAATTTTTGGCCTATTTTAGGGACTAAAATGTGAATTACGCTCAAACGATGTCCGAAAAATATGAAACTTCGCCATGATGCAAAATATGATGAAATGAATGCATTGTAATTTTTTTGGAATTTTTGGATGCAATATGAAGTTTTTATGATTTTTTAAATGCAAACAAAATGAATTTCAATATTTAATTATAATGAATATTAAACCTAATTATTTTCAAGGGAACAAATTACCTAAGATCTATGACCAGGTTATTGATCTCACAAAAACCCTAAACCTTAAAAATACTAGTCTCAAAACCTAATAAAAATTAAATAGTGGAATATGCAAAATGATTTTTACTGGGCAATCTATGCATGCAAATGCAATTCTTTTTAGTACAATGTCAAGCACAATTAATTCTACAATATGTGATTTTTCAGGAATTTTTAGACAACGGTTAATCAAATATAAATTTAAGAGCACAAATTGGGCAAAATATACGATTTTCCACAAAATAATTAATTATTAATTAATCATCAATCACAAAAATGTCCACCATATATCAAAATATAGAGAATTAAATGACAAACATCATGCTATTTTTTGAATATAAAACAATGTCATGTAGAGGTCTAAACTCAATGGGGAACATAAGGGTCTTTCCGTAAATTAAATAAAATAAATAAAAAAATATAAAATGCAGGAGGGAACTTAGATGTAATTACCAATAAGATGGGGGGGCGCTAATGCAAAATTTCCAAGGGGACACGTGCAACGCACATGACCCTTGGTTGGCGAATCTAGAGAGCGAATACGAGGGAGTCCGGGGGGTTCTGCGTAATTTTCCCACGGTCACGTGCGATGCACGTGACATGGGAGCTGATGATGGGCGGATGTTCCCCCACGCATGTGCCTCGCACGTGCGGGGGTTGTCGGGTCGGAGCCCCGATGCTGGCGTTGGATGGTTGACGACCGAGGTAGAGGGGGCCGTCGAGCTTCCTAGAGGTCGAAAGCGCGGTGTTGGCGACGAAGCTCGAAGGTTGTTGGCGGAGAAGCTCGAAGGTTGTTGGCGGTTGTAGTTGCTGACGATGACGGTGTTGGAGGCGAGGTTGAAGAAGACGTAGGTGGTCGTTGATGACGTTGGGCTCGACGGTGACGAAGAAGGTCGGAGCTGAGCAGCAAAGGCAGAGGTTGCCGCGACTGCAACAAGGAAGGGGGATCCTCGGATCTCGCCGGGGGAGATGAGCACGCCGGGCTGTTACCACCGGCGGTGAAGTTGGAGCTCTAGGGACTATCGGTGGATGGAGAACGAAGGTCGTGGTTGCGGGGTTTTTATAGCCCGAGGAACGATGGCCGGCTATGGCAGGAGATCAGGAGTGATTTTGACGAGGATTCGTGGGTAAGAGTGATTTTGAAGAGGATTCGGGGGTATCGGAGATTGAAGGATTGGGGGGATGTGGGCGGCCGCGAGATACGCGGCGGAGATCGGGGGGCAGCATGGGAGGCGGCGCGCCAAAAGGGGAAAGGTGAGACTGATTGAGGAAGATGAGCAATGGTTGTCCGATCGGCTGAGATCGGACGACCACGATGGGAGCAAGTGGCGGCTGGGGGCTCAAGGGCAGGGGGCACGTGCTTCGCACATGCGGGATAATTAGTTAATTAATTTTTTTATAAAAACGAATATATAATAATGCCAAAAATGACTAAAACGTGGCGGCTCCAGGAGCTGCCATGTGTCAGCACCACAAAATTTCGAGAATAAATACTTTGTAAAATCACAAATAAATAGGAAACGATCTAGGATTGAAAAAGTTTCTTCACAAAAATTGCTTGTCTCGATGCGATCTACAAATTTCATGAAGACATCAAAATCAAAATCGATCAAATGCACAAAGTGATATTTTTGGGGTATCCCATGTACATAGAATACCTTGATTTTTGGATTTTGTAATTTTAATGTCATTTTTAAATCAGATAAAAATCCGAAAAAAATATGGTAAAATCAAAGATAAATATTTATACATTAATATAATTTTTTTGGATTTTTATTAATAGGTTAAGTATGTACATAAAATATTAGGTCAAAAACCGCTAAAATACAAAATGTACAAAAGAGGCCCAAAACCCTACTTTCCCATATGAGCTCTGATTCACTTGAACTTGATATTGTTTTGAAGGTAATTGAATGTACATTAGTTCATAAGTGAGTAGGATTAAAACAGACACTGGATGAGGAAGATATAAGGTTTTTAGTCCGAAAATCCTAAAACTAGGATTTGGGTTTTTGGTCCACTTATTTGGGTTATTTATTTTTTTATATTTTTCATTTATTCTAATCAATGATATGTACACAGTGGAGGTAGTTTTGTGGTATTCGGAGTTAGCATGAATTAGTTCAAAATCAGGGAAGTTAGGCTATTTATAGGTCACTTTTGGCTTGAATTTTTAGCTTCTTATTTTGTGCAGAAATGTGTGCTAAAATGCAATTCTTATGAAAACATGCATGAGTGCTAATTTTGTAGAGTAGATGCAGAAATGCTGTTGATTTTAAGGGATTTGAGCTTAATAAATGAGATTTAGAGTGATGAATCCGAGATTCATCATCCTCCTATACTTAAAGCATCCTCGTCCCTGAGCATCAAAAAGAAATGCCATGAAGTAAAATGATATTGGGTTCCATAGCAAGACCATGAGCTGAGTGTGAAAACAAATCTAGACTCGACCTTTGGATTAATAGTTTGGTAGAACTTCTGTGAGACATAGAATTTCAAAATCAACAACCTTCAAGTTCCAGACATCGTTGCTACAGTTTCTGCTCAGAAGTCATCTTAGATCAATCCTCTTCCCAAAGAATACCCTATGAACATTGAACAATCGACTCATGCATGTGAAAGGGTTTTAGCTCTTCCCATCCAGAATGCCGGACTACCATGAAAACCTCCTCTCCAGTAACTCATCCTCGGGGAGTCAGGTATTTCCTTCTAAGGTTTGTCGCGTTGTGTTCATAATCGAATTAGGGGAGAAGTGAGAAAAAAGGAGAAAAAAACTGGAGGGTGGCCAGTGTAGTCACCTCTCCTTGTGAAGATGGCCAGTGTAGCCGAGTCTCCACCAAGATCTGCAGGTTTGGAGCTTGGACCTTTTTGGTCAGATATTTATTTGGTAGAATGCTTTTTTATATTTGGAATTTTTGGTGGTTCTGCTTGGATCTTGTTGTGCCCCTAAGGATATAGAATCTTTTTGTTTACGTACATTTTTGGGGTCTTAGAAAAAATTGTGCCCATCCGTCCATCCCTTTTCCGAAGCTTTATTTCAACCTGTACTCCGGCCTTTAGATTTCCACGCTACCAGAAAAGAAACTCACACAGTCTTCCAACATCATGTCTGAGTTGAGCTAAGTGCATATTGCGAGAGTACAAATTAATTCCCTATTCCAGAGTTGTGCCCAGAATGAAGAGATCAGGTTAGACACTAAGAGTCAAACGCTGCACATTGTCATGTTGAACTTAAAGAATTAAGTCAACGACCTGAAGCTTCTAAAATCCTATTTCTCGGTGAAGTTCTTCTGAAAATTAGGTGGATTAAGGTCAAGTCCAGACCACTCTCGGTTTCTGCTTATAACTTAGTTCAGAACCCAAAGACTTTTCACAGATGAAAATGAATGCGATGCTGGATGAAGTGAAGGTGTGTGAAATGCAGACACATTTCTTTGTTTTTTTTTGTTTTTGTTTTTTTAATGCAAAAATGAATAAGAAGCCTTTTCTTTTTTCAAAAAAATTTGGGCATAGTCAGTGTTAGTAGCAAACTCTTTTTCTTTTTTTTGTTGTTTTTTTTTCAAATTGTTTACCCAACTCGTAAATACATATAGACTTATGCGAAAGTACGAGATATGGGTAAAATATATACGAAATATATATACAGACCCCCCTATACTTAGCGAGTGCTGTGTCCTCAGAGCACAAGAAGCGTAAAGAAGAATAGCTCGGGCTAAGTGTAAGAGAGTAAAAGAGAAAAGAAAAAGGTCAAGATAGACAGGTCTGCCCTCCTATACTTAGACTGTGAATAGTCTAAGTATAGAAGAAGAGCAGAAAAAATGAAGTGGTCGGGATATGTGGATGAAGAGAGTATATATAGGTGGGCGTCGGTTCCCCCTATACTTAGGCTCTGGTTAGCCTAAGTATAAGAGAAAGATGGAAATGGAGCGATCGAGAGATGGAGTGTGATAAGGAAAATGGAATATACAGATGGCATCGATCTCCCCTATACTTAGGCCTTGGCCTAAGTAGAGGAAGAAGCTGTACAAGGAGACCGATGTGGTCGAGAGGGAGTGTGGGTAGCCGATGATTTAAGGCGGTTTTCGGCTAATTGTTTTGTGATCCTGTGATGGGATATCGATATAACGAGACGGAGATGAAGTATATGATTCCCAACTATTATCAGTGTCATCCTCAGAAAAATCATGATGGATAGTAGATGAAACATTTGAGTCAGTTGAAAGGTAACCATCATCAGAGTTATCCTCAGAGGAATAATATTTGAAAGTGGACACACTCCAGATATTCATGTCTTTTTGTTTCATCAATTGTTTCCTCAAAATTTGTTCCTTTTTGGGATCAAGTGGTTTGTCCTCAGATGAATACTTAGAAGCACTGATCTCAGTGAGCTCATAAAGAGATAATTCCAGTGTACTTGAAGAGGGCAGGAGCATCAGCTTTGGATGAATAGTAGTTAGGAACGGGAGTTGTCCAACGAGAATTGAATTTTGGATCTTTGCGAAGATATGGCTTTAGAGCTGCCGAACAGACTTCACTCATGTAGACTATCTTTTCCGAACCCGATGAGGGATCATCAGCTGATTCCGCTTCCGAAAGATCAAAGATGACTTTCTTTTTCTTGTTTCATGAAGGTGTCGGTTCACTTGAGTATCCAGAGGAATAGCCATTGGAATTCTTCTCCTTGGTCGATGCTCGTCCTGTGTGTTTGTTCTTAATCTTCTGAATGTTGGTGCACTCTCGATTTGGGATGATTTGGTCAAGGTATTCAGAGTAAGTTGCCCTAGGGTGCGACCATGCATATGTCTCAGGGTTATAGAAGAAATTTTTGTCTATTTTGAGATCCGCGGGAATCGAAATATTGGGAAGAGTCTCTGCATGCATTTTCTCAATTGATTTGACATTGGAGCATTCCTGTATCAAGTTGATGTGATCCATGTAGTCAGAATAAGGTGACCCAGGGTGTGTCCATGCATAAGTCTTCGGATCATATGATTCATATACTTGATTCTCCATGGTGAGCGCAACTGGGAATAGGGTAGGGGGAGATTTTCTAAACCAATAGTCTCATCAACAACCCTATCTCAGGTGTAGCAGTGTGGTAGGACTTTTCTACCGTTTCATAGTTACGGTTGTCGGGGACTTCATGGGTTGCCTCAGAAAATCATGGTTCCTCAAAGATTGGGTCAGATCGTAGTGCTTCCAATGTGGTGAAATTGATTTCCCGAGTCTCACAATCAATAATTGCCTTAGCCAATGCCATGAATGGCTTTCCGAGAATAATTTGAGACTGGGTGAATTCTCTTTGATGCTCAATATCAATGATCATGAATTCTACTTTGAGTGGAGCACCTTGGAATGTCATGATGACAGAAATGATTCCTCTCGACCTCTTTATCAATCGGTCCTCCAATTGAACAATCTCTCGTATTTTCCTGATAGGTCCGAGTTTGAGTTCGTCAAATACAGAGGTCGGTAGGATATTGATCGGTGAATCATCATCAATTCAGCATGGGTGAAAATTGTGTCTTTGATTATGCAGTCAAATCTGGGCAACCGCTTCACTAAGTGGCGCTTGGTTTTTCTCCTCAACACCAAGGAGGAGGCCATTGACAAGATATGTCTTTCAGTCCTTGTTCTTATCCTACCTGATTTTTTAATCCTTAATTTGTCCACTTTAAGGTCGGGGAAGTGTTCAATGGCCTTTATAAAAGGAAGTTCAAACATTAATCTTTTCTCCAGTGTTTCCCGTAAAACAGGATCCAAATTCTTCAGGTCTTCTTCAGTCTCAATTTTTATGAAATTTTTTGG
Organism: Ottelia alismoides; assembly: GCA_037367405.1. Classification (NCBI taxonomy): domain Eukaryota; kingdom Viridiplantae; phylum Streptophyta; class Magnoliopsida; order Alismatales; family Hydrocharitaceae; genus Ottelia; species Ottelia alismoides. The sequence goes on from JAZKJV010001664.1 coordinate 30,141, forward strand.
ATTTTCGATTTTTTTTTTAATATTCCCATTTTTGGTATTGTTTGTGTGGTGTGGGGATGTGGTGTGTTCCTCAGATGACCAAAGAGTCAGAGGCATAGTCATTTCTAGGTGAATAATATGCAGAACTATCGATTTCAGAATCATCCCTAGATTTTTGAATATTCTCAAAATTTTCAATCTTAGATCCAATCATTTCATCATTCATTTTTATTCTGAGCTTCTAGAGAGTGAAATTAGTCGATCAACAAATTTTTGAAATATATCCTCCATTAATTCGAATCTTTTATTTATCCTTGAAATATCATCCTCAAAATTCTGTTCATGATCAATCATGGGAGCAGTCGGTGTGTGTTCAATAATTTCATCTTCCATTTTCCTGTATGTGCTAAGAGGAGAATTTCTTGGAATATCCGATATACGATCATTATTTTCTGAAAATTTCTCCTTAAAAATTATGGAAGGAGGCTGCTCAGTGGAAGGATTCTACGGGAATGTGTAAGTCTCATACTCAACATGATGTGACTCGGCCATGTCATCCTGGTTTAAGTAGAGTCCACTTCCGTGGTCATGATTGATCGTATGCTCAAACAATGGGGTCATACAGGGTGCATATGTGTTGATATCTATGTGGTCCTCTGTATGTATAGGCAGATCAAATGAGTGATATTCGGGTTGGTCAATAGGGATTTGATCGTTGCGGTCAATCCAACTCTAATAATCATTAAGTGCAGGTCTTTCCATCTGGGTTTGGTTTCTCGGCCAGTCATGAGACTCAAAGGTATTTTGATCTTGAAATGGTTCATCAGCGAGAAATCGAGAATAAGAAGGTTCAATCCAAGATGGTAGGTAGTCATGTGCGGTCGGATGATTCGAGTAGGAATTCAATGAGGGGGCCGAATTCATCTGCGGTTGAAAGTCTCCCACAAATGTTGGAGAATTTTTGAAAGAAGAGGATTTAGTTGATTTGGAACTAACCGAGACAAATTCATTTTCATAGTATACCTCCGGTGGATCCTCGGATAAACGTTCGGTCATTTTTAAAAGAGCTGAAAGGAATGAGGGTTGGGTCTGCAAGAGTTTTTGGACAAGAGTTTTATGATGAGGTTTAAATCAAGAACAGAAAGAGATGATTGCATGGGATAGTCAAAAGCAATTTTATCAAATGTGCGGCTTTTGATCTTTGATATCAGTTCACGCACACCAATGCAAACACAAATAAAACCCCGGGTTCACCAACTCACACAATGAAATCGTATGAGTTTGGCTATTATATTTTCAATTTTAAGTTGATGATAAAACAATCTTGGAAGGAAATTAGCGAGCATGTTAGGTGCCGAAATTTTCTTAAAGACTGTCCCAAATTCCTACGACTAGTTGCATCTACTTTCAGTCAGTATAGGTGTAAGTACGAACCGTAAAACAGCTACCTTTGTTACTTAAGGACAGAGCCTAACCGATTACCGACTACCCGTATTCCTCACTGAAAAGTAGCTAATCATTTTTAAAATTAGTAGTCTGAATGAAAATATCGGAGCTTGGTTCTAACCTTAAGTGTCGTCTCTCGCTCACTTAGAAAAATAAAAACATCCAAGGTCAGGGTTACTCTCCCGCAAAAATTCTTGATTTTATGGGTTAATTTGAAATCGGCTATATTTAGTAGTCCCAATTTTAATTAGGTGATTACTGAAGAATTAAATGAGCACAAATATACATCTACCGTCTAGTCCCAATTTCCTTTAGAGTTATGTGATAAAACAAGAGGGAGAAATTCGGGAAAAGTCGATGCACGCGAAAAACAATGATGTATGCTCAGTTAGAAGACTTATAGTGAATCCTCACAATCTTCATGTGGGATGCAATACAAGAATTGAAATTTAATCTATATGAAATGCAAGCCGATGAAAAACCGCACCTAGCAGAAAGATCTATTAGCTGGGAAGAATTGAGTTAAATTTTTGGCTAAACTGAACGATTTATGTGCGTCTCAGTTAAAGTGAAGTGTGGCTTAATTCCTACGAGCACAATCAAGAAATTAAAAAAAATGCTCTGAGAGCCATATGTGCAGGTCTATTTTAATCGCCACTCAAGTCGTGCCCCACCCTCATCAGAGAGTGAAACAGGCCACAACACACCACAGAAGAAAGTTCAGAGTCTTTTAACACACGCGAAAGTCCAAACGGACACCCTTGTAAATGAGCAATTAATTACAGAAAATCAAAATTTGTAGAAATTAAAAACGTATACTTTATGCTCTCTCACGACTCGACACAATCTTAATTTAATTGTGGCCTTTCGAAAGTCGGTGAAGATGCGTCGGTTTCTTGAAAAACTGCTCCACGTACGCCGGTTACCTCGCAAGAAAAATAAGAGAGCCAATGTTAGAGAGTGACTCAAAAATGATAAAATAAACAAGAAGATAAATGCAGGGAAAAAAATGGAATTTACCATGGAACATTCGGAGGTCAGACTACCCGAACGCGGAAAACCGAACGAAATTTTTCAAGACAAAAATCTAAGCCGTTTGCCTCCCCGGCAACGGCACCATCCGACGAGTCCGATATTCGTTGTGTTAAAGAGATATGTTTATGATCGTGCTTAAAAATAATGATTTGATTTGTCATTTCATTATAGGCGGCAATCGAAATCGATCAAGAAAATAACCACACGAAATATTTGTCGATTTTAATGAATGCGGTTTTATGTTTATTTTACTTGGGCAAGTCCCAAGGTCGAACACACGGAGATAAAGGAACAACCTAGAATTATGTCTATCACAATCCGTGCGGTTTTCAAGGCGGTCTTTTTTTGTTATTTTTAATGCAATAAAGGATGCAATATGCAATTTTTGGCCTATTTTAGGGACTAAGATGTGAATTACGCTCAACGATGTCTGAAAAATATGAAACTTGGCACGATGCAAAATATGATGAAATGAATGCATTGTATTTTTTTAGGAATTTTTGGATGCAATATGAATTTTTTATGAATTTTTAAATGCAAATAAAATAAATTTCAATATTTAACTATAATAAATAATAAACCTAATTAGTTTCAAGGGAAAAATTATTTAAGATCTATCACTAAGTGATTGATCTCAAAAAAATCTTAAATTTCAAAAATACTAATTTCAACACATATTAAAAATCAAACACTGAAATATGCAAAATTATTTTTACAGGGCAATCTATGCAGACAAATGCAATTCTTTTTGGGCGTAATGTCAAGCACAATTAATTATGTAATATGTGATTTTGCAGGAACTTTTAGAGCAGCGGTTAATCAAATATAAATTTAAGAGCACAAATTGGGAAAATATGTGATTTTTCACAAAATAATTAATTATTAATTAACCATCAATCACAAAAATATCCACCATATGTCAAAACGTAGAGAATTAAATGACAAACATCATGCTATTTTTTGAATAATAAAATAATGTCTTGTATAGGTCTAAACTCAATGGAGAACAAAGGGGTCATTCTACAAATTAAATAAAATAAATAAAAAAATATAAAATGCAGGGGGAAATTAGATGTAATTACCAATAAGATAGGGGGCGCTAATGCAAAATTTCCAAGGGGTCACGTGGAACGCACGTGACCCTTGGTTGGCGGATCTGGAGCGCGAATACTAGGGAGTTCGAGGGTTCTGTGTAATTTTCCCACGGTCATGTGCGATGCACGTGAACTGGGGGCTGATGATGGGCGGACGTTCCCCCACGCACATGCCTCGCACGTACGAGAGGTCTCGGGTTGGAGCCCCTGTGCTGGCGTTGGATGGTTGATGGTCGAGGCAGGCTGGCCAAGGCAGAGGGGGGCCGGCGAGCTTCCTGGAGGTAGAAAGTGCGGTGTTGGCAGCGAAGCTCGAAGGTTGTTGGTGGCGAAGCTCGAAGGTTGTTGGCAGTTGTAGTTGCTGAAGATGACGGTGTTGGATGCGAGGTTGAAGAAGACGTAGGTGGTCGATGATGACGTTGGGATCGACGGCGACGAAGAAGGCCGGAGGTGAGCAGCAAAGACGGAGGTTGCCGCGACTGCAACGAGGAAGGGGGATCCTCGGATCTCGCCGGGGGAGATGGGCATGCCGGGCTGTCACCACCGACGATGAATTTGGAGCTCTAAGTATTTACGATGGATGGAGAATGAAGATCACGAGATGGCGGGGTTTTTATAACGCGAGGAACGATGGCTGCCTATGACAGGAGATCAGGAGTTATTTTGACGAGGATTCGGGGGTATCGGAGATTGAAGGATTGGGGGGATGTGGGCGGCCACGAGATACGTGGCGGAGACCGACGGGCGGCGTGGGCGGCGGTGCGCCAAAAGGGGAAAGGGGAGACTGATTGAGGAAGATTAGCAGTGGCCGTCGGATCGGTCGAGATCAGACGGCCACGATGGGAGCACGTGGCGGCTGGGGGCTCAAGGGCGCGGGGCACGTACGTTGCACGTGCCAGGGAGGCACGTGCTTCGCACGTGCAGGATAATTGATTAATTAATTTTTTTTATAAAAACGAATATATAATAATGCCAAAAATGGCTGACACCTGGCAGCTCCAGGAGCTGCCACGTGTCAACACCACAAAATTCCGAGAATAAATACTTTGTAAAATCATATATAAATAGCAAATGACCTCAGATCGAAAAAGTTTCTTCATAAAAATTGCTTGTCTCGATGAGATCTACAACTTTCATGAGGACATCAAAATCAAAATCGATCAAATGCACAAAGTTATATTTTTGAGGTATCCCATGTATATTGAATACCTTGATTTTTGGATTTTGTAATTTTTATATCATTTTTAGATCATATAAAAATCCGGAAAAAATATGGTAAAATCAAAGATAAATATTTACACATTAATATAATTTTGGATTTTTATAAATAGGTTAAATATGTACATAAAATATCATGTCAAAAACCATTAAAATACAAAATGTACAAAAGAGGCCCAAAATCCAACTTTCACATATGAGCTCCGATTCACTTGAACTTGATTTTGTTTTGAAGGTAATTGAATGTACATTAATTCAAAAGTGAGTAGGATTAAAACAGACACTAGATGAGGAAGATATGAGGTTTTTAGTCCGGAAATCCTGAAACTAGGGTTTGGGATTTTGGTCCACTTATTTGGGTTATTTATTTTTTTGTATTTTTCATTTATTCTAATCAGTGATATGTACACAGTGGAGGTGGTTTGTGGTATTCGGAGTTAGCATGAATTAGTTAAAAATAAGGGAAGTTAGGCTATTTACAGGTCACTTTTGACTTGAATTTTTAGCTTTTTATTTTGTGCAGAAATGTGAGCTAAAATGCAATTCTTATGAAAACATGCATGAATGCTAATTATGCAGAATAGATGCAGAAATGCTGTTGATTTTGAGGGATTTGAGATTAATAAATGAGATTTAGAGTGATGAATCCGAGATTCATCAGTCATCAACCAACGTCAAATAATATTGATATCCATAGTTACAGTACTACACGACCACATACATCGCTATGTATTAGGTCAAGTATACCCTCGCATCATGTGCCCTTATTTCGGAATGATGCTATGGTCCTTTTACCTCAACTACAATGTTCACAAGTAGGTAAACTTTGGATTTCTAGAAAATCTAATGGCCCATGTTTTACCAATTTATTGATCCTATCAATAAATAAATGACCAAACCATCGATGTCAAATCATAGTTAAATGATTTTCAACATCTCTAGGTCTTTTAGAATTTTTATTAGTGATAATAATGTCCATGACACAATCATTAATACATAATCAAAAGAATCCATCAAGAGTTAGAAAACCATCTGCAATATATTTACCATAATGACTTATGATACCTTTCTCACAGAACATGAACGAATATACATTGCTAACTAACTTAGATACAAATAATAAGTTCCTTCTAACATTCGGAACATAGAGACATTCTCTAAGTAATGAGGCTCTCTCACTAGATAATGATAATTAGCATGTCATGATGATGATTCATGCAATAATTGCGTCAGATCTAAAATCTGGATGACTATCTACACTTCATCAAGCTTTCTAGTTTCTTGAAATAGATGCAACAAATTGCAAACATGAACAGAAGCACCAGAATCTATGACCCGACTACCTTCTCTTTCTATAAGAAAATTGATCTCAATGATGAAAGTAGATTGTATACCTCTACGGGCCAACCCTTTTTCAATAAATTTTAGATAATCTATATGGTTACGCTTCCAGTGCCCCAACTTCTTGCAATGATGACAAACATCGGCTTTCATGGATGCCATGCTTGTTGAAGCTTGAGAGGATGAGCCAACAGCTTGACTCTTCTTCTTCTTATGGGTTGGACCTTTTCGTGACGTTTGCTTCCGACCACACTTTCCCTTGACCTGTGCAACCATTATACGAGACCATTCATTGGCTTTCTCATAAGCATCTCTGCCATACAATCCATGACGATGAAACCTTTGCCTTGATGGGAGACCATGTATGTCACCTTATGATCCTCCTTATCCTATTCAAATTTTGATTATTCAATTTTAATCAAATTCTCATAAGTAATCCTTCCAAGGGAATTTCAGATTTACTAATAATAGACTGCTTATTTTAATTAGATTAAATAAATTTAATATCGTTAAATTATTCTTCAATACAATGCAACCAACAAATAATTTATTTGCTTAATTTACTAGGTAGTATGCACCCTTACTTAGTACATTTTATTATTCCAATTAATTGTTAAAGTACACAAAGACTTCTCATGCTACCCTTCCTTGAAATGGATCTGGTCAGGTCAGACATATTATGCTAACAGGGATAGCTTACACTACAAATGCAGCACATGGTGCCAATTAGTTAACCCATTAACATATCCATGCCTAGTTTCCATCACCTTTCCATTTCAAGACAACACAATTGGTACAAATTATACTAAATGATTTATTGATCTTTCAATCGTATATGATACTATATAATAATAACTTAGAAATTTAGGTTTATTAAAAGATTTTTAATTTCCCTAAACTTTTACTTGTATCAAACAAACAAGTTGTTTTTACATGTAAGTGTTGAACTGCAACTATTGTTTAGGATTTGTCATGAGGCAATCATTCAATAAAGGTTAGTGTTTGTAAAATATTTCTCTAAATATATAATCATATAACAAGTTCAAATGCATAATTTCCATTATTAATACCGAATGATAAAGACATTAAATTATGTCACCAAGATGATCCAACCATCTTATGATTCATCTCCACTAAATATCATATATCTAAGACAAATAGAGTCAGAATCAAGTGAATAAATTAGAGCAATTTGGTGAATTAATTCTTGACATAATAATGTATTTTTTTATATGTTTCATGACTAGAAAACAGTAATAGAAAATTGTTTGGCTACAATTCCGAGTTTTCATGTAAAAACAATAACATTGTGATAACTTTTCGAATTTGAAACAATGCCCGATTGATGCCAACCTCTGGAGAACCTTTTGGAGACATGTTCAGATATTTTAAACATGATTTATATCCACAAAATTCATTGAAAATAATGGAAAATAGTAGCTATTTATTGAAGCAAAAATCGATCCGAAAAATACATATATGCGAAAAATAACAAGTTCCTGTGCATCCAATATCCAAAATCTTGTTTTCTAGGGTTTGGAATATATACAAGACCTATAACTTGGTTTTGGTACCACTTGAAGGCAATGGACTATGCCTCACACATCAAGGAAGCGTGGAGACCGATTTGTATCCGATCGAGATTGACTAGACATACTAGTCGATGGGGCATCAGAAATAGTTTTTTTTTCAAATGATCCATATGACATGAGAACAATTCCCATGTTGTTTCATGAAGATTGCACGAGTAATAGGATTACCTTATGAAACATGATCGCGATCCATGATTCTCTAAGAGAAGAAACATCCTATCTTAAGTTCGATCCGACATAAACGTCACTTGCAGGTGCATTGATGAGAGGCGTGCGTCCCAAAATCCAAAGTGATGATTCGAGAAGGATACCTCATGATTTAATCATACGAAATCCACTATCTTCTTCAAGATCACAAGGCATCGAAGAAGATGGAGATCCATGAGTAGTCAATCTGACAACAAGTTGACGTCACGACGATGATGGAGCTCAATAAACCCTAGGTGGACGATCACCAAGAGTTGCGAGAGAGAGATGACATATAGAAAGAGAGAGAGTTGTTGCAATGATTGTTTAAACTTGATTGTGTAAAGAAAGATGTAGGGCTAACCATTCTTTTATAGCAAATTGTATGGTGGAGATACACTCCTAAATATTGATCAATGGTTGATATTAAATAATTTTACTTGTTCTCCTAATAAAATAGATTTAAAATTAATAAAACATTTATCAATTCATTGTTCTAACATTTAATCTCAAAATAAATCTCTTCCTCATGAATAAAGAGGATAGAAGAGACCCATTCCAAGAATGAGGAAAGGATAGAGCATCATTCCTCATTAGGAGGGTGGACGTCCACCATGGGGATTGAAGATATATTTTCTCTCTCCAATTTCCTTTAATGTAATCTTACTATATTAAATCTTTATTTATATAATTATTTATCAACAAAATATCATCAAATAATTTGCAAATTATTTATGATCATTACAAATAAACCTTTAATAATTATGAATCATATTCATCTATCCAAAACTAAATGTAAAATGCATTTACATTTAATTACTCAAGGTGAATACAACTCACATTATTATTTAAAACTATGAATCCTATTCACAATTAGTTCTCTCTATAATATTATGGATCGTATCCATAATATCCATGATTATCATGAATAGTGTTATCCACATTAATCTTACCTGTGATAATTAAATCTAATTTAATTATCTCAGATGCCTCCCTACACTTGTCCAAATAATGTGAATCATATCTATAATATTAATTATAATTAAATCTAACTTAATCATCAATTTTGCAATGTTCAGATATTGTCAATAATGGAACTATTCTTGAACTCTTTCAAGAACAATGTGCCTTCTCCGCACGTACTTGGAAATAAGGATATGGCGACTGTATATTCCATGTACAGTGATTTGGATAGTGAGATCTAATATCATATTCAGATCTAGAAGTTCTCTTGAAGATGTCTATCAAGTTAGGCATAATATCCAATCTTCTAATTGCATCCGAATCAAATTCCGATCAATGTCCAACATTTCGACTAAGATGAATAACTAGTCTAATGAGCGGGGTCAATAAAATCCAAACATGTTTCATCACTCCCTCGGAATGAAAGTGTCATGGTTATACAATCGATTAAGATCACATCACCCTCGAGTATTCCCAATACATGTACATTCTTCTTATTGAAAGACCTAGAATAAACCCGATGTTATAATATTATTTGAACTGTCTTCTTCAGGGTTTTGTCATTAGGTTTCTCATTCCATCATCGGGAGTTGGTATCGATTATATGCTTTCCAAAAACATATATCATACTTACAAATCTTTTCATGCTTACAAAGCAAGACCAGCATCGATGGAATTTAGTTTGTCTCAACATCTGATAAGTGAGATCATGTCTCCCGATTTAGTAGTAAACATGTATGATCTCTTTGAGAGATAATATTACTCATATGCCGTTGTATTCACATCATCTCCCTGATGTATAGACCATACTTAGGTTATCAACTTCATGTTTTGCCTAATGTACGTAGTTAGACATATAGTAACACATTTGTGTTTGGTTAGAAGATGCGTTTATGTATAGTGATATAGGTGTTGCTTATCTCTATCTTGCAAAGCCAACTCTTTGACTTAACATATCCAACACCTCCGAATCTCTATTCCTACACAGAAGACCTGCATCAAGAGATCCATCAGATATTAGCCTTTTGAGTAAGGATTGCCACATCCTTCTCAGGCTAGAGATCCTTTCTTGACTATCATTCGACGATGCTAGTTGAGTCCTCAATATAACTCTTTAGATACCATCGCAGCACCAACCTCTATGATCCAACCATTGGATTAATTGTTGTATGTACATCGTGATGGTCATAATGCATAATCCTAATTTTACTAAAGGATCTTATAAGTACATTCATTCATTAATCTTAGTTGAGGAGTGAAAATCAATAATTTTTATTAATATATAAAAATATTACAATAATATTTATTGTATAAATAGTTTGTGAAGCTTCGTCACTTTGATCCATGATTTTGGCCAACTTCAAGGTCCGTTCACTGCTCCGATCGGGGCTTTAGCTCCCTAGGGACATTCCCCTTCTTTAGGCAGCATGAGATGGATTCAAGATCCTAGTGATTCTGATATGTAGGTGATTCCTTTTTGCATTACCTTGAGGTGGTTTAGAGGGTCAAATCCACCCTCCAAGTGCTCTTTGAAGCACGATACATGCATTAAACGATGAGGCCACTCGAGAAGAAACATCTAGATCTAAAAATGCAGCAGGAGGTTGCATGAAAGAAGATGGTGGTGAGGCTCAGGCGAAGGTGGTGGACATAGCCTCAAATCTTCGATTTGGATCGGATTAAAGGGGGTAGGATGGGGTTTTTGTGGATAAAAAGGAGAGGATTGAAGTGAAATTATCATCGAGGAGAAATACTGGGTGTTTACGGTGGATTTTGACTTGGAGCTCAAGCTCCAGGTGTACGCTGATTTTGGATTAAAACCTAATATAATGATCAAAATGCAAAAATAAGAGCGAAATTGAAATCTAGACTACGTAGATTACTTAGGAATGAGAGATGAGAGGCTCCACTTAGTTGGGTGAATAGGAGGCAGAACCATAGGGAGGTGCTCCAACGATGATCAGATCGTCTCTTCTTCACGCTCTCCTCGTTGCAGATTAGCAGCACTCATTTGTTATCACCAAGGTGGGGCTCCAGGGCTAGATCTAAGGGGCTACAACACTAAGAAGATGAAAAGAAACAATTGAAGAAGGTGGGTGTGATTTATAGGCCGGAAGTGGCATTACTTCGAGCGGGGAAAGCGTAGGCGAAGGAGGTGGTAGGTGAAGATGGTGAGGTCGTCAAAGAGGATGATGGTGTGGGTTATACATATGTGGAGAGATCAAGGGATTACGAGATATGGAGAAGGTGTAGAAAAGAGGAGAAATCACGTATCCCATGACGTCTGACAAAGGCGTCCAGGGTCAGATGTACAATTAACCTAGGTCAACAAACGAATGCACCTGGTTGGCCCACATGGACCAACCATGAAATTCAGTGATAAAAATAACTTGAAATTAATATAACAAGTAGATGTTTTAACTATTTTTTATTAAAACAAAAAAAAAATCCTATTTTATGTAGTATTTATTACTTATTTTTATTTATTTTTGAGGTGTTTTATTACAAGTTGATATTTACATATGTAATCATAGGTATGTTTACCATATATATTGTATATTTTATTTTACTTTGCATTTTTCATTTTATTATATGTACACATATATTTATATATTTATAACTTATTCAAATATACATAAATAGATTTTTATTAGATTTTTTGAAATAATTTATATACTTAAATAAATATATATAATTATTATATAGGTATATGTACATGTCATTTCATCTATGTACTTCAATAACTAATTTCTTTCATTTTATTTTTATGATTTTATTTTATGTTATTATTTAAATATATTACAAATAATATTTACAAAATTATAAAATATAAAATTTTGAAAATTATAATATATAAATAAAATGAATATTTTATTTAGGTATAATATACAATAGGGGTCCAAAACCTAACTTTTGCATCTTAACTCCAAATTAAATGCAACCACCTTCATTAAATAGCTAATGAAAATTTATAAACAGCGAAAGGTGATTTTAATGAATTTTGAGTTAATATGGAGGAGATACAGGTCTGGACAGTTTGGATTTCGAATTTGTATTTTGAGTTTAGAAAGCACAATATGCATTATTTTTGCATGAGATAATTTTTGTATTTTTCTATATATTTTTATCTACAAGTTTCATGGTGAGGGTTTTATTATTTGAAGGGTAAAACTAATAAAATAAAATAGGTCCCAAAAATCTATTATAGTTGAACTAAAATTAGGGTTTTATGTATGATTTTCTGTGTATGTTTATAACAATTTCTCTGCCCTATCTTCGCTTATTGTATTCATTGTCGACCAAATAATCATGATGACTGTGTCTCGGGGTCTAGGGTCACTCAACATCTCTGGTGTTTCATTTTTTTCTTTTCTTCCTTTATTCTTTTATTTTGGATTAAATACATAAAATATACAATGTTTTAAATAGTATTTTGTACAATTTGCAGAGTATTTATATTGATAAATTCATGATATATACATGCATTTAGCTGGGGATTTAAGGCCAAAAGGAAAGAATAAAGGAAGGAGATGAAATGTAGATTCATCATTCACCTAGTAGTAAAGACATCAACAATAGTATCAGGTCCCACAAGGCCAATCCTCATGTTATTCTTCACAGCAGCATCCTTCTTTATCCGGTCCCATGGAATTTTAGTAGCAGATTCTTGAGGAGATTTGTCCCTTCCAGAATAAGATTCAAGACTTGCGGGTGGATGTCAATCACTTGTCCCGATGGAGAGACGAGCATCATTGACCTCCATTCCCGCCCAGGTTCAGGCTACTAACCCCAATAGCCTAAATAGATCTCAATCTCAACAGCAGTTTGGTCAGGTATACTATTCAGAGTCCCTTAGATCTGAGCATGAGATTCTTTCATGTGATGATATTAACAATATGTCACTCAGATGCAGAAGGACAATGATCATACCTAACTAAGCAAGGGACATGGAGAGGATCGCCTCTAAGTCTATAAATGAGGATACTTCAGAGGATGAGGAGGAGAGGCATCAAATTTGACAACCCCTTCAATAAAGAATGAGGATATCCACTCAGGGGACAAATAGGAGGAGGATAAACGCGCATCATTAGTAGCATAGAGACACCTTGGAGTCTATGGAGGACCTTGTATCTCCGATTGAGGAGGATATAACTTCTACAACTATCCCCCAACTTGTAGTAGACGATTTAGTTTTTAATTCAAAGTTGCATTCAAAAGGTTCACATATGAAGAATTCTGTTTCAATTAATGCAAAGAATAATGTTCCAGTTTTTTATTCATTTTCTTCATCTTCTATTTTCCTTACTTCAATCCTTTTCTCCCATGTTCTTACAATAGGAAAGCACATCATGAAAAAGATTTATAAGAATGACCCCGAAATGACATGATTTTGTAAGGAAAATATTATGGTTAGGGTGATATATTTTAGGAGTATGTAGCTAAGAATCATGCATTCCAGAAATACCGTAAGGTATGATGCACACCTACTAGGGTTAGCAGGAAGAAATCAGACCATTATGTGAAGACTCGCATCCTATCAGTAGACACTACATATTGTCTTAAGAATCAACAATTACCAAGGAAGAAGAGACGCATGGGTGCCTACTATGAGCACATTCACTGTCATAAAAGTCGGCCAACTAGGCTGATTAGTCGGCCCGACTAGTCGAGTAGGTGGGGTAGCTGACTCGACTAGCCTTAGTCGGCCATTAGTTGATCAACCCGACTAATCGGGTCGACTAATCGACCTAGTCGGCCGACTACAAGGCTGACTTTTACGTAGAGATCTTTATTTTTTTAGTTTTCGATTTTTTAAAAAGAAAACTAATTCTACTATGCTTTATGTTATATTTAAAGACAATTACTTCCTTTATTTCATTATTATAGTACAGAAAATGTACAAATCAATGTAAATATATAAGAATATATGTATAAAAATTGATTTATATATTTAAAATAATTAAAAAAATTCAAAACCGACTAATTACTGACTAAATCTGATTAGTCGTCCGACTGCTGATTAATCCTTAGTCAGTGACCCTACCGATCGAGTACCGGCTACCTCTTTTTACAACTTGAGCACATTTATATCGATGATGTGTTTGCGTGCACTCTCCTAGATAATGGTTCTTCAATCAAACTTCTTCCCTTAGTGTTTTATGAGAAATTAGAGTTAGGATCACTTCAAAAATCACGACCTTACTCCAATTTGCAGACAAGACAATTAAGAGACCTAAGGAAGAAATTAAGAATGTGGTTAACTTGATTGACGGAAAAGACTACAAGGTGGACTTTACAATCATTGACATAGAGACCCCTAATCATTAGAGAGAGTCTCAAATCATTCTTGGGTGACCATTCCTTAGGATCACCGGTGCAACAACTGATTATCACACAAGAATGATGAAGTTTCATTCTCTAGGAAGAGAAGTGAACCTAGAGATGAAGTAGACAAAATGGCAGCAACATGATTCTGAGACCAGCATAGAGTACTCATCTCTAGAGAAAGATTGCAGGATGATTAGCACAGTTGGGATTTTCATATAGATCTCAGTAGGGCAGAGCAAGACCCTCTCACCTGGAGAGGATTTGGTGCACGATGCCATTTGTTGGGTGTTTTCTGTTGTCTTGAGATATGCATCCCCCTATTCCCTTGACGACTTAGAGATCCCTTTGGATATGTCGGTTCCACCTCCTTCAGAACGATCAAGGGACATAGATGATGAGTCAGACATGGCTTTGACTGAACTATCACATTTCTTTGGAGATCTGTCTCCTTACACAGCATAGTTGGTAGTGAATACTACACAGATGTTACATCACTACCAGAGTTGGAGTTGCTTTGTCCTACACTAAAGTACGCCTTTCTTATGGGATCCAAAGAAAGATTTCATGTCATTATTGGTTCTGACTTGGCCTTAGAATAAGAGTCTAGGCTTTTAGATGTCTTAGAGAGGAACCATAAAGCTTTAAGCTAGACGATGTCAGATCTTGTGGGGATTAACCCCGCTCTCTACTCGTACCACACTTTTGTTGAGGATAATGTGAGACCTTCCCAAGAGTTCCAGAGGAGATTAAACCTTAATCTATGGGAAGTAGTGAATAAAGAAATCTAGAAGTGGTGTAAACCAGGATTTCTATACCCTATTTCCGACTCCATGTGGTAGCCCCACCTCATGTTGTCTCAAAGAAGTCAGGAATTCAAATGGACACCAATGGGGAGGGGGTAGAGATCATGACATGGGTAGCCATGTCGTGGCGTGTCTGTGTTGATTATAGATGCTTGAAGGCCTCAACCAAGAAATACCACTTTCCCTTGCCATTCATTCATCAGATTTTGGAGAGACTAACAGGGAAAGTGTTCTAATGCTTTCTTAACGGGTACTCATTTACAATCAGGTATACATCTCTCTTGAGGACCAGGAAAATACCACATTCACATGTTTATTCAGTACTAGTACGTTCAGGCACATGCCATTCGTGCTCTACAATGCCCCATGAACATTTCATCGGTACATGATCGTCGTATTCCCCCGATCAAAGAAAAGAATCGGTGATACATTTTTACTTACGTATACCCAATCCCAGTCAATTTTTATCGAGAAGGTGGGAGATTTATTGGATGTTTTCATTTGTGACGTCTCGATCCATGGGGATGATAGATGTTTAGCGCACTTGGATTGAGTCCTATAGAGTTGTAGAGAGGTGAATATGGTACTCCTAGGATAAAAGCATTTTATGGTAATAGAGGGTATCATGTTGGAACACGTCAACTCCAAAAAGAGAAAGGAGGCTGACGCTTCCAAGGTGGATGTGATCAAGAAACTTGATCCACCAATTAACATTAAGTCAATGGGGTCTTTCTTAGTGCATGCTGTATTATATAGGAGATTCATTCAAGATTTTTCAAAGATTGCCTACCCACTGACTGAGCTCTTAGAAAAACTCTCTGAGTTCATTATAGATCACATGTCTGAAGGCCTTTGAGCTCCTGAAAAGGAAGATTTGCGACTCATCAATCTTACAAGCTCCTGACTGGACTCGACGATCTTGCAAGCTCTTGACTGTCTCTCCCCTTTGAGATCATGACTAATGCATCATATTTTACTATAGGAGTTGCGTTAGGATGGAGGCGAGAAGGGATTCTGTATGTGATTCACTATGCGAGCAAAGTTTTGGACCATGCACAAAATAATTAGACTATGACTGAAAAGGAAATAATAGCAGTAGTATGGGCCCTTGAGAAGTTTAGGTCTTATGTTTTGGGATCTAAGGTCACAAATTTTACTGATCGTACAACAATCAGGTATTTTAATGGAAAAGAAGGACATGGGGGCATGTCTTCTTATGTGGATTTTGTTAATCCAAGAATTTGATTTGGAGATTAAGGATAACCCGGGAGTGAAGAATGTTGTGGATGATCACCTTTCTCGTATTGAGTAGAAGGATTCTCCTGATACCGAGCAGATCAAAGAAACCTTTCCAAACGAGTTAATTTGCATTATTGACTCACTCCAGTTATATGCCAACATGGTAAACTATCTTGTTTCTAATTAGGTTCCCCATGGTTTGACTAGGAGCAGTATTGACCTACTGAAGTCAGATTCAAGGAGATACTACTTGGAGGATCCGTTCCTTTTCTTTGAAGTGTTGGATTGCATCTGGAGAAGGTGTATTCCTTAGGTGGAATACTAGAGTGTAATCATATATTGTCATTCGCTCGAGGCTAGAGGACACCATTCGGGAAAAGAATCGCTCATATGGTAATCCAATGTAGATTTTACTGGTCGACCCTGTTCAGAGATGCCTATGATTTTGTGTGGTTGTGCCCGATCTATCAGAGGATGGGAGGTACTGTTGGATACAGAGATGAGATGCCCATGTAGATGATGATTTTCTACGATGGTTTTGAAGCTTGGGGCATAGATTATATGGGTCCCTTTCCCAACAACCAATGACATTACATTCTATTAGCAATTGACTACTTGTCTAGGTGGGTGGAGGCTATCTTAACCCGAGATGTAGACAACAAGATTGTATGTAAGATTGTCAAAGATCATATCATTGCTAGGTTCGAGGTGCCAAAAGTCTTGATTTTTAATGGGATTAGACACTTTTGTGAGCTAAGATGTCATATCATTAGCTAAGGACTATGGATTTATAGAGTGACTAGTACTTACCATCCACAGTCGAACGACATGTTAGACATTTCAAATCGAGAGGTGAAGAGCATTCTTCATAAGTTGGTTCGTTTCAACAGGAGAAACTAGTCCCAGCTCTTGGACCAAGTTATGTAGACCTATAGGACAGTCTACAAGACCCCACTTGGTACTTCACCTTTCTGAATGATCTATGGCAAGCAACGCCATTTTCCCACGTACTTAATTTGTAAGTCAGAATAGACAATCAAACAAGTAAACTGGAGTTTTCACCTAGGGAAGCTTTGCCATGATTTTAACTTAAATGAGCTTGTGGAAATCAGAAATCGAGCATATGCCAACAACTTGATTTATACGAACAAAGTTAAAAAGAGGCATTATCTACACATTAGGTGTAAGAACTTTGTCTTGGGAAAAATTATCGTTGTTTAATGTCAAGTTGAAGATTTTCCACAGTAAGCTCAAATCTAAAAGAATTAGTCCCTACGTTGTCAAGGAAGTGCATGGCAATAGCTGTGTAGAGATAATCGATCTTGTTGATGATGCACATTCCTTTCTAGTTAGTGGACAACTGTTGAAGCACTTCGTAGAGTCTAAAGAGAAGATAGTCCAAGTCGAGGTCATACCCTTCATGCAGAGCAAATATAATGCAGATACATCAGACCACTCTTTATGAAGATGCAGCATCCAGATTCAACAGTCGAGAAGATTCACCTATCATTTTTTCTTTCACACACTTGATTTAATCATTCTTATAGAGCTTAGGTTCCTTCTCCTGTAGAGACTCACTTATTACTTAGGCTATTTAAAGCATAAGTATAGGGGGAACCCCTACTCTTTTATGCACATCCTTGTCATCCATGTTTCTTTCTATTCGTCACTCATTTATCTCTCTTCTTGGTCCTAACCTTATACTCAGGTTATATTTAACCTATGTGTAAGGGGGGAGACTCGAGCAAGTTTCTTTATATCCCTTCGTATTTATCAGGAGATATGGCTTCATATCAGTTAGTGTTATGAGGACATAGCACAAGCTAAGTATATGGGGTATACCATATACATTTCATATATATACTTTCGCCATAGCTCATATTTTCAAATTTTTTGGGGATAGGATAAATTATATTTTGAACTGATTTGTGTAAAAATATTTGTAAAATGATTTAAAAAATTTTCCGACTATGTGACATTATCTTTGAAAAATAGTTTACACAATGGTTTGAAAAATGAGAATTTTACTTGTTTTGAAAATCATTTTAAAAATATTGTGAAAATCTATATCTATATGACATGGTTTGTAAAATCTTCTTAAAAACATTTCAAAAATGAGGGCACCAATGCGACTAACTTGTGTTTGTAGATAATATAACCTTATTCAAAAATATAAAAAAGTTTGAGTTATAAAAAATAAAAACAAAAACATCTTCATAAAAATCTTTTAAAAAATTCTTTATTCAAAAAAAACTTTTCAAAAAAAGCCAACTCTCTTTTTTTCTTAAAAAAACTTTAAAAAGAACGAACAAATAAGTTATTTTAATCCCACACACTTGCACATTCACATGATTTGTGAAGTTTAGAACACTTGGTTTATGAGGCCTTAAGATTCAAGGTTAACTAGACTTAGTCATTAGGGTCTATAACTTAATTATTCATATTTCCTTTGAAAGGTATGTGTGCCATATTGCATATTTAATCTCTACCTTAAGAATATGGTCAACACTTCACATGCACGATTGCAATTATGATGAGATAAGTTGAGGTTTCAATTGAGGAATTGGGATGAGAGATTTGAGTTTAAACATGATTTTATGATGCTCGAGGATGTGATAAAATCGATGAAGTCTTCATGAAACCTGAGAGTCAGCAACTCTAGACAACATGAGAACATGGTTCTTGTACTAATCTCTTGATATTGATCTCTGCACTAAGATGTGATGAATTCTAATAAAAAAGTTGATCAGTGTGTGCCAACTCGGTAAAAGCAGTGGAGCTAGTCAAAAAAGTAAAGAAAAAGAAAAGAAAGAGAAAGAAAACTTCTCACACTACAAAGTCAAATCCAAAGAGCTTCCACCAAAGGCAAGTTCTCCCAACCTTTCAAATGTCCACTTGGACCACTATCTTAGGCTTTTACGAGTCAGACTAGCACCCAGAAAGGGCTATGCATCATATAGTGATACAAGTATGGGTGTTGAAGGTATGACAGATACTCAAAAGAGACACACCCTGGTGCATTCCCAGGAAAACAAGTGCAGACGACTCAACAATCTCTTGATGGACGCATTGATCAACATCAAAATATATGTATTGCATAATAAGGTACTTGAGAGGATCCTTGTTCCAATAAGAGGGAGAGAAGAAAAGACACTATCATATGCCCTCCATCAACTGGCCCTCTATATTCCCTTTTAAGATTGAAAACTAAAGAGACGACAAATTGGATGGAAGAAATTATTTATTACCTAGTGTTGAGTATTGAGTTCTTGGGAGAGTCTCTTGGACAGAAATTTTGGGTGACGCTTTGACTCCACTCTTGCAACTGCAGTCCACACTTAATGCCATATCCTTATTATACACACACATACACATACACACATACAAAGAGAGTCTCATGATTAGGGAAGTTGGATACCTTTTGACTAAAGCTTAGTTCATCTTAGAATTTTAGGTTCACTAAAATCGAGAGTTCTTCAACATATCAAGTTTTGTATTTCATACGCATAGTCAGGGATTAATCCAACTTATTCACTCTTTATTTACTCGAGGACTACAAAAGTTTAATTATAGGGGATGATGCATCTGTGATCCATCATCTTAATATATTAATCTTAGCTTGAATCTATGAACAAAGCATCAAATAATTGGCCCTAAATTCAATAAATTATCAGATACAACTTTCAATAAAAAATGGACTACTAATGTATATTTATCTTGTAAATATGTTCATGAAATAATTTCGAATAAAAACCACAAAAATAAGGAGCTAAAAATATGTATATATTCACTTGTAAAAATCTCAAACTTCCTTGATTTTTAATAAATTTATACTAATTCCTTTTAACTTAATTATTCATCTAACTTATAAACAAAAATGTATATAAAAATACAACAAATATAAAACAATTCTCACCTTGACTAAATACTTTTAGATCTTTAATTGAAAAAGCTGTGACGTTTAACTTCTTGGCTAAATAAGATCCATATGAATTCCAAATTCATCAAGGTCACTTTTAAAGTTCAAGTTAGAAAATTATCTATCCAACGAAAGCCATTTCATAAAAATCAGAGCTTGTTTGCAAAATATCTGTTTTGGGACCTAATTGTAATTTATACATGGGATTTTTACCTGGCAGACCCTATAATCTTTGCCAATGACCTCTACGACCTTTGAAACATCGATATTCCTCCCTCGACCCCGTAAACATGCTAACCCTTACCCTACAGACCCTATGGTTAACCCTCATCCATTTACCCATTAAAACTAACCGGGTTCCGTTATTTTATTTTACATTATACCCATTTTATTTATCAAATTTACATTCAATGTCATTCCCTATCTTCCTCCTCCTCATCTCTGTTTCCCACCCCCCTCGTCCTCCCCGTCGTCCGCCCTTCGCCCCCCGCCTTGGCCTCCTTACCTCCGCCTCCCCATCCAGGCCTCCTCCCCTCCGCCCAGGCCTCCTCCCCTCCTCCTCGCCCCCTTTCTCCTCCCCTTTGTTCGCCCTCCCCCCATCCTGCCCTCCCCCCCTCTGCCTCCCCGCCCATGCCTCCTTCTCGACTCCTCGGCCCCCTTGTCCTCTCCGTCGTCTGCCTTCCGCCCCCACCCTATGTCTATCGATCCACCAGCAGCATGATGACCAGACCATCCATGTACGTGCATCTGGTCTATCCAAGCTCAGGCGTCAGCTCGTCTTTGCACATGACGACCATATGGCATCTGAGCTCGGGAAGCTGTTGAACCTCAAGCTATTGCGAGTGTTGGATCTAAGGGGAGTCCCTCTAAAGAAGGTGCCCAATGTGGTTTTCAAATTATGCAATCTGGAATATCTCAGTCTGAGAGAGATGAAGGTGGAGTACCAAACGTTTCCACATGGGCAACCTTCTACGTCAATCTTAAAAAAATTGACCCAATTGAGAACCCTGTCGATCACGATGTGAGCAACGCGGACGGGTTAATACTGTGCAGGCATTTTGTTCCACTACAATATCTGGATCCTCCTCCTCCCTATTTGCAGAAGCTTCAGTTGGGCAACTGAGAAACATTCTGTAATCGTTTCGTTCTCTCAGGAGCCTAACTCATCTATACCTCTTTTGATTCCAAGGCGCCCAAGCTTGGTGTTCCTTTGCCTTGACAATGCGTACGATGGAGAGAGTTTGAGTTTTTGCCATGGGCTCTTCAGCAGTCTGCTGCGAGCGGTTCCTCGGGTGGAGGAGGTCATCGGCCAAAGAGAAGGGGAGAGAGAATGAGGAGAGAGGGAACATGGGGGTGGAATATCCACCGTTAGATGTCCATTGGTTAGATTAACTCAAGACTAACCCAAGAAATCGACTCAAATAAAGTATCCTATAACGACAGGGTCTGTGGGGTAAGACAGAGTAAGTTTATGGGGTCGAGGGAGGAATATCAATGTTTGAAAGGTCGTAGAGGCCATTGGAAAAGATTATAGGGTCTGCCATGTAAAAATCCCTTTATACATATTCACTAACTTTGTTTTATTATTTCATATATATAACTTTTTAAAACTTATTTTTTAATTATTTTATTTACTTTATGTTTTAATAAATTACTTTAAAATTAAAATCCAAAAAATCTAAAAATACGAGAAAATGATATGTTGTAATCATGTATATACTATATATTTTTATTTTTTCTTGATTTTTCTTTTACTTTTTCTTATTATTAAAAATACAAAAAATTAAATTTATGAATATTTGTTCTAATAATGTATTATATTTTATTTGTATATATTTTTTAATTGAAAAACTAAAAAATAAAACTGTAAAAACAAGTGTTTTATACCTCAAAAATACTCCAAAATTTTATTATGTCAAATTTGGGGCAGAATCGGTTCTTGATGTCTTCATGAACGTTGTAGGAAATATGGCGTCCTACGAATTTTGTGTTTTATGTTTTTTGAGTTTCAGATTGTATCATGGAATTTTGTTGCAGATCGTTGATTTATAAGCCATGGTCCAATAGGGAGGTGATACATGTCACCCCCACCTTCTCCTTCAACTTCCAGCCACCTGTTGAAGAGGTAGAGAACGCGGGTAACGAGCGAACTTTGAGCATTTCTCCAGATCACAATTCTTCATTAAAAATTAAATAGTCGACGCGAAGATCTCACATCCTTCTATCTCAGAAATTCTTTTCACATTCTACGAACTCGTATTAGAAGAGATATTTGGATCGCAAATTGTGTTAAAAAACTTCCTCCCAATTTGTATAAAACATAGACAAGTGCTCTTATTTGAATAAGTCTCCTGATCGCGTTTCTCAACGGTTGCTCACAACTCCAGCTGGAAAGTTGAAGATCGTGGATTAATCTTTCTAATGAGCCATCTTACAGCCACTCTCATAGCCTATATAAGAAGAACTCCGATGACAAAAATATCCATCTGTCACTTCATACAAGGTAGAGGAGAGAGCTCCCTACAAATTTCATGTGACATATGCGAGTTTGAGAGGTTAAGCTATGACCTCATCTACTATCGGCATGATCCGAAGGTGTATCCAACCTCCGTCACATCACCTTCGAGTATTGCTCGGGCTCATCCCTTGTTGGCGTTAAGCGAAGACCAAAGCCCAGTCTCGAGCTCCTCCCCACACGTCCCCTCCACTCTTCCATCTGATTAGGTATTCTCTTCTTCTTCCTTTCCTTCTTCTTCCTCCATCTCTATCCCTTTCTTCTTCTTCCTCTTCGCCTTCCTCCTCCGTTGTTCTTCTTCATCCTTTCTCTTAATATTTTCTCTCTCTTCAATACACTGTCATCCATTCACCAACTCGATGAAACTTCTGCATTTTCATAAGCATATCATATCTTCTGATCATGAATATGTTTTTTCTTTGATTTTTGAAGCACTTTTTTTAAATTGATTAATCATTTGTTTGTTGGTGCTAAACAATTGCATGAGAATCCCATGTTTGCAATTGGGGATCTTTTATTAATTGAACCCATTTATCTTTGTCTCCTCTCTCTTCTTGTACTTCTTCCTCTTCTTCTTCACTCCATCTTTGCACTCCATGTTCTCCTCTCTCTTCCTACTTCTCATTCATCTCCCCTCTCTCTCTCACAGTAGCCATGGATATTTTTGCTCATGCACATAAGCATGCACCTCGTCCATCATCATATCTAGTAGCCTAGCTGCAGACTTCCAAGAACAGAAGCCACTCCTTCACCATTGAGCGGTTGCAGACTAGTAGTTTCTCCTCACGACCAAGCTTCCAACCTCATCCACCCCCTTTGTTGAGCAACAACACCTACACTAACATCAACCACCGACATCGACCCCATCACCGTGCACTAATCTTCTTCAAGTAGTAAGACTCGAAAGCCATAGTTTTTGCACGACTTCCATCACTGCCCATTACACGTGGATGGATTCCTGGAAGAAAGAACGAAGGAGAAGAAGTCTGCATTTTATTTTGGGAAATTTGCTTCCATACCCCCTAAGATACATGTAATTAAAGATGTATCCTTCGGCACAACATCTTTTTATCGAGTTTTAATTCTCATATTACAAACGTGTATTTGGAGCATGACTTTTCATCTTTGAGTTTAAACAAAAATAGCACATTTTGAGTATATTATTCTCTGTCGTAATCAATTTACTTTGTAACTTTTACATTATTGGACGATTTATTAAAATTCATGTATTGAAAATAAGTAGAATTTTATCATGCAATTATACCTTACTCCAAAAATTAGAGATTGGGTATTTGCTTGTGCTTTAACTTCTTCCCAAATTTCATTTAAAATGGAGGTGTCTTGTTATTGGAATAATTTGCTGAGTGAACCTTGTATTTTGATTTATAATTGGATCAACATATCACATTTCATTAAAATTTCAAAGCTTGTGGATTGCACACTACAATATTTATTTGAGATAATTTTATTTTGGATTTTTTTGGGTGTGAATTTATTAAGAATTAATTACTCGGATTACTTTGTTCTAGTATAAATTTCATAAAAATCATATATTATAATAAAATTATAAAAAAATAGTGCAAACTCATTTCATCACAATGTATCTTGTGTCGAAATTTCCTACTTTTTGCATATTGTTTGTTCCTAAATTTGCATAGAAAACGTAATAAAGTGTTCATTTTTCATTGTTGTATTTTATCCCTTGAAAATACAAAAATATGTTTGACGCGCATCATTGAATTAGGTCCCCAAGAAAATTATTACTTACCTAACGTGATTTGATTTTGAGCTAAAAATTAATCGGTCTAAGTTGCTTATTTTGCTTAAGAATTTAATTCATTCACATTTTGCATTTGCATCCTTTCACATATACGATACCAAAAATGTTCTTTGAAAAATGTACATTAAGTTTAATAAATTGAATCCTAAGTTGTTCATTTACCTCCTTGAGTCGACCCTAGGACTTGTCCATGTTAAAAATACATAAAATCGCACATAATTCACTTGATTGATTTCAGTTATTTTTATTGATCATGACTAGAACGATAAAACTAACCTATAAAGAGTGATATGGTGTTTAACAAGGTGGAAAACAAGCTGGGCATCCATTAGATCAGGACATCCAACAATTAGGTGTACGATGTGAGGGGATGTTCCTGATACAATATGGAGATCCATTAGAGGACTGAGAGGATATAGGGAAAGTGGAGAGCTCAGACATCTGATCAAGATGCTCAAATGGTCGGAAATGCACGCGGCAAGGAAAGAAGGGTCGGCCACATGACGTCTCTAGGGAGAGCTACGTGACCCAATAGAAAAAAAAGGAAAAGAGACCAAAAAATCCAAAAATAAATACCTACAACCTTTAAATGAAAAGGTGTAAAACATGAAAATTGTAGATTGACGAAATGCAAAATCGGCCCTTTAAGAGTGCAGAATTAGCATTTCAACATGTCGTAGCAGTCGGGCCAATTTCGGGTTCATCAAAAGATCATCTCATTTAAATATGTATATAATGGATCAAAATGAGATGATCATTAATTTTTTACTTGGTAAGATACCAAGGTCGAACTCAGGGACACGAGCCTCTCTCATATTAATCGGATTTGAGTCTATTTGATTAAGCGTTGAGTTAAAGCATCTATAGGTCAAATCATGCAAAGACACGACACAACAATGCATTAAAAAATAAACATGCACTTTTTATCAATTTTTATCAAGCAAATAAATGCCATGAAATGCAATGAAATATACCCTAAGTCAGAGTAAAGATGATGAGCAAATTAAAGGAGTCAATTTCAGATTTGCTTAAAAAGTCAAGTTTGATTGATAATGTGAGCAAGGCATAAATTAATAATAAGGGACACATTGCGAATAAAATAATACATCAGAATTCATGTATCCCAAAGCTGAGAATTAAATATGCCATTACAAAGTGCATCAAACAAGCTTCGAAATGGAACTGAAATCAACTAAATCGGACACATGATGCTCAAGATATGCAAGATCAAAGACAAGGGCATAATTGAAAGAAAACATGAAATAAAAATTTAAGACAGGTCCCTGGGAGGGACTAAAATGTAAATAAATAAAAGAGCTAGACCTTCCCTGTAAATTGCCCATAAGCACAGGGGCCTTTTTGTAAATATGGAATCCTGCAGGGGTGTGGTTGCAAAATGACCACACGTGGATGGCAGGTGATAACTGGACCTGAATGCAAAATTTAAGACCTCCGGGGGAATCTCTGCAAATTGCCCAGAGTAGCACGTGCGATGCACGTGCTATCCAGGCTCGGTGGTTGGCTCGGACTCAGTAGAGGTTCGATGATGCTTCGGCTCGGCTCGTACGTCAGGCTCGGGCTCGACACAGGCTCGGGCTAGGTTCGGAGCGTCCCAAGCCTGGAGGGTCGGAGACGAAGGCTAGGGTGGCTATGGATCCGATACGTGGCTGAATGTGCACCCTTTGATCACAAGGATCAAAGGGCTTCTGTCGTGATAACGTGGCTGCATGGAAATCGGTGGATCTTGAGGATCCAACGATACGTGGAGGGAGATCTGATCGACGACGTGGCTGAGTGTGCACCGTCCGATCTTTAAGGATCCGACGGCATCTGGACGTGGCTTCCTGCGGGCGACGTGGCTGAATTGTGACTGTTGGATGAACACCGGTGAGGTGCATCCAACGGTCACTGCTCCTCCATCTTCCTCCTTCAGCTGGCGGCGGGAACTGAGCTCCGGTGAAGGAGCTCCAGCTCCGCTGCTCCATCCTTGGCACAGTGGAGCTCGCCCGAGGCTCCTGAAGGTCTGTCGATGAAGCTGGGAGCTCGAGCGAGGTGATGGACCTCCTGGCGTGACCCATCGGAGCCCGTACGTCGAAGTCGGAGCTGATGAAGAGTTGCTCCGATGGTCCTCCGATCATTGACACTTCGAGGACCTGCATTGTTAGAAACATAGCCAAAGCAAGGTGGAGTGCGTGTGTGGATGGAGTGAGAGCTCAGGTTGGCGAAGGAAGCGGGGAGCTTGGAGCTCATCCGCCGCGAGGGCGGAGGAGGTGGGTCGGAGGCGATGGGAGGTCTGGAAGAAGGAGACGATGAGCGGAGGGCGTCACGTGATTGGGGAGGTGTTGGCGAAGCTTGAAAGGTGGTCAATGAACGGCGAGGACAAGTGATGAGACCTGGAAAATTAAGAGAAATTAAAGAAAAAGACAAGAGAAGAAGCAGGAGCTTACCTGGTCAGCTATGGCAGAGCGGGGGCTTGGGCTGGGGCTCGAATCGAGCCCCGGGTCTTCGCTGGACGTGGTCAGTCGGTCGATGCAGCTCGGGCGGTCGCCGGGGCGCCGCAACTCCGCCATTAGAGGTCGGAGGGTCTCACCAGGGAGATCGTCATCTTCGCTCAATCCGGCCACCTCCCCCTGTCACTGGGAGGTGGTAGAGGGCTGGGCGAACCCCCATGTAAAGGTGGACGAGGTGTAACGGTGAGGGAGGCGGCGTATTTGAAGAAGACACCGGCGGTTTTGGTGGTGGTCGACGTGGGTTTTGAGGGAGTTGTGGGTTGACTGGAGAGGCTCTCGAGGGTAGTGGAGATGCTGGCGAAGGTGGTGGATGACTGGGGAAGACCTAGAGGCGGTTGGCGAAGGAAGAGGTCGACTGGAGTGGCGGAGAAAAAGGAAAGGGGGCGGAGTCTTTGCGAGGTGGCGAACGTGGCCGAGTGGAGCTGCGGGAGGTTGACGATGACCGCTGGCCGTTGGATCTGGAGATCCAACGGCGGACATTTGGGCACGGAGGAGTGGCACGGATTAAATCGGGGGCGGCATGATCAAAGGGTTGCACTCACGCCACGTGTCGAGCTACGGGCTCGGCGCTTAAGGACGACACAGATGGACCCAAGGATTCGATCGGACGGTTGAGGGGCGTCAAAGGAAGGAGCGGCCGAGATGGAACATCCGGAGGCGCGATCGAAGGGCTATAGAGTATCCACGTGGCGAGCTTTGGTGAGGGCGCTAACATGCGGTGCAGATTAAGGGTGGGACATGATCGGACGACAGGGAATAAGAGAAGATCTAGCGGCTTGGATGAGAGGATCGAGGGCGTGATCAAGCGGATCTCAAAGCGCCACGTGGCGCGCTCAGCTTGAGGCGCGAACGAGCGGTGCTGATGGAGTTCTGATATTGATCTGATGGCTGAAAATTGAGGCATGTGTGGGCGTCAGATGGCCGTTGGATCAGAGGGAGATCCAACGGTCTAGGAAGTGGGCGGATGAGACAAGAGAGCCGGGGCCACGTGGCGCACCCAGAATGGGCCACGTGGCCCAATCTCTTTATTCAGACCTTCAAGTTGAAATATGTAGGTCAAGATGGCCGAATTTGAGAAAACTCAAAACATGAAAGTTGTAGATCTTGATGAGATCTACAAGTTTCATGTTGGCCAAAATTGGAGATGAAGTCAAACAAAGGCCCGAAGTATTTTTGAGGGTATTTTTAAGTCTAAAAAATACCACGGATTTTTGTTTTGCCATTTTTGTGGTTTTTAATTTATTAAGGACTCTAATAATTACAGGACACTAACTGGATTTTATTGACACAAAACTAAGCAAGGGGATTAATAATGAGAAATTAAGATGATGAAACTGAGTTTCATCACCCCCTATACTTAAACTATGCTCGTCCTCGAGCATCAAAGAGAATGACTAAGTTGGATTAACCCCCTTGTGCATGTGAATACAGGATCCAATCTGATCAAGTTGATTCGACTTTAGAGATCCAAAATTCTAGAGTTCAACCCAGCCTTAATCAAGAGGCATCCAATTCCTCTACTTCTCCAGACTCTCTCTGATGTACATATAATCTAAAGGATATGACATTTTAGTGTTGACTGCGATTCTGAGAGTAGAGTCAAATTGTCACCCAAAGTCTTGGTCTGAGAAATTCTCCTAAGGACCCAATCCTCAACACTAGGGAATAAATCCAATCTTGCATCCAGTCCACCGTCTCTTTAGTTGTCAGACTTAGAAAATGTAGATGGTAGGCCAATAATGGAGGGCATGGGATTGTGTCATTTCTTCTCTCCCTCTCATTGGAACAAGGATTCTCTCTAGTGCCTTTTACGCAACACATTTTTTTGGTGTTGATCAGTGCGTCCGTCGAGAGAAGTTGGAGCCGTCTGCACTTGTTTTCCTGGGAGTACACCGGGGTGTGTCTCTTTTGAGTACCTATCGTACCTTCTACACCCAGACTTGTAGCATTTACGATGCAGAGCCCTTTTTTGGTGCAAGCCCGACTCCTGGTCCTAATAGCGGTGGTCCAAGTGGACACTTTGAAATGGTTGGGAGCGCTCGCCTTTGGTGGAAGCTCTTTTGATAATTGACTTTGTGGAATGAGAGCTTTTCTTTGACATTTCATTGCTTGTAGTATTTTGTGGCTAGCTCCACTGCTTTTACCAAGAGTTGGCGCACACTGATCAACATTTTTTATTTATTTCACACCCTGGCACTTAGGTCAATATCAAGAGATTAGTATAAGAACCAAGTTCTCATACTGGCTAATATTGCTGACACTCAGGTTTCAAGAAGCCTCCAAAGATTTTATCCAATCCTCGAGCATCACTAGATCAAATCCAAACTTGACTTCCTCATCCCAATTCCTCAAGTGAAAACATCAAAACCACAGTCGTGCATGTGATGTGCTGATCATATTCTTTTTTGTCTAAGACTAAGCATGGAATATAGCATGCAAATCTAGAAATCTAGGGGAATGTGGACAATTAAGTCTATGACCCTGATGGCTAAGGCTGGTTAACCTAAAATCTCAAAGACCTCAAAAAGCTAAGTCTCCTTGATCATTTCAGATCCTGAGTGGAAGTGTAAGTGTCGAGGATTAATCCAACTTCTTCATTCAAAAACATAGAGATTTTTTTTGAACTTCAAGAGATATTAGAACTCCCTAAACTCAATTGAGCATCTGCAATTCAACCAGTATGGATGTAAGTATAGGCCAAAGCCCGTTGCTTGAGGACGGGGCCTTGCGCGATGTCCTCTAAACCATCCAATCTGCTAAGGGCGAACCCTCACTGAACGCGGTTTACTTAATCGGGCTTAGTAGTCACTAACGGCTCTTAAAGGGTTTTGCGGTTTTCTCATTTTTATGGATTTTAATAGAGGTTAAAACACGAGTTAAACTCAACTTTCCTTGAAAAGAGATGGCGATTTTTCAAAACCATGTCAAACAAATAAAAAGTTTTTCAAAACATTTTCAAAAGAATTTTTCAAAACAAGAAAAAATCATTTTCGAAAATATTTCTATAAAAATAGCGTAACATAATATTGAAAAGCCGCGAAATCATTTGAGTTCTCTTAGTCCAAAGAGTTTTACCTTAGCCAAAAAGTTTTTAATTTTTCAAATTTTTTCAGATTATAGCTAAAGTAAATATACGGTAAATACGGTATACCCACCTATACTTAAACTTTGCTATGTCCTCATAGCACTAGATGTTACAAGTACATAGGTCTATTTAAATATATAGGAATATACGGGAGCTAAAAGGGGCTCCCCCTATACTTAGGTTAGAAATAACCTAAATATAAAGGCAAGGATAGATGAGTAGAGAAAAATCATGGGGACTCGGGTCCCCCCTATACTTAGGCTGAGATTAGCCTAAGTATAAAGATGAGAATTGATGTTGGGAGGGACCCAAGGTGAACGAAGAAGAAGGATGGATTTACAAATGAGTGGATGAATCTTTGGAGATGAAATGGAGTGACTAAGGCTCGGGGGTGTGTAGCAAACATGGCTCAATCAATCAAGCAACACCCTCAATTTCACCAACTCACACATGAAACCAATCGAAGTTGGTTGATTATCTTGTCGGTTTTATTGGTGATAAAACATTAAATATTTACGCAAAGAATATGTGAAGTGAAAATCAAGGCGTAAGCAAGGGTATTGCTCTCCCAAAACCAAATTTTACTCCATTTTTGGTTGACTTGCAATTAACAGTCCCAATTTTATTTTAGGTTATCACTGAATTATGGTTAGCACAAAATCAAGAAATCATCGTCTACCGTTCATTCCCATTTTTCGTTTATCCTAGGTGATCAAGCTAGGAAGAGAAAGCCGAGAAAAACATGTATTCGATAAAAGCCGCGATCTAGGCTAAGCGAGAAATCATGCAGTGATTTGGCGATAAATCTGTGAAAAACTCGGGCCATTTTGAAAACCAAAATCAATGTATGCAAGTCGATAAAAGCCGCACCTAATCATGCATCTATTAGCGGGAATGATTTTCATTAATTTTAGCTAAGTGAGGCGAGATTATGTGCGTCTAAATTTAAAGTGTGTCCTACCTACGAACAAGCACGTAATAGATAAAAATGAAAAACCGCTCAAAGAGCCGCGTGCCTGGTCCTAAGTCGACACTCAAGTGGGGACGATGCCCACACAACCATGATCGTTCGATTACAATCGCGAGTCTTCGATCGAAGACCGCTGTAAAAGACGATTTATTACATGCATAAACAAAATGCGAGACAATTTTTTTTCTTTCTTCCCTATTTGCTCCATGTATGTTTTGCGGCTCCTCGCAGCGGGAAGCGTCCTGCTCCTTGCCTCCTTGAGTAATCAAGGGCCCTGCCACAAAGACAATGGTTAGAGATCAAATAAAAAAGAAAAGAAGATTTTATAATGCAAATTAAATGAACACTTTGACCTATAAAATGAACACTTAATAAAATAAACAAAAAATCCAAAAAATAAAAGAAATGATCCGTGTCCCCGGCAACGACGCCATTTGATGAAACGCAAAATCGGCCCTTTAAGAGTGCAGAATTAGCACTTCAACATGTCGTAGCAGTCGGGCCAATTTCGGGTTCATCAAAAGATCATCTCATTTAAATATGTATATAATGGATCAAAATGAGATGATCATTAATTTTTTACTTGGTAAGATACCAAGGTCGAACTCAGGGACACGAGCCTCTCTCATATTAATCGGATTTGAGTCTATTTGATTAAGCGTTGAGTTAAAGCATCCATAGGTCAAATCATGCAAAGACACGACACAACAATGCATTAAAAAATAAACATGCACTTTTTTATCAATTTTTATCAGGCAAATAAATGCCATGAAATGCAATGAAATATACCCTAAGTTAGAGTAAAGATGATGAGCAAATTAAAGGAGTCGATTTCAGATTTGCTTAAAAAGTCAAGTTTGATTGATAATGTGAGCAAGGCATAAATTAATAATAAGGGACACATTGTGAATAAAATAATACATCAGAATTCATGTATCCCAAAACTGAGAATTAAATATGCCATTAGAAAGTGCATCAAACAAGCTTCGAAATGGAACTGAAATCAACTAAATCGGACACTAAATCGAAAGACAAGGGCATAATTGAAAGTAAACATGAAATAAAAATTTCAGATAGGTCCCTGGGAGGGACTAAAATGTAAATAAATAAAAGAGCTGGACCTTCCTTGTAAATTGCCCACAATCACAGGGGCCTTTTGCAAATATGGAATCCTGCAGGGGTGTGGTTGCAAAATGACCACACGTGGACGGCAGGTGATAACTGGACCTGAATGCAAAATTTAAGACCTCCGGGGGCATCTCTGCAAATTGCCCAAAGTAGCACGTGCGATGCACGTGCTATCTAGGCTCGGTGGTTGGCTCGGACTCAGCAGAGGTTCGATGATGCTTCGGCTCGGCTCGTACGTCAGGCTCGGGCTCGATACAGGCTCGGGCTAGGTTCGGAGCGTCCCAAGCCTGGAGGGTCGGAGACGAAGGCTAGGGTGGCTATGGATCCGACACGTGGATGAATGTGCACCCTTTGATCACAAGGATCAAAGGGCTTCTGGCGTGATAACGTGGCTGCATGGAAATCGTTGGATCTTGAGGATCCAACGGTACCTGGAGGGAGATCTGATCGGCGACGTGGTTGAGTGTGCACCGTCCGATCTTTAAGGATCCGACGGCATCTGGACGTGGCTTCCTGCGGGCGACGTGGCTGAATTGTGACCGTTGGATGAACACCGGTGAGGTGCATCCAACGGTCACTGCTCCTCCATCTTCCTCCTTCAGCTGGCGGCGGGAACTGAGCTCCGGTGAAGGAGCTCCAGCTCCGCCGCTCTATCCTTGGCACAGTGGAGCTCGCCCGAGGCTCCTGAAGGTCTGTCGATGAAGCTGGGAGCTTGGGCAAAATGATGGACCTCCTGGCATGACCCATCGGAGCCCGTACGTCGAAGTCGGAGCTGATGAAGAGTTACTCCGATGGTCCTCCGATCATTGACGCTTCGAGGACCTGCATTGTTAGAAACATAGCCGAAGCAAGGTGGAGTGCGTGCGTGGATGGAGTGAGAGCTCAGGTGGGCGAAGGAAGCGGGGAGCTCGGAGCTCCTCCGCCGCGAGGGCGGAGGAGGTGGGTCGGAGGCGATGGGAGGTCTGGAAGAAGGAGACGATGAGCGGAGGGCGTCGCATGATTGGGGAGGTGTTGGCGAAGCTTGAAAGGTGGTCAATGAACGGCGAGGACAAGTGACGAGACCTGGAAAATTAAGAGAAATTAAAGAAAAAGACAAGAGAAGAAGAAGGAGCTTACCTGGTCAGCTATGGCGGAGCGGGGGCTTGGGCTGGGGCTCGAATCGAGCCTCGGGTCTTCGCTGGACGTCGTCAGCCGATCGACGCAGCTCGGGCGGTCACCGGGGCGCCGCAACTCCGCCATTAGAGGTCGGAGGGTCTCACCAGGGAGATCGTCATCTTCGCTCAATCCGGCCACCTCCCCCTGTCACTGGGAGGTGGCGGAGGGCTGGGCAAACCCCCATGTAAAGGTGGACGAGGTGTAACGGTGAGGGAGGCGGTGTATTTGAAGAAGACACCGGCGGTTTTGGTGGTGGTCGACGTGGGTTTTGAGGGAGTTGTGGGTTGACTGGAGAGGCTCTCGAGGGTAGTGGAGATGCTGGCGAAGGTGGTGGATGACTGGGGAAGACCTAGAGGCGGTTGGCGAAGGAAGAGGTCGACTGGAGTGGCGGAGAAAAAGGAAAGGGGGCGGAGTCTTTGCGAGGTGGCGAACGTGGCCGAGTGGAGCTGTGGGAGGTTGACGATGACCGCTGGCCGTTGGATCTGGAGATCCAACGGCGGACATTTGGGCGCGGAGGAGTGGCGCGGATTAAATCGGGGGCGGCATGATCAAAGGGCTACGCTCACGCCACGTGTCGAGCTACGGGCTCGGCGCTTAAGGACGGCACAGATGGACCCAAGGATTTGATCGGACGATTGAGGGGCGTCAAAAGAAGGAGCGGCCGAGATGGAACATCCGAAGGCGCGATCGAAGGGCTATAGAGTAGCCACGTGGCGAGCTCTGGTGAGGGCGCTAACATGCGGTGCAGATTAAGGGCGGGAGATGATCGGACGGCAGGGAATAAGAGAAGATCTAGCGGCTTGGATGAGAGGATCGAGGGCGTGATCAAGCGGATCTCAAAGCGCCACGTGGCGCGCTCAGCTTGAGGCGCGAACGAGCGGTGCTGATGGAGTTCTGATAATGATCTGATGGCTGAAAATTGAGGCGTGCGTGGGCGTCAGGTGGTCGTTGGATCAGAGGGAGATCCAACGGTCTAGGAAGTGGGCGGATGAGACAAGAGAGCCGGGGCCACGTGGCGCACCCAGAATGGGCCACGTGGCCCAATCTCTTTATTCAGATCTTCAAGTTGAAATATGTAGGTCAAGATGGCCGAATTTGAGAAAACTCAAAACATGAAAGTTGTAGATCTTGATGAGATCTACAAGTTTCATGTTGGCCAAAACTGGAGATGAAGTCAAACAAAGGCCCGAAATATTTTTGAGGGTATTTTTAAGTCTAAAAAATACCACGGATTTTTGTTTTGCCATTTTTTATGGTTTTTAATTTATTAAGGACTCTAATAATTACAGGACACTAACTGGATTTTATTGACACAAAGCTAAGCAAGGGGGTTAATAATGAGAAACTAAGATGATGAAACTGAGTTTCATCACCCATTTATTCCTTTTCAATTCTTTTCATTTCTTGCATTCTTTTATTTTATTAATTCATACCTTTCATTAGCATTATACTTAGGATGACTAGATCCTAAGTATAGGTGGGATGAGCGACTTGGGTTTTCCCTTTTGTTCCCTTGCATGTATCTGAACTTGTTGATATTCTATTATATACTTAGGGACGCTTTACCCTAAGTATAGGGGGAGACAAGTCGAGCCGTTGATTTTGTATATTCTTACCCTTGATCATCCCCGCTTAGTGTACAATCTTCTTTACTCAGGATTAGTTGATCCTAGGTATATGGGGATGATCAACTTCTCATTTTTTTTATTAAGTCATTGTTGTATGGTATTATTCTATACTTAACAAGAGTTATTCCTTACTTTGTTGCTCATTGGTCACTATGAGGACATAGCTCGAGCTAATATGGGGAGGGTTTATCCATAACCCATACTTTCTTGTATTTTAAATAATATGACTATAATATACTGGGTAAGGGTAATCAATAAATATTGTGAAACTCTTGTAAATATGTGTAAAAAATTTATATTGTTTGTATTTTTTGAAAATATTTTGCAAATGATTTTAAAAAATGATGGCAAAATGTTTTGAAAAATCATGGGAAAATCTTTGAAAAATCTTTGTAAATTGTTTGCAAACCTTTGTAAAATATCCCTTTGTAAATATTTGTAAAATATTTGTAAAAATTATTTGCAAAATAAGATTTCAAAAATATTTGTAAAATGTTTGTGAAAATATTTTCAAATGGTTTTGAAACTCTTGTACATAACATTGTTGTAAAATTATCTAAATAAAACCCTTGTTTAAATAAAATCATGTATAAAACTTTTATAAAATCTTTTGTTAATGTGTACACAAATTTGTAAACACATGCAATTCTCTAACCTTTTTAAAAATATCTAAAAATAAAAAATAGTTCAAAACTCATAAAATATTGCAAAATTCTTAAAAAAAACCATATAAAAGAGGTAAAACCATAATATACTTTATGAGTATCTCTTTGAAATGACATTCATATTTTTTAGAATGAATTTGACAATTGAACTAGTATGGAATAAAATCTGAAGATTAGAGCTTAGTTTAGACCTTAGTCCACTCAATTTCACATGAATATTATAGGAATTGGAATCAAGACTTTTTAGGTCAACGTGGCTTATTTCTTTGAGTTCACAAGACTATGTTCCCATGTCATCTTGATTAGTCTAAGTAGAATATTTCATGATACACGCATAACCCTTATTGGCAGTAGCCTAACTTTGACAAGCACTCTGCACAAAGCACAACTCAAATGAGATGGTGGAGTGTAGGATTCTTTAGCGTGAGAAGCATGTGTATGGAAACATATGCCTCCCCAATAGGTGTCTAGTGCACCCCAACCTAATCTAGTGTTGCTGACATCTAAGGACAAGATGGTGTGGGTTGTAATAAAGCTTGAAAAGAGGGATAGTCTACTGGCTCAAGAATAAAAATTTTTATGTAAATGTTGTAGTACATACACATTAAAAAAGTACGAAAGAAAGACTCTAAAAAAGTTGGATGAGCAAAAAGTCAATTAAAAATTATTCCTGTTGGAGTTATGTATAAATAAGCAAGGCTTATGCTCCAAAGTCAAAGTTACAAGGTTGTCTTCAGCTGAAGACATGGCTACACTAGCCAAGATATATGTGGCTATACTGGTCACAATCCATTCTCTTCTCTACTCCCTATTCTTTAAGTCGGATGCACTTAAACTTAGAAGGAAATACCATGCTCCTTGATGAAAGAGTAGCTAGATTGGAGAATTAGGGTTACCTTGCTAAGGAAGATCTTTTCTTTGCCACTTCGAATGTGTAGAGATACATTTCACATTCACTATACAAGTGAGTTTCATAGTCGTAACGGTTTGTATATGAAAATACTTGTTCTGACCTGATTATTGAGATGAATTGAATGGAAAATAGCGGAACATGAGGGTTGTTAAGTTCTAAATCCTATTCTTAATGAGGTTCTGATAAACTAACAATCCAAAAGGTCTACTTAAGCTCCAAACTTTGGTGAATATAAGTTTAAGATTCACAATCGTTCTAAGTTCTTTATTTTCCTTTTCTTTCGTTCTCTTTCATCATGTATTCTTTTAATAAGTGTTTGCTAGGCACCAGTAAAGGTAAGTATATGAGGTGATTAATAAACATTCATTCACCTGTATTCATTCCTATTGGCTTTAAATTCCGAGCAAAATACATGTAAATATCAATAACTTGCATGAATTAACATCCTAACATTACTGTATAAATGCATATGTTTAAACCTAAAATAAAAGAATAAAGAAAATAAAATAAAAATAAAGGTATATATGATATTGACTAACCTTGAACACCGAGACCAAGTCAAGTATTGACTAGGGTGATCAAAAAAAATAGGGGAAATAAGGTGAAACAATGTACACAAAACTGTGTAAATAGCTCAAACTTCTTATATATTTATTTATCACCATAAATACATCAAGCAATAATGTGTTAAACACAAAAATTGTGCATATTAATGCTAGAAAATAAGATTGGCAAAAATAAATCATGCACAAGTCACCTAGTACACCCAGTTAAAAAAACTGCAAACAGAACTTCATTGATCATCAATATCTTCTCCATATGAACTCAAATTGAACCAAACTCACCTCCATTGAATTTCAAATTCAATTATCTTTAAAATAATGGTGGTTCAATTGGAATTAGAGTTAAGATGCAACAACTGGCTAATTGGGATATCTATGTACTTGCGCACACACACACACACATAAGCCAATACAAGTAAATTATTAACCTCTTTATATTTGTAAATCAATGTACATACTATATAACACCTATAACTAAACAAATTAAAATAATTAAAAAATAAATAATAAACCCTAATATATAGGTATATTGTACATGTGTTGTAAATATATGTATTTATTTGTACATATAAACAAAACCATTAAAATGCCACACACATATAAATATGTCTTAAATAATGTTATACATAAATAAATTGTGTAAACAAGGTATTATATCTAAAAATTACAAATACATACTATATAGGTATAAATACCTACAAATAATAGTATATAAATAATATCCCCTAATAAATATGGTTAGAACCATAAATAAAAATAATGACAATATAGTTTAGAAAAGAATACATATTTTTCATGTTTTAAGTTTTTAAATAAAATTGTTTACTATTTTATTTGTAATTATCTCACATTTATTATTTGTTTTGCCTTTTAGCGATCTTATGTGCACCAATAAGGAGCCTTGGAGTGTTGACCCCCCGATCAAGATCTCCTTGCACGGTTGTAGGTGCATATCATGTCAAACCGATCGAGCCCCCTTCCTTCTCCAATTTTGCATGCTTTATCCACGCCTCTGATCGCCTTGAGCCCTTCATGAAAAATATTCATCAGATCATGATCCACCACGCCCTAGAAGTATCCTCCACCAACCACCATCGAATCGTGTGCTATCCAAGATCGAAAGTCAGCCCTTCCTTCACCATTATAAAAACTTCATCTTCCACCTCCTGCTCCTCCTAGCATCCCACGAATCTAGAACCGAAATGTTACCCTTTGCGACAACAAGTGGTGCCCGGTGATTCATGGAGAGAAGAAGGGATGTGAGATGCTATTCAACCACCGTCGTCCAAGCTCCACCAAGTCTTCTGCTCCAAGGTTCTCCAAGCCAGATGAGTTGTTTTATCTTAGCCTTTTCATTTCATAGTTTAATCCTTAGCATATATTTGCATTTTATTTCCAAATATTTTGTTTCATTTCATCAAAAATCCAAAAATTCAAGTACGCAGGAACTCTATGTTCTAGACTATGTTCCTCCCTCGTCAGACCTTGTTCCAAGTCGAAAGCACCTCACCTCGTTCCCCTTAAATTTCTCAATCTTCCCACATGATCCAATCACCTCATCCTTGCACATGACATGAGATTAGATCTCCATCTCCGCCCATAATGTGTCGAGTCACTCGTGCCCCATTCCACCCATAATGGGTTGAGGAGCTTCGCCCTAGAGACCTATAGTTTTTTTGGGCATGTTCTAGCTGGTAAGGACCCCATCTATGGTGATTCATGTCAAGAACTCATAGCTCATGGTGTAGATACCTTTGTAGAGCTTTAGTCCTCCTCCGACGAGGCCTGAACCCATTGACCACCATCGGTCTATGAAGAAGCCTCCCAGCGATGTTTTGAGACTTCCAGTCTCCTATTATTAAATGCATGGAATCTTTCTAGATATTGCAAATATATCCATGTGCTACTATTTTTATTTTATTTTATGTATATTATTATTATTATTAGATGTTTCTTCATGTCAAAAATTGTAAGAAAACCACTGTAGATGCCCTGAACCTATATCTACCACATATATTTTCTATTGGGCATTCGAATTAGTTTTACTATTTATGAAAATAAAAAACGAGACCATTTTCCCTGTTTAGTAATTAGAAATCCATCAAAATTAAAATATGCACCCAAAAATTTCAAAAACATTATACTAGAATACTCTATCACATATCCAAAATTCTTTAAAAAATACAAAATATAAAACATCAAAACATTAAAAATCTTATAAAAATTATCATATATATTCTAGAAAATCTAGAAATATTTATTTCCATTTTGATTTTTCGTTATTATATATAGTATACATTAAAAATTCTTTAGAGTTTATTTTAGACTTATATATATTAAAAACCATAAACAAGTTGTAGTATTTATTATATTCACTGTTTAAATTTTTATCACTTTCAAAATCCATAAAGTAAAAAATCCTCAAAAACTTTAGGAAAAATATAAAAAATGAAAAAAAATATTTTCTTTATTTTTAATTTATTTAACTTATTTTAAAATCTAAAAAGATACTTTCTCTATATATAATCTTCATGATAAATATTATTTTATATTATATATATTATTATTTATCTTATTTAAATATAAAAAGGAATGAAAAATTATAAAATGAAATATTTAAAAATATAAAATATATAAAATCATACAAATTTGGAAATAATTAAAAATCCATAAAACAATAAAAAAACAAAATATAAAAACAAGAAAAGATAAAAAAACCTAAAAACTATTTTTAGTTAGAAATAATTAGTAATGATTATCTATAATCATTTACTTCGTGTATTTGATACTCTTCTCTACTTACACCTATACACCTTTTTAACACTTATAATAAATTTTAACTCACATACTTTGATATTCGTCTATAAATTTTGGGTTGATTGTTGTCTGAATTGAGTGAGATATTTGGTCATCACAATGATTTCTTATCTACTCTTTGTAGATTAGCAAACCTATGTCTCCTCCGTTCAACACTTGTTGTGCAATATTGTCCCAATCAGTTGCCCCTTCATCGCTAGAACCATGGGCTATCCATCCCATGCTTTTGCCTAAGCTTATCACGAAGCCCATGGTTTCCCTAATGATGATTCATTAGCGCTAATCGTGATTAATTAACATTGAACGCGATTAATTATTCTGAACTATGATAAACACCTACTAATCGATGATTAATGTTTGTAAAACATGATTAGCAACTTTAATTATTATTATTCTTATTAATAATGATTAATTAGTGCTAATTTTGATTATTAAGGGTTAATGACAGCTCAACGGACGTCAACCTCATTTACTTCCGAAATTCATAAAAATTTAAAACAATCTCCAATTCTGATGAAACCAGTTCCGTTAGTATCGTCTCATCGGGTCGAATGTAATATACAAGTAGGATCCAAGGAAGTTGAATGTTAAGGCTTTACACTCCATCGAGGGTGAGTATGTATGTCGACTCTGTAAGGCTATCTATAGTCTAAAATAGTGTTCACGAGCTTGATTTGTCATGCTTACCGGTGAGATTGACTCCCTTAGTTATCAGAGGATGCCATCCGACTACAATATTTTTTCCCAAGTGATGACCTACCGATGCAATGTTATTAGATATATATGTCTATGATACATCGGTATCTAGTGATGGAAAACCATGTATTGTAGAGATCAAGATCTTCTTCCAAAAGTTGTTTGACACTAAGAACCTTGGTCAAATCCACTACTTTTTAGCATAGAGGCAATGCGAACTAAAGAAGGCAACATTTATCACCACGATAATATTGCATAAACAATCTTACATAGGCAAGTTTGCTTGGATGTAAGCCATCTCTCGTATCAGTAGAGGCACAGACGCATACCATCTCTACTGATCTTGAGTTTGAGGATCCTACATGATGCCGAGGCCTAGTAGGTAAACTACTCTATCTTACTATCACTAGGCTTAATATATCATATGATATCAGTAAAGCAAGCGAGCACATGGAGAGATCATGTTATAATCATTGGCAGGAAGTTCTCCTCATACTTCAATACTTGAAGGGATCTTCAGCGTGTGACCTTTTCTACAAGGTCAACAGTTATACTAATGATGCTGATTTTCCCGAAGACATACAACCTAACCACGGGCTATGCAATGTTCATTTGGAGGGAATCTTGTTACCTGACGTAGAAAGAAGAAGATAGTTGTGTCTAGGTCATGTATTGAAGTAGAATATAGGACATTGGACCACATCACGTGTGAGAGTACCTGGATTGTCTCCTTCTTGGCAGAAATCGGTCTTCCTACTACTACTCATGTGTCCATTGCATTGTGATAACTAATTTGCCACATATATTACCACCAATCCAATCTTTCACGAGTGGAGCAAGAATGCCAAAGTTGACTGCCATATCCATGATGCCGTGCGAGAAGGGAAAATCTGTACTCGACATATCTCTATTGATTTTTAACTTGCTTATATACTCACAATGGCACTACCTAAAAGATGCGTTTCTCGGCTTATCTACAAGTTGAGCATGATTGACAGATATGCTCCAACTTAAGGGGAGTGCTAGAGTTATTGTATTATTTGTCCTGTATTGTTTATTTCCTTAAGTCATTTAATCCTTCGGAGGTATCTATGTGATTCTCTTTTGATTTGCTCTATAGGATTTCATTATATATAAGAAACCCTAAACTTATTAAATAAAAAAGTTATTCATTCTTAATTCTTTGGAATATGAGATTATAGTAGTTATTATGCATTAAAGGGCATTAATTTTGAGATAACTATTCTGTCGAAGGAATAAATGCTAGTCATTGTTAAAAGAAAGACGGGCAAAGGGACGGGAGAATTACAACATAATAAGGAGGACTGCAACTACCAAGTGGAAAGGTTCCCTCTCCCTCATCCTACTTCCAATCTTATATCGAGAGACCTATAACATTATAGAAAAAAATGGGGAGAATCTATAAGATATTAATCGTCAGGATCAGTCCTATGTTAGAATTTCAATAATATACACGATTATAACGGGAATTTGTATATAAATATTTGAAGAAGTAACTTGCAATGGAAGTAAAAAGCCGAGGGCTTTGGTGTAATATTCTCGGGAAGAATATTATCAATAATCTGTCGGACGGCATGGGTAGAATAAATTGAGATGGGCCCTTCCTCACCTTCACACCTTTTTGCTGCTTTCCTGTGGCGGGCCTTAACGCACATGTCCCAGCCACGTGGCCCGTCAGTGTCTCGCGTTTTGCACATTTCTTGCTCCACAAACCCACCTCTTCCCTACGACTTCCCCCACTGCAACTGTGCTACTCCTACTGATGGTAACTTTTATATACGAGATGTATCTATCTACATCTACTGTTCCTCCAGATCTATCCTGTGAGATACGACTTCTCAGCCTCTATCGTGCTGCAAAATGATATACAATGGTTACTGCCACGGTTACTATTTTTAAGAATGGTACTATGGTTACTATTTCAAAGCCACCCATGAGGTTGCGTGCACACTTTGATGCCTCCGCCCATTGGGAAGGTACGGGAGACGAGAGGCTACCCCACGAAAGAAGACAGTAATATAAATAATAGCCAATATCTCCACATTTACGGTACTCAGCCAAACTAAATAAATTCGGGCAAGAAGCCCTTCTGAATGTTAGTGCTTACAGTTCAAAACAACAAGCATACTGCTTCGGGAGGGGTGTGGAAAAACACAGCTAAGACGCCCGGCTGGGTAGCAGTTCGTGCTGCTCTTCTGAGTGTAGTGCTTGCAGTTGGGTCATAGTTATATATAGCAAGCAGTCTGCTTCGAGAGAGGGGTGGCAGACCCAAAAGGATGGCGAAGAAGCCCGGCGCGGTGGCACAGCTCGTGCAGAATCTCAAGGGCTTCTCGCTGCTGCGCAGCGCCACGCAGACCCAGCCCAAGCCCGCGCCCTCCGCTTGCTCCACGGATGAGGAGAAAAGCCAGGCCGCGGCGCCGCAGGGGCGGACGCCCGGCGGGTGGAAGACCATGCCCTATATCATAGGTCAGCAGCTTAAGTGCTTTGGGCATTCTCGTTTTTATTTTCTGGAAGGGCTTTTGACAACATAGGATCGTTGGTTGGATCAAACAGGAAATGAGACATTCGAGAGGGTGGCATCCTTCGGGCTGACTGCCAATCTCACCATCTACCTGTACAAGGAGTACCACCTGAAGCAGACGGATGCGGTAACCCTCACCCAGATCTGGAACGGGACGACCAGCTTCGTCCCGCTCCTCGGCGCGTACTTGGCCGACGCCTACTGGGGAAAGTTCAAGACGCTCGCCTGGGCCTGCATCGCAACCTTCCTGGTATTTTAGCCTTTTCTTGACCCAGCTCTAGCCCATTCGCTAACTGTGACGCTGCAGGGGATGGTGGTGATGACGCTAACCGCAGCCATCCGGGGGCTGCAGCCGGCGAATTGCAGCCTCCAGGCGTTG
Organism: Ottelia alismoides; assembly: GCA_037367405.1. Lineage (NCBI taxonomy): Eukaryota > Viridiplantae > Streptophyta > Magnoliopsida > Alismatales > Hydrocharitaceae > Ottelia > Ottelia alismoides. Next base: position 73,627 of record JAZKJV010001664.1, read on the forward strand.
CAGCTGATGCAATGCGCGGGGGCCTCGCGGACCCAAGTGGGAATACTCATACTTGCTCTTGCGCTTCTAACTCTCGGGGCCGCGGGTGTGCGGCCGTGCAACCTGCCCTTTGGAATGGATCAGTTCGATCGGGGGACGGAGGCAGGGCGCAAGGCGACCAACAGCTTCTTCAACTGGTACTACACCACCAACACCTTGGCGGTGGTAGTAGCCATGACGCTGATTGTGTACCTCCAGGACAGTGTCAGCTGGGCGCTCGGCTTTGGCGTGTCGGCACTGCTCATGCTCTTGGCCATAGTTCTCTACTTCATTGGCAGCAGGCTCTATGTTTACCTTCCTCCAGAAGGCAGCATCTTCTCGGGCATTGCGCAGGTTTTCGTGGCCGCGTTCAACAAGCGGTCCCTCCAGTTGCCATCCCCTTCCGAGCAGGAGCTGTCCCTTTACAACCCTTCCGTGGTGGAGGTAGGTCCCGCTCCCGGTTGTACCACCGTCGTCAGGCTTCCCCTTACCCAACAATTCAGGTATCTCTGTTCCAATTAGTCTGGCTCCTGAAAGATAGTTTATTTCATAAATCATGCAAATTCCTAGACATCGACTTGATTCCATTTATGTGACATTGCTATGAGACGAAAAGACATTAATTATTTCATTTTTGACGGTCAATTTTAAAGCAGTTAAACAATTAGCACTTAACATCAAGGCTTCGCCTGCTAAAAACATTATGATTAAAATTTTTGATTATGATATTATCAATTGGCAATTTTATTACAAAATTAACTGTAACAGTAGGTAAGGTTACACCCAGAATATTAGGATAAACTTCCAAGAAATGCAAATTTCTCAGTATAGCAGTCAATAAGCTTGGTGATGGCCAATCTTTTTGTGTATTAGTTCTAACAGGGAATTGACACCAAAATTTACAGTTTCTTAAACAAAGCTGCCATCAAGCTGGATGGGGAGCTGGACGTGGACACTGGAGCACTCCTAAAGCCATGGAGTCTCTGCACAGTTCAACGCATTGAGGAGGTGAAGTGTCTGATACGGGTGACCCCCATATGGTTATCTGGCATCACTTGCATGGTTGCCATTGCACAGCAGTTCACGTATTCTGTCCTGCAGTCATTAACAATGGACCGTCACCTTGGCCCGCACTTTGAGATCCCCCCGGCCTCGGTTGCAGTCATATCTCTCATTGCTATCGTTCTCTTCCTCCCGGTCTATGACCGTGTCATTGTACCCGCTCTTCGGCGGCTAACAGGCCATGAAGGGGGCATCACACTGCTGCAGCGGATGGGAGTGGGTATCGCAATCTCCGTCATCTCAATGGTGGTGGCAGGAATGGTGGAAAAGAAAAGAAGGAACATGGCATTATCCCATGGAGGATTCATTGCCCCAATGTCAGCTTTGTGGCTGGTACCGCAGCTAGCGCTCGTTGGTATATCGGAGGCGTTCAATGCCGTTGGGCAGATTGAATTTTACAACCAGCAGTTCCCAGATCAAATGAGGAGCCTTGCAACATCGCTCTTTTCATGCAGCATAGCCGGCGCCAACTATCTCAGCAGCATTGTTGTGACTTTAGTTCACAAGAAAACCTACAATCCCAATTGGCTGGACAACAATATCAATGCTGGGAGGGTGGATTACTTCTACTACCTCTTGGCTGTCATGGGTGGGATCAACTTCATTTACTTCCTAATCGTTGCTCATTTCTACCGCTACAAAGGCATCTCAGACATGACACAACAACAGGAGAATGGGAAGCAGCAGCAGCAGGAGAAGCTGTTGTTGCACAATGGCTGTGAGATTTCAAAGGCAAATGGTGGCGAAGTGGTCTTGATTGGTAGTTGATTCAGTGATGATTTGATTACAATATATCCCGGTTGCTGTGGGAGTTTTATTTTCTTATGGTGATCAAGTGTATGTTCATATTTACAGGGGAGTATTAATACAGCCTTCATAGTCACTTGTTTTTATGAAGTCCACTTGGTGCTTCTGTTTGCACTGCTGTAAAAGATTGTTGTGTAGAAAGGGTTCAAGAGCACATGATTCTGATACAATGGGACGGAGAATGTTCAGTATTTCAAAGTCAATGTCGCTTTTGTGTAAATGGAGGGGATTTATAATAGTGTGGTGGCCCTTCTGCTTTTCAGGGAGTTGGACTTTGTTGCTGTTGTAGTTGTTGAAGTCTTGTTACTTTGGAGTTGAAAAGCTAATATAAGGTTAAGCATATTCTTGTACTTTTGACCGTTGACTAGTATTTCTGCTTGAACTGAGGTTTCGTACCCAGGAACGACCCACACATCCACCCATCCATGCACAAGAAATGATTTCCATTGAGGTTTATTTTTTCCCACTTCAAAAAAAACATCCCCAATTTTCATAGGTATTTACACGTAGCCTATTTGTTTGTGCATTACACGTAAGCCATTTGTTTATACACGACATACGGCAGACTTGGTTAGTGAATAAGATGCAAGTCTTTTCGTTTGAAATAAACCACTCCATTTTCATTAGGAATTTCCAGGCCCTTGGTGCAGCAATTTGGGTAAATTTCAACAAATGATCCAACTTCATGTTGATTCCCAATCTATAACAGACATGGAACTGGGTTTAGGGTTATGTTAAAGCAAGTAATGATGTTAGATGCCCATTACACTTTTGCATTGACTGGGTTTCGGCCTTCCCCCAATTTCCCCAATTTCAGAAATACTTTCTCTTCCCCCTTCCCCTTCCCAGGACTTCGGTTCTTCATCTCTGACTCCAGACATCGACGGCTCTGGAATGCGTTATTGTGTTAGCCACTGCCCATCCGAGCTGCCCCAACAAGTCAGACACATTATCGTGGAGCACATCCTGCTGCACACTGACCCACCGCCAATGTTGCTCGCATGATTTGGGTAACTCGATGTTTTTTCCCAATGCATTTGTGACACGATGCCTCTTAGGCTATGATCGGTTAGCTCGATTCTGCGCGCTATAGGGGCTCAACGGTATGACCATGAATCACCTGAAGATCCTCAACCACTGATGGTGGCGGTGATGGTGGCGCGCTATAGGGGCTCAACGGTATAACCATTGCTGAAGCCGTGGCAACTGTCGTGCAAGATGCATGTGATACTGGCGTCTGAAGAGGCCTCTTCTATTAGACTTATGTTTCTTGATACCAGTGATGGTGGCGGTGACGTCAATCCATTAGGGTTTTAGTTTTAGCATTGTCGAGTCAATTTAAGTCTCCCATATGTGGGTATTTGTGTATGGATTTTGAATTTGAATTTAATCATTAATCGTTAATAATTAATATTATGTTTTTCGAATGCATTTGCAAGCTGATGCATGTTAGAATCTAGAAGGCGCCTTTTCCTTCTCCATCCATCAGAACTTAACCCTAAATCCAAATATTTTGCGGTTGTTAGTGTTGAATTTCTAGAAGACGATGCTTGTTAGAATTTGATTTCAAGTGTTCATTATTAATGAAGTGTGCATTAAGCGATGAATATAAAATTAAATGGCTCAAGCATATAGCTCATCCTTTGTCTTGCATGTTGCTTTGACATCCTCTCTTTGATCAGTATATAGGTGCATCTGTGAAAGAAAAAAAATACTAATATGTACAACAAGACATACACATAAACCCTATAAATCAAAATCGAGATGACCCTAACACTACTTGGTAGAAAATAAGATCGATCCAAAAACACACATGCACACGTATACTCACACACAACACACATACACCCCCACACACACGCGTGCATGCGCACGCACACGCATGCACGCACACCACACACAGATGCACGTCCACACCACATATGCTCACTCACGCAATCACGCGCATGCATGCACGCATGCATGCACGCATGCACACACACATGTGCATGCACCCCATAAATGCCCACACACAACGTGCACCCCCACACGTACATACACAAACACACACACACACATTTATTATTTATATTCCAATTTTGTTATGAACGAATTGGGTTACCATATCTTTCTAACCTTGGATGAGTTTTTTGTAAGAGAGTTTTCATCGTTGTAAGTTTGTTAATGTATTTTTTGCACTCCCTATCAATGGTTTTCAGTAAAATGAGTATATTCTTTTTGTAAAATTTGTTTGGTTCTTTGTAAAATTAACTCTTTTTGTAAGTATATGTGCGTAAACCAAACATGTATTTTTTTCATGCTTTTTTTTGCAAATGGGTGGGTTCCTTTTTTTGTAAAATTGCATGGATATTTGTACTCTTTTATGCTCCTTTGTAAATTTTGTATGGTGAACTGCAAAATAAAAAACCAGTTAGTAATTTGTCACTTACTTGAGATTTGTAAAATCAACGCATCAATATGTAATATCAATTACGTGAAAATATTATGCCAAACTATAAAATAATACCTCTCCTCTCACACTGCTCCTCTGTGCCCTTGCCTTCGTTACACCACCTCCGCATGTCTCTAGATCGTACGTCACCACGCTCCTCCATTTTCTAGGTCGCACGTACCTCGAGATCAAAATAAGTTTGCATAAAAAACAAGTTTGATATAAAATCGTTAGGAGGACCTGATTAGGCGATCAACCTCGAGATTGCTGAAACATACGTTGGAGATTCATGGTCACTGTCTCTCTGTTATGCTCCTCCATTGTCCAGGTTGTGTGCAACTCGTCGACTTTATTTTAAGGTCACTGAGTGCAGCCATACAACCTCCTCACAGCTGTTGTGCACTCACTTGTTGCCATCGCCTCCATGTGAGATAGAGAGAGTGTTGATGCAACCACCAATGTGAGTGTGTGTGTGTGTGAGAGAGAGAGAGAGCATGTCGCTGCCACCAACGTGAGAGAGTGCCCAGTCGAATTAGGTTATGGGTTATCACATTCCGTTTATAGAATATGACAAACTAACCAAAATAGATTTTCAAACATTAAAATGATAGAAATAATTCTCCATTAATTTCAGTCGCTCGATTTAAAATAGGTGGATGAGATTGATAGGTCACAGTGGGGGTGGTGGGTTCCAATCTCATTTGAAGTTATTCCTGCACACACATGACCCATGCACACGTGTATGCGCATGTCCACGCATATGTACCTATGCATGTGTGCACATGCGCATGCATGTGCACGCGTGCTTCATGCACATCTATAGAGAGGAAAATGGGGTTGCTACCTGGGGCTAGCTAACATGCTACTCTCATCCCATTTTTGATTTTTTTTATTATTTAAAAATACCATCATTTATGTTCATCACTATATCCATGTATCATGCCATTCCAATTTTGTCAGAAACAGAGACTGCTATACCCTTCATCTAGACCGTCGAATTTTAACGGTCTCATAGTTGCTACAATCGACCTATTCTGGATGGAGAATACACGAGTCTCTATTTCTGAAAAATTATAATGGCATAATACATGGATATAGTGATGAAAAATACATGGTGATTGTTTCCAAAAAAGCTAAAAATGGGCGGGAGCAGACCCTTGACTGCCCCCAAGTAGCAACCACATTTTTCACGCACATACACGCGTATACACATATATACATATATACATATATACATATATACATACATACATATACATACACCCACATACATATGTACATACGTACTACATACATACACACACATACATACCAACACACACCCACACATACATGCATGCATGCATGCATGCAATTTTTACCCATGTGTGAATATGTGTGTGTCATGTGTCATGTGCATACGCACACCCATGTGTGTGCGCACATACGTGTGTTGGGTGTGTGTGTGGGTGTGCATGCGTGTGTGCGTGCATGTATGAGGGCACATACGTTGTGTGTGGATGCATCTACATGTGTGTGTACGTGCATGAGTGTATTAGGTGTGTGTGTGTGCATGTAGGAGAAGCTTCTAATGAGGTGGGGCTTTCCTCCATGCATGGAAAGGCAACCATCACATCCTTGCATAATTAGTCTGATGTATCTGATTAATAGCCTATTATCTAATTTATCTTGATGCTGAAAGATCCATTTTGGTCATTTTGCCACATTCTAAAAATAGAATGTGACAACCCCTACATTATATCCTCTCTTCATTGGGAGAACCCCTGCTAGGGTTTTCTCCTTCCATAGCAAATGTGGGTGATGATAGTGGAGATGATAGGGCTCATATGTCATCAACAAGAGCGATGGCGACAACATGGTGGGCGGAGGAGGAGGTAGCATACAATGATGACAGAGGTCGATGAGGAGGAAGATGATGGCATGAGGATGGGATGCTAGCACATGACGAAGGCAGAGGAGGTGGAGCATGGAGGAATGGTGCTAGGGAGAGGGGATGCGTGCAGAGGAGGTGGAGCATAGAGGAGTGGTGCAAGGGAGGAGAGGGTGCACGCAGAGGAGGTGGTATTACAAGAAATCTATTGTTTTACTAGCACAACCTTATGACTACTAGTAGTGGGTTTGTGATCGTAATATCCAATATGAGCACTTTCCCATAACTAGTAGTCGCATAGCTAAATATGCAACCATAAATTTGAGAAAGGAGATTTGGCGCCTCATTATGCAATCATAATGTGGTCGCATATTGTAGTCGCATATTCTACTAAACAGAACGATGGAAACAATAATCTCTCCTCATTTCCATCCAACTCTTGCCCTAACTCTCGCCCTCCCTCTTCGCCCAACCTCCTCCCTCTCTGATAGCCTCTCAACCTCCCTCCAAGCCCAACCTTTCCTTTACTCCTCTCCCCACCATCTCATCCTCTACTGCAACCTCATCCTCCTCCCTTGTACATGGAGAAGAGGAGCCTCTGTCCCTATGGAGAAGCTCTTCCTCAACCATCTCCAGCCATCGGTGAGAATCTTTCCCATCTCACCCTCCTCTTACTTAGATATATCTCTTGTCCTTTAATTTTGTTATATAGCTTAGCTTTTGTTTTGATTTTAAGTATGCATGTTATTTTCAATTGCATTGTACGTGTTTGTTGAAATGCCTAAGAGATATTGTCTTCTTGGATGATGAATTAAATATAATTTAAAATATGATTTTTTATGTGATTTTACTGTCATATGTGAATAAGAAATGATATTTGTATGTGCATGTGTGCTGAAATGTAGGTGTTAGTGTGCTTATATATGTGTGCAACTGTTAATGCAGATAATTTGTAAGTGCATGTGAATTAGATATTTTGTATGCGAATTAAATATTGTCTACTATATATCTGTTAGGTAATCCCATCATGTAGAATGCATTTTAGATATTGCATGAAATCACACAAAATTCCATTCACATGCATACGCCCTTCGATACTAGGTTAAGTGTGATCTTGCATAACGGGAGGTGTGTGCAAAATAATTGGGGGAGTGATGCTCCAATCTTATGTTATATATTTTTTTTATTTTTTTACAACATCCGAAGTCTTATTCCTACAAGCTAAGAAATGCGCCTCACGACATCGTACATCTCTTGATATATGTTTTGCAAGTACATGAGTAGGGGTAGGATAGGTGAGGACAATATACAGAATTAATCCATATCGAAACTAAATTATCTCAAGTGTCGTTACATTCGAGTGGTGTCGCTCTCTCACAGAGTTCAACATCTTATAAAATTCCTAAGATAATTAAACAACATAATAAAAGAGGTAAAAAGAGAAAATAAATCATTGACACTCGATTATGGGAAATATATATATATATATATATATTCATGTTGTATGCATGAGGATATGTATGTTAGTGTACGAGGTATATGGTGGTTGTGAAAGTGGGAAATGAGGGTGTTGGGGTAACTGCAAGGGTAGGTTGTGAGGGTGCCATCACTGTGAGGAGTTGGTCGAGAGGGTGGGGTTTGTGGATGGTGGGGTGTCTGGGGTGTCCATAAGGTTGTGACTATGTTGGTTTTGGTTTGTATGTAAGGTTGGTCTTTGAGGTAGGGTTGTAAACTGGGGGTAGGGAGGGTTTGGGGTGGTTGTGACAATGGTGGACATTGAATTTATTGTATCAAGTTAAATGTATGGGTATAAATGTGTCTGGGTATGTAATCATAGGGGTATCTATGTAGTTAATCATGTATTGGAGTATCTATGTAGATATGAACGTATTGGTGTGGATGGCTTCCTTAAATTTGCTTATGCATAGAGACTGAGGATTGTTAACAAGAAGGGGAATATTGTTTGTTCCTGCGAGAAGTGCGATCTAATGAAGAAGGCATTGAGGAACATAGTTGCAGAACACTTGTATAAAGAGGGATTTGTTAACGATTATACGCCATGGCATGCACATGTAAATAAGAGGCATTCTAATGTTCAGACTTATGATAATCCTGAGAACATGTTTGCAAAAATTGTTAGAGATGTGGCCGGACCAGAATTCAATTAACCATCTGAATTAGAGGAGAATGATGTAGATAATCAACAATTTGAGGACTTGTTACGAAAGTCAAATGTGTCATTATGACCTGGTTGCCTTACTTTTTCCTAATTATCTATTTTTTTAGTTATTGTCTTTGAAGAATCACTACAACAAGACATATTCTAGTTTAACACCTAAATTAAGTTGATAAAAAGAAAGTTGTCTGAGCAAAATGAAACACCTACATCAAAGTTGTAGATCTATAATTTTCATGTTTTCCATTTTCTAATTTGATTCCCTATTATTTCTTTTTTATTTTATACAATTTTCTGCATTATCTCAAATTTCATTGGGCCATGTGGCGCTATTTTAGCGCATCATGTAGTCCCAAATCTTCATCGCCTTCCGTCGCTTCCTGAGCCGTTGGATCATCAGATCCAACGGCTAATGGTCTTCTTCAACCTCCAACCGTGCCCCCAAGCAGCACGTCTCTTTTCACTCACCCATCTTCACCAAATTCTAGCAACCACTTCACGTTCCCTAACCACCTCATTTCAATGCTTAATCCTTCTTCGTTCTTCAGTCATCTTTGCCCAGGTGGTTGCCCTCCTCATCTCCCTCATATTCTCCACTGGTCATCGATTGAAACCACAACCTCAAATCATGCAATGCCCATCTATCTTCCCCAAACCCCTTATCCGACAACTATCCTAGGCATCTGCCACTTCGTGACCATTTTTCGAGCATCATCCATCCTCCAATGACAGCAAGAGGTGCATATATAAACACTAAGAAGCTGAATGAGGTTTAGGGAGGTCCACGAAATTCTTACATGCTACAACATGAATCAGAGCTGTTCGAGCTCACTTCTCTCGCCCAAAAGTCCGATCAAAGATCAGAGCATCATATGCTCCAACTCTCAGCCCATTTTCTTCAACCCGTGTACATTCTGATCCATCATCTCCATCTCTAGGTAAGATCCCGATCCTTGTTTCTTCATGTTATCTACATTTTATTCTAATGGTAAGCTTTTATTAATCTTTGCATCCAATTATCTTCGCATCGACTCCATCATCTGTATGTACTTCCCAGTGAATCCACTTCAGTTCTCCATAAGCCAATCCACCTTGATCTTTCTCTGACCTTGCAAAGATCATAGACCCACTTGGGGCTTTAGTTCCTCTACCTGGATAAGCCTTCCATTCCATCTCCCTTATATCCCATTAGATTTACAAGTTCATGGTCTTTTGTTCTAACCCCTCTAGGCATGCATTTTATGTAATGGTCAGAGAAACCAAGTGTTCTTCGACCTCAAGCTTCATATCTAATGGTCGTCCATCGATCCAGAGATATACATCTCTCCATCTCTTCCCTTTGGCACCAACATTTTCGTACGAATGCCACAAAGGTCTTAAGACTTTCAAATCGAGAGGAGTAACAAGGAGGAAAATCAGATACTTCACCAGATCCCAACCCTGTCGCCATCACATGCAGAGGAGAGGCAAGAACAAGATGTAAGCTATCGTTCGATGGAACCTCCTCAGTTGTGATCCGATGGTCACCAGAGCACCACTCCACACCTGCAACTTGGAGCAACCTAACCTGCTACGAAGTAGGAGTCGACGTGTGTCTCGAGCCACTGCCAACCGAGCCTGGTTCTGGTCATATGCACGGGGCACATGATATTGGTGAGATTGCATATCGACCCCAAAACTCTTCAGAATTGTAGATAAGTCCTGCCGTATAAAAAATGAATTAATACCTTAACATGTTTTTGTATTTGCTATTTATTCCAATTTGGACCTTTTTATAAATTAAATAATTCATGTTTTATTGTATTTATTCCCATGCATTGTTCTTTTAATAACTTGTTAACCACTTATCCATTTTAATGAAATTGTTGTCGTTAGAAATCAAATTTTATGCTCTTTAATTTAGTGCAATTAAATCACTGATTTGATCTACAAATTCACTCGTTAATTTTATAGTGTTATTTTTTACTATTCATCCTTCTTATAAATTAAAAAGATAAATTTTGACTGAGGTTGATTGCTCTGTTTTGACACTGCTTATTCATTAGATTATTGATTGATTTCACAAGTATTTATTTTATCTAATCATGAACTTATTTGTGGATTGTTTATTTGGTTTGTGATTGCATTGTATCATGTTTTAGCATATAAAATATTTTCATAAAATAATAAAAAAGTGCATGCACTGTTTATTTTCATCTTGCTTGACTTAGAGAGCCTATGAATTTCTCAAGTAGATAATTAGATTTTAAATTTAATTCGATAATTGATTGAGTCCATGTATTGGACCTTGTTTTTTTCAGGTATAAATTAAAGTTCAGAACTCTTCGCGGAGATATTTTCTCGGTTCTGAATGATTTTTTATTGGCCCATGCTACAATGAGAGCATATTATTTTAGATGATTAACGATTCATCAGATGCCATTGTTGTCGGGGGAGGGACACATTATTTGATTTTATTTAAAGTTGATTATTTATTTTTTGTGATTCTAGAACTTTATAGGTTAAGTTCTTATTGTGTGTTGTTTTATTATTTTGTCTTGATTTTGTCCGTGGTTTATAACTATTCGATTTGCTAAATTTATTTTGAGATCAATTTTGAATCTTTTTATTATTTTGTGGCAAGGATCATGGAGTCAGTGAAGCCTGAAGAATCACAGAGGTGAGGATCTTGGAGCTTCAACTGAAGAGACAACAAAACAATTTTCATTAATTAGTACTTTGTGTTGTATTTTATTGTGTAGAATTTATTGTAGTTTGTTCTGTAATTAACTACCAATATTTCAACAGATCTCGATTGAGTTATCGCATGTGCAATGGTTATGTTGAGAGTGATTCTCAACTTGCATGGTGATTTAGGTCAAGAAACCATGCTTCAAATAGAAATATCTTAGGTCACTTTTGCTTGATCTTTATCGCAACTTAGGACACACAATTTTGCTTCATAAGTTTCGTTACAATCTTAGGAGATTCATTGATACACACTTAAGCCATGTTCTATCTAGTCAAAAAT